>NW_020870707.1:1176395-1221395 GCF_003789085.1 Penaeus vannamei
CCATTGCTTGTATAAAGCCTTTGTTTTGATTGAATTTTAATGTTATCAATAAATGCAAGCGCGGTCATGAACCAAAACGAACAATAAAAATCGACCGAACGAGATTTGCTTGAAAATGACCGAAAAATAAAAGAATTGGTCACTCTATAAACTCCTCCTACAAGATCCTTCAAGTCCTTCAGAGTGACTGTAAGCCAGTCTTGCCCAGCCGTCAGTGGAGCAAGGAGTGTGTACGTGTGTGTGTGCGAGTGATTCTCCAGCGGCTGTGAAATAGCGCTGGGATCATCGGCCTTTTTCAAGAAAGCGATTGGGAATTTAAATGCGATAGACCACGAAGTGTGCGTTGGAGAAGTGCTCTTGTGATTGTGTGTGTGACCTGCTGACACGCGTTGGTCCCGATGCAAGGTATACATTTTATTTTTGGTGTTTATTTTTTATCATATGTGGCGTAAGTATATCTTTGTTGCATGTGATTAGATGATGTGGTGAGAGAAAAGCTCATTTAAAATTGGTCGATTGTAAGGGAAATAGCCCCATCACAGGAGAGTTGCGAAGTGTCGCTGGATGGTTTCTCTGCGATTGTTTATACTTAAATACTTGTCTGTATTCTGTTATTTTTTACTGTAAAACTGCGTTATACTGGTGACAATAGTGACAAATACCACAGAGTGAAATAACAAGTTATGTGAGAACGACTACTTCGCGTTTTCTATCCTTTATGGAACAAAGATTCATAATTGTGAAAAGATGTGCCGAAAGTATAAATATTTTCAGAATTATGATAACTGTGTATGTGTTGAAACGGCAGGATAAAATAACAAAGGACTGATTTGGAAATAGATATGACACTGAAGTGGAAAATGCAAGGAAAGTTGTGTTTTTTTATGTAAACGATTGAATTTGACATGTGCCAGCTGTCATAAATTAACGTTCACGCGAGTGGTGCATATCGTATTGTAACGCTTCTAACATTTGGTGTGTGAACCATGTGTTTGTATCCAAGGGTTTCTTTCTGGTGCTATTTCTCTATAGGATTATTTTCATTATCTTTGTGAAGTAATTCTGTATCAAAAGCTGGATTGCCAGAGTCGTAGGCCTATAAGCATATAATTGAAAAGTTGAGAAAGAGTGATCTAACTCAGTAAGTAGAATAATGAAAACCACAAATTTACTTAAAAGGGAATGCAAAGTGGTCATTGTGAATTTTAATTCAGTTTTGTCTTTGGTTGAAGGGTAAAGACTAAACATCCATTTTCTATGCGCACGAACAGTTAGACAATTAACAAACCAAATTTACCTCGCCGATCCGTCGCGCATTAATTGTAAACTGCTTAGTTATCCAGCTAACAACCAGGACGCTGTACAACCCCGGCATTCACAGCAGCGAAGGATCGAGGGAGTGTTTCTGCTTACTCACTAGGCATTGTGCGGGGATGCGCATTGGCTTCTCTCCACCAGGGTCATTTTCGCTCCCTCCTCCGCCGTTCCTTTCTTTCCGCGCCCGCCTTTTTTTTTTTCTTTCCTTTCCTTTCGCTCACTCCACGATCGCTCTCGTCTGTGTTTCTCTTTGTTTGTCTGTCTCTCCTCTCTTTCTCTCTGTCTCTCTCCTCTCTCTCTCTCTCTCTGTCCTGTCTCTCTCTCTCTGTCTCCTCTCTCTCCTCTCTCTCTCTCTCTCTCTCTCTCTCTCTCTCTCTCTCTCTCTCTCTCTCTTCTCTCTCTATATATAATATATATATATATATATATATATATATATATATATATATATATATATATATATATCCCCCCTCTCTATCTCCCACTCGCTCTCCCTCCTACCCCTCCTCTCCCTTTCCCCTCCCTCCCAACATCCTTTCTTCCCTCTCCCACTCCTTCCCCTGCTTCTGCTTGCTTGCATACCTTGACGGTCTGATGGAGAGTAAGTCCTGTTTGCCCGACACCCCTGCTCTCTCTCTCTCTCGCCCAGGAAGAGCACAATAAAAGCTTTTACAGGGCGTGGGCAGCAGAGACCGGAGTCGTCGAGCTGTGTATGTGTGTAGTTCGTCTTTCTCTGTGCGTGTCTGCGAGCGTGGGTATGTGCATCATCCTTGGCGAGACGTGACGTGCCCCTATGCCCGGGTATTAGGGTAAGCCGGGGGTCGCCGTAGATGTGGAAGTTTAGTGAGGTCGGCGGGGTGGGATGGAGGTGAGGTGGGGTTGGGGGGGGGGGTGAAGGACAGGTTAAAGAGAGGGAGTCAGGTAGGAGAACGAGCGGACGGCAGGGGGGAAGGGAGGGAGGAGGAGGCGGAAAGAGAAGGCGGGGGATAGAACAGACGCGCATGTCGAGCTGCGAGAGAGAATATATATATAGAAAGAAAGGATTGGGAAATGATCAGTATCGGTTTGTGTTGTCTTGCCATGAGAGAGGGAGAGAGACAGACAGAAATTGAGGGAAACAAAGACTCGAGGATTGCGGAAAGCAGGATACGAGGGCAACAGGTAGGACGAGACGGGAGGGCAAATTGCCAACAGAAGGGAAGAAGTTGACTCTGACGGAGGTCACTGAGCTCTTTTCGCCGGACATGTTCTGCAAATTGACATAAGCCCTGGGATCCTCAGCTGCCGTTCCGTTCCCCGGCGTCAACTGCACCCGCCTTGCCTGCGTGCTCACTCTCTCTCTCTGTGTGTGTGTGTGTGTGTGTGTGTGTGTGTGTGTGTGTGTGTGTGTGTGTGTGTGTCTGTGTGTCTGTCTGTCTCTCTCTCTCTCTCTCTCTCTCTCTCTCTCTCTCTCTCTCTCTCTCTCTCTCTCTCTCTCTCTCTCTCTCTCTCTCCCCTCTCTCTCTCTCTTCTCTCCTCTCTCTCCCTCTCCTCCCTCTCCCTCTCCCCTCTCCCTCTCTCCCTCTCTCCTCCCCTCTCCCTCTCTCCCCTCTCCTCTCTCTCTCTCTCTCTCTCTCTCTCTCTCTCCCTCTCCCTCTCCCTCTCCCCTCTCCCTCTCCCTCTCCCCCTCTTCTCCCTCTTCATGTATTTCTTTAACAGTACGCGCTTATATACACATACAATGGCGCATGCATACGCACACACATACACATACGCTATGCATACGTACACCCATTCACATACACAAACAATCACACACACGCATACGCATACAGATACGATAATGTACGAGCACTCACACAGTTACATGGATATCATTGTGTGTATGTTTATGTATGTACAATATGTGTACGTGTCTGTCAGTCTGTGTTTGTGGCTCTGTTAATGAGAAGCCGTATGTAGCCTCTCTGGTTAGTATGGCGGGTGTTATGTAGGTTAGTAGAATGTGCTACGAGCAGAGAGGAAGTGATGCAGGTTGTTTGAAGTGTGCGAGGGTGATGCTCCATAAACCAATAAAACAATAAAACATTTTCGCAAGGGCAGATGGCAGATGTTAGAATGAAAGATGTTATTGTTATTGTTTGTTTGCCCATTGTATGTATGCGTGTATATGTGTTTGTGTGCGTATAATGTATATGTGTATGTATATGGATTTATATCAATATATCTATCATATATGTATATATATGTATATATATACACATATACATACATACACACACACACACACACACACACACACACACGTATACACACACACACACACACACACACACACACATACACACACACACACACACACACACACACACACATATATATATATTATATATATGTATATATGTATGTATGTATACATGTGTGTGTGTGTGTGTATATATATACACATACATAATACATAATACATACATACACATACATACATACATACATACACACACACACACACACACACACGCACACACACGTAGATATATACATACATTCACACATTTATATACATATATGCATGCATGTATAGCCCCACCATGTTTTATCCCACGGTCCAAGTATTTGTGCTAACAAGACATGACAAACACAATTTTGCTGACATCACCCTTTGTCACTTGTGAAGTGATCATTCACTCACATTCAAATAGACTGTGAACTTACTAGGTGTAAATCTTCGTCACTTTCACAGTTTCGCCTTTTGAACATTTTCTCATTCAGACTTAACTGCCGTGCATCGAAATGAGTAATTCGCTGGTTAGCCTTAAGTACAATACTTCATTTCAAAACGCTTGTAATATCACGTTCAAGAGGGCTTAGGAATGCCGATTTAGAAGTGTTGTTATAACCAGTTTGAGTCTTTTAACATTTTGAAATAGATCTGAGAATGGCCAGCATGTGTAGGCTAAACCATTTTCCACGAAGTTTGACAAGCTTGGTTTCGGGTTAGTTACAATGTTCAGGTTGCAATTTCATGTTTTAAAAATAAGTGATATTGTGACTGGTTATTATTTATTCGTTTATGAGTAGGTACATAGGTAATTGAAGTCATTGGCTATATTTTGTCATGGAAGATGCAAAGTGAATCGCTGATGCTGGTTTTGTTGGGAAAAAACCATGACGTAAGACATATTATCTTTTATTTTTCGTATAATGTGAATTTTAGGAATGTGTCGCAAACATTTCTTAGTAGTGTGTCTGGAAAGATGCACTGTCATTATTTTAGAAATACACGCGCGGTGACATAACAGGATGAACTGTCGCCAAAGGGTTGTTGAAAGTTGTTCTGAAACAGATCAAAGACGAGTTCTTACTGGTTTGTATGGGTGTTCGCTGGCCGGTACCAGTTTTTTTTTCTTACGTGAGATATAAAAAACGTCAGTATGTGTGTGTGTGTGTGTGTGTGTGTGTGTGTGTGTGTGTGCGCGTGCGCGTGAATGCAGAGGCCACTTTTGCATTATATATTATTTCTGTATTAGGTCTTCACGGTTTGCAAAAACGTTAACCTTACTGAAACAATGCATACTGAACGTTTTTTATTACGTAAAGTAATAGTGATTTTTATTGTTTCTTAGTCCTGTACAGCGTTTTTTTTTTTTTTTTTTTTTATCAAGATGAAGTTTTATGCTGTATTTAAAATTCATGTTATTTTGAGTTGGTTATTATTATTTACACATAGAACACTTCATATTGCTAAGCAACCAGATTTTGTACCTACCCGATTAAATGAACTGTCTTCAGAATGATAACTGTGAAGTCGTTAAACAGGAAAGCGTGTGTCCTTAAATCTGGTCAAGATTTTTTCCCTCCGAAGTCAAATATCAAGTGTCACTCTGCTTATGCACCCGACCTGTTTCTCTGTAGGTTAGGGTAGGCTGATCGAGTTAGGTTAGGTTAGGTTGATCGGAGGTTAGGTTATAGGTTAGGTTGATCGGGTGGCCGTGTGTGCGCGCGTGTGGTTCTTCGGTCCTGCCCCTATCCTGCCCGGCGGGAACATGATCGGATGTGGCTATGGGAGGAAGGAGAGGTTAAGTGTAGGGTGATGGAGCCCACACATAGAGAGAGAGGGGAAGGAGGAGTTGGAGGAGAGAAGGATAGAGGAGGGGGGGGGGAGAGAAAGGAAAGAGGAGGGGAGGGAGAGAGAGGAAAGAGGAGGGAGGGAAGAGAGAGGAAAGAGGAGGGAGGGAGGTAGAGAGAGAGAAAAGAGGAAGAGGAGAGAGAGGAGGAGAGGAGGAGAGAGGAAAGAGGAGAGGGGGAAGAGAGAAAAGAGGAAGGAGGAGGGAGGGGGAGAGAGAGGAAGGAAATCAAGATGCAGGGAGTAAACAAATTTGCCTGCAAGCAAGCAAGTTAGCAAAGGGGCATGTGAGCAGCAAAAACGATGAGCAGGCAGGCGCACACGCACGCGCAAGCCAGACAAATATAGAAAGCAGAGACCAGTATGGAAGCGGCACACGACCAACCCCCTTCTCTCCTCTCCTAAAAAAAAGAAAGATGGCGTCCTCATCTTTCAGGCGAGGATATCAAGACGAAAGAAAGGAACATTGTGAATGATTTGCCGCTTTTTTCCACCCCGAATAAACACGTGGAATTTACTCGCGTTTGTTGTTGCCAGAGGTGAAGGAAGGAGGACGGGGGGGCGGGGGGGGGGGGGTCTCTTGGTGGGGAGGAGGTAAAAAAGAGAGGTGGGAGGGGGGATAATGGAAGGGTGAGAGGAAGAGTGTGGAGATAAGAAGGAAAAGGAAAGACAGGGAGAAAAGAGTGTCTCTTGGGTGGAGAGGAGAGGTAAAAATGAGAGGAGGGGGAGGAGGTGGGATAAGGGAAGGACAAGAGGAAGAGTGTGAAGATAAGAAGGAAAAGGGAAGACAGGGAGGACGTGGAACAGGGAGAGGAGAAAAAGTTTGTCTCTTGGGTGGAGAGAAGAGGGAAAGGAAGAGAAGGTGGGATAAGGGAAGGACGAGAGGAAGAGTGTGAAGACACGAAGGAAAAGGGAAGACGCAGAGGAGAAAAGAGGCAGGACCAGAAGTTATGCAACAGTTTGTGAATCGTGTGCGTGCGTGCGCGCGGGCATGTGGAACAGGAACGGGTTTGCAAACTGGACAGTCGGGTTGGAAAAGATTTTTTTTCTCTCTTCTTTCTCTTCTTTCCTTTCCTCTCTTTTCCCCGTTCATATTTTACGCGACGATGTCAAACCAACACCCCATGAAAAGCAGGGACTTGGATGGGGTGTAAAAGGAACATGTATAGGGGTGTTGAGGGAAGCTATACGACGTCTGTTGCTCGTCCAGACCGGGTTGGGTTTCCGAGAGGACGGAGGCCGTACGATGGCTCGGGCGGATCGTCTTCGTGCTGCGTTGTATTGCCTTTGAAGGGTGGTTAAGGCTGAGGGGGGGGGGGGGGGAGAAGGGGAAGGAGGGGGAGGGAGATAGGGGAAAGGAGGAGGAGGAGATAGGGAGGGATCGGGAGAAGGGGAAAGGAGGGAGGGGGAGGGAGATAGGGTAAGGGGAAGGAGGGAGGGGAGGGGAGATTAAGGGGAAAGGGAGGGAAGGGGAGGGGAGGGAGGGAAGGGAGGAGGGAGGGGGAGGAGGGAGGGGAAGGAGGGAAGGGGAGGGAGATAGGGAAGGGAAGGAGGGAGGGGAGGGAGGGGAGGGAAGGGGAGGGAAGGGAGGGAGATAGGGTAAGGGGAAGGAGGAGGGGGAGGGAGATAGGGGTAAGGGAAGGAAGGGAGGGGGAGGGAGAGGGATAGGGAGGGAGGGAGGGGAAGGAGGGGGGGGAGGGAGATAGGGTAGGGGAAGGAGGGAGGGGAGGGAGATAGGGTAGGGGAAAGAAGGGAGGATGGAGGGAGATAGGGTAAGGGAAGGAGGGAGGGGGGGAAGATAGGGTGGTAAGGGGAAGGGGGGAGGGGAGGGAGATAGGGTAGTGGGAAGAAGGGAGGGGAGGGGAATGGGGTAAGGGGAGGAAGGGAGGTGGAGAGGGAGTAGGGTAAGGGAAGAAGGGAGGGAAGGGATAAGGGGAGAAAGGAGGGGGAGGGGGAATGGGTAAGGGAGGAAGGGAGGGAAAGGGAGTGGGGATAGTGGAAAGAAGGAGGGGGAAGGGGAATCAAGCAAGGTAGAGCAAAGAGGGCAGAGGATGAGGAAGATGAGGCAAGGAGAAGAATGGAGGGGGAGGGAGGGGGGAGAAATGAGATAGAGTTGTCACGTCATTCCCTTCGCGATTTTCTTCCTAACGAGTGCGTGTGTACGTGCTTGCCTGCCTTGTTTGCCCCTGGCTCGTTCTCTCGCTCTCCTCTCTCTCTCTTCTCTCTCTCTCTCTCTCTCTTCTCCTCTCTCTCTCTCTCCCTCTCTCTCTCTCTTCTCTCCTTCTCTCTCTCTCTCTCTCTCTCTCTCTCTCTCTCTCTCTCTCTCTCTCTCTCTCTCTTCTCTCTCTCTCCTCTCTCTCTCTCTTCTCTCTCTCTCTCTCTCTCTCTCTCTGCCTACGTGCGGTTTTCCTTTATTTTTTCCCTTCTTATTTCTTCTAAGAATTTGTTTTTTTTCTCTCTTTGTTTTATCACCATGTTTGTCTTGGCTGTCTTTTCTCATTGCCTTTTGCCGTTGGGGAATTTGAACCATGGCTAGTGTGTATGCAGTCTGTGCTTGAGCTCACGAGCATTGCATACGCACGCACACATACATGTATGCACACACACACATGCATACAGAAAATGTATACATACATACATACATAAATACATGCATACACACATACATACATTCAAATATACACAAACACATTTTATTCTGGGATTTTTAGGATTAACAAAACTGGAGAAAATGAGCTGTAACACTTGCATCACTGCCCAAAAAAAGGTCTTGGCGCTCCGGAGGTCAGCGTGAATAAAGACTTGGCTATGATGAAGAAATCATTGGACAAAGGGAGAATTAGACAGTAGTTAGTCCTTTTTTACGGTCTGTTTTTTTTTCGTTTTTTTTTTTTTTTTTTTTTTTTCTTTTTTTTTAGTGAGAGCCTCCTGTTTTTTTTTTTTTTTTTTTCTTGGAGGACGGAAAGATATTACACAATTCCGTGAAATTTCGACATTAGTTTTTTTTTTAAGTTACGCGCAGCGAGGACTGTTCATTTTATGTCGAACTGTTTTTTTTTCTTTCTTTCCTTCTTCTTTTTTTTTTTTTTTTTTTTTTTTTCTTTTTTTCCCACCGCGAGACATGTGATCCAGTGCTATTATTTATTTTTTTTTATCATCATTCACGTCATAATAATAGTGATCATCATTATCAATGTCGGAGTTTATCATGTGGGCGATGAAGATGATTTATGAACATGACTATTACAAACATAATGATAATTACTGTCACAGTTCATCACTGTCATGATTCTCCTTGTGGTTCTTCGCATCATGATTATTATTTTCATTTAGATTATTATAGTTTTTAATTTTTTATGATTATTATTTTCATTTAGATTATTATAGTTTTTATTTTTCATGATTATATTTTCATTTAGGTTATTATAGATTTTATGATTATTTTTATCAGTATTAGTTATATAATTGCTTTATGGGAGTGGAGAAGAGGCCATATCTGTGTATGGGGGGAGAGAGGAAAGAGGAGGAGAGGGAGAGAGGAGAGTAAGGGAAGAAGCACAGAGGCAGAGGGGTGGGGAGAGAGGAGAGGAGAAAGGGAAGCATATGAGGGAGATGGGGTGGGAGCGAGAGAGGGGAGAGACGAGGAAGAAGGGAAGAAAGCACAGAGGGGAGAGGGGGTAAGGATGAAGGGGTAGGGAAATGATGAGAAGGAAAAGAGGTTGCAGGGAGAGATTTGGAGAAGAGGAGAGGTGAGAGAGGGATAAGGAGAGGCGGAGGGGAGAGAGGAGACGAGGGAAAGGAGCGCGGAGGGGGAGAGGAGAGAGGTGAAAAGAGGACAGGGAGAGAGTGGAGTGGGAGAGGGCAGAAGAGGGAAAGAGGCGCATGGGTGGAGGAGGAGATAAGGGAAGGACATTGCAGTGGAAGAGGCGAGAGGAAAAAAAAGGGCGAGGAGAGAAAGAGAGAAAAGGGGGAAAAGAGGCGCAGTGGGAGAAGGGAATGATAGAGAGGAAAGAAGGAACAGGCGGAGAGAGGGAAATAAAGAGACCAGGAGAGAGGGAAGGAAAAAGGAGGCACAGTGAGGAGAGGAGAGGAAAAAAGGAGGCACAGGAGAGAGAGGAGAAGAAAAGGAGAAGGTAAAAGGAGGACCACAGGAGGAGAGGGAGGAAAGAAGAAGGAAGCGCAGGGCGGGAGGAGGCCTTGCAAGGCGCACGCCCTCGCGGAGGTGCGGGCGGCGGCGGCGGCGGGATGGTGGTGGTGGTATTTTAGGCGCTTGTGGTCGGGGCGCTGTGTTTGCCATCAGGAAGATTAGTCGCTGGCCTGGCGGTGCTGCTAGGGGGGGGGAAGAAGGGGGAGGGGGAGGGGGTGTGGGAGGAAGTAAGGGGGGAGGGGGAGGTGGGTTGGGGGAAGGGGTTGGGGAAGTAACGGGGAGGAACGAGGGGTTGCGGGAAGAAGGGGGGAGGGGGGTGGGGAAACGCAAGGGGGGAGGGGGTTGGGTTGGGATTAAGGAACGGAGGGAGGGGTTGGGAAGAAGGGGGAGGGGGTTGGGGATAAGAGGGGAGGGGAGGGGGTTGCGGGAAGAAAGGGGAGAGGGGGAGGTGTGGGGAAGAAGGGGGAGGGGGAGGGGGTTGAGGGAAAAGGAAGGGGGGAGGGGGAGGGGGTTGATGAAGGGGGGGAGGGGAGCGGGGTTGGGGAAGGGAGAATGGGGTGCGGGAAGGCCGGGGGGAGGGAAGAAGGTTTGGAAAAGAGGTAGGAGAAAGGGAGGAGAAGATGGGCGGAAGAGGGAAGGAAAGGGCGAGAAGTGGAAGGGGAAGGGGGGAAGGGATGGAAGGTAAGAAGGAAGAGAGAGAGGACGGGAAGGATAGAGAGGAGGCGGTAGTGGGGGTAGACGGGGGAAAAAGATGAGGATAGGGAACGGTGGAGGAAGAAGAGGGAAAGGAATAGAAGGAAAGAGATGGCACGAAGAAGGAGAGGATGGTTAAAAGGAGGTGGAAGGAAGAGGGATAGAAGAAGAGAGGGGAGAATAGGAAAATGTAAGGAAAGAAGAAAGGAAGAAGTGGTGGAGATTGAGAACTAGATAACATACGGGGAGAAAGAAGAAGGCCAACAAGAAAAAAGGAAAGAAAAAATGGAGTCAAAACAAAAAGAAAGGAAGATGATATGATAAGAAACAGAGGAAAATATGAGGAGAAGGAGGAGGCGCAGCGGCAAGAGGAGGAGAGAGGGGGAGAGGGAAAGTGTGTATGTGTGTGCGTGAGTGCGTGCGCGTGGACGAGAGGGTCGCCGACCTGTCTGAGTTCATGGTCAAATGGTCAAAGTGGGATTAACGTTGTATTGGGGATTCCTATTGTGATTTTTCGGTGTTTGTCGGTCTGTGTTCGTTGTCTCGGAGTGGCTGTGAGTTCGTGGTCGATGTGGTAGGTCAGGGGAGGTCGGGATAGCTGGGTAGGGGGATAGGAATAGGTTAAGGTCGTCGGTGTATCCTGTGCGAGACGGTATCCTGCATGTAAAGTCGGTTCTGCGAGTGTGTGTGTCCTTGGCGCTTCGTTTCTCTTTATCTTATCTCGTCTGCTCATCCCTCTTTCCTTTTTTCTTTTCTCCCTCTCTTTCTCACTCTCTCTCTCTCTCTCTCTCTCTCTCTCTCTCTCTCTCTCTCTTCTCTCTCTCTCTCTCTCTCTCTCTCTCTCTCTCTCTCTCTCTCTCTCCTCTCTCTCTCTCTCTCTCTCTCTCTCTCTCTCTCTCTCTCTCTCTCTCTCTCTCTCTCTCTCTCTCTCTCTCTCTCTCTCTCTCTCTCTCTCTCTCTCTCTCTCCCTCTCTCTCTCTCTCTCTCTCCTTCTTCCTCTCTCTCCTTCTCTCTCTCTCTCTCCCTCTTTCCTCTCTCTCCTTCTTCCTCTCTCTCCTTCTCCTCTCCCTCTCCTCCTCCCTCCCCCTCCTTCCCTCCCTCCCTCTCCTTCCCCTTTCCCTTCCCCTTTCTCCCTCCCTCCCTCCCCCTCCCTGCCATTCTCCCATTTCATTTTCATTTTTACCTCCCATTTTCCCGTTTATCTCTCCTCTATCTCTGTTTCTTCCAAAGTTTAAAATAAAGAAACCCAAAAAATCAGAAAAAAAGTTTAATTAAGAGAAAGAAACCAAAACAAGAAACAAAACTTCGCTTATCGGAAGTTCAGTGTGATTGTTTCCTTCAAAGCGTTAAAATTCCCAGCACAGCACCACGTGGATTTGTTATCTTTGAAGAGAGAGGGAGAGGGAAGTGAGAGTGAGAGGGAGAGGGAGAGGGAGAGCGAGTGTAAGAAAAAAGGTCAGTATTTGTTAGAGGGCTTTGTGTAGGCTGTTTTGTTTCTTATTTGTGTGTTTGTTTGTGTGTGTGTGCGCGCTCAAAATTGGCTGCGTGAGTGCTTGCATGCATTTCCTTAGCCTCTGGCAGGGGGCGCAGGTGTGTGGTTTTCGTTAAACCGCGGTGAGGAAATTCATCTGTTTTGTATTTTTTTCTCCCTCTCGCCTCCCTCCCCGTTGAGTCACCGGTTCATTGATCAGGTGTGAATGAGGACGAGGTTTAATAGAGGCTGCTTCATTAAATCCAGTTGCAGGTTGCAGATTCTTCCCCTCCCCCTTCCCTCCTCCCCCCCTCCCCTCCTCCCCCTCCCCTCCCCTCTCCCTTCCCCCTTCTGCGTCCGCCCTTGTGTGCCCTAGGCTACTAAATCCTGTGTTTTTTTCTGAAATCGAGAGTGACGTAGATAATAAGACAAGAAGAAAGGAAAAGGATAATAAAAAGTGATGAGTAAGAAAAGTAAAAACATTAAGATCGCGAAATCGAGAGTGAAGACAACCCGTCCGCCTCAAAAGTCCTTCTCTGAGTGCAAAAAGTCCTTCTCTGCCTCTCATTCGGCTCGTCAAACTCTCGCCTCTCTTCGTGCTCGTGCAAAAAGTCCTCCTCTGCCTCTCATTCGTGGCTCGTGCAAAAAGTCCTCTCTGCCTCAGATCATTCGTGCTCGTGCAACCGCAGGAAACAGGCAAGGAGGCGCAAGCAGTCTGCGGCGTTAGTACCGACGGGCTGTTGCTGTGGTTCCCAGGATGTGGTATTCGCTGGCCGGGAATTCATGAACCAGTTTGCGGACGTCGGCGCGTGGTGTCAGGTGCATGGGCGTTAGACCCTCCGAGAGTGGACCGGGCGGTGCTAGAAGCCTCGGCCCAACGATGTGTTAGGCGTGTTAGAATCCGTGTGAGAACCAGTGGAATTTGGGCGGATGGCGTGTTCGAATAAGAATCAGGAGGACGAGATTAATAAAGGTGAACCCGCTGGCGACGTGGATCCTGTTGAAGAGGAACGTCAGGCCCGAAAAGAGACATTGTGTAATGGTGGTCCCCGAGGCAGAGGCGGTGGTGGCAGGCTGGGGGAATCAGATTGGTGCGATGGTGTTATGTGTTAGATTCAGATAAATGGATTCATAGGCGTTTTGAAGTTATAGGTGTACTGTTAGAGAAATGGGTCAAGTAAAAAGAAGTTGGTCGTTAGTCGCTGTATTCCCTGGGGTGAATGCAACCAGGTCTAACTTCACTTACGCTTGCACACAGACACACGAACAAGAATCAATCGGGAAAGTTAGTCGTGTTATACCTATAGAATAAACCCTGTGGAAGCGCCATTCGTGTTCGAAAGCGGTGTTAAACCCACAGGTGTTAGGGTGTTTCCACTGACCTTGTTGTGACCTGACACCATCTCCCGCCCCCCCCCCCCCCCCCCACCTCCTCAACCCGTGTCCTTCGTTACTTCTGCAGTTTTGTCCGATTTTCGCCTAGATAGAATTTGTCCGATTGGAAAATGGGAGAAGTAAAGGAAGACTAACGATGTCAGAGGGATATGAGAGAAAAATCCGGAATATAAGAACGCTAAGAGAAGAAAGAGAAGGAATGAGGTGAAAATGTGAATGCCAGTGTAAGAAAAGGAAGACTGGAAAGATGTTGGGAAGCAAAGATTACACTCACTGTTTTGTTCCTTGTCACGTCGAGTCGTCGCTTCGCTTTGTGCTTCGGTGTTATGTCCAGGCACGCTTCCTCGCCCGCTGATTGGTTGGTTGTTCCATGCCTCGTTCGTGATTGGTCGGGATTCTCGCGCTTTTGTGACTGGTTGTGCTGTACCGCGTTTCTGATTGGCTGGCTGTTCTTCATCCTCTTTCTTATTGGTCGATCGTTTCATACATCTTCTGTGATTGGCCAGTTTGAATGTTGACACGCCGACCCGTGCTCCCTTCGTGACCTCCGATTGGTCAAATTCGTGCGAACTCACAATCCTCGCCGTTGATTGGCTGCCGCGACCTCCGATGACCTCCCGGCCTGCCCTGTCTCCCGTCGCCAGCGCCCTCGCCGACGCTTTCGTTATCATTTCCAACCCCAGTGAATTATGTAATTATCCGAGCCGGATTTAATGGCCGCCTTAAGTCGCGTCGCAGTAACACGGGGATGATTAAGTTGAATTAACGGGTAATTGCACTCCATTGCTGCTTGTCAACGCGTTGATTATATTATCATATACGGAAGGGGGCGGGGGTGGGCGGGTGGCGGAGGGGGAGTCTCGGCTTGTAAAGTGCGCGTGTTAAAGTGGCGGAAGTTGCGGGCGCAGCGGGTAATTTAACTCTCCTGGTGCATGCGTGAGGTCAGGCAGCGGAGGACGTGCGCTGTGTACTACCGTGTGGCTAGTTTCCGTCTGGGCAGAAGAGGGGTCGTCAGCTCATGCCCAATTTCATCGATTTGTCGTCTCTCTCTCTCTCTCTCTCTCTTCTCTCTCTCTCTCTCTCTCTCTCTCTCTCTCTCTCTCTCTCTCTCTCTCTCTCTCTCTCTCTCTCTCTCTCTCTCTCTCTCTCTCTCTCTTTGTGTCTTCTTTTTCCCTTGTACTTTTTATCTCTCTTCCTCTATCCTTTCTCCCTTTCTCTCTCTCTCTTCCTCCTCGCCCTGCCTCGCTTACCATTCCCCTCCTTCCCAATCTCCCTCCGTCTTTCTCTCTCCCTATCTCCCTCCCTCCTTTCTTTCCCCCTATCTCCCTCCCTCCCTTCTTTTCTCCCTCCTCCCTCCTTTCTTTCCCTTCCTCCCTCCCTGCTTTCCCTACGTGCATTTCTCTGCATGCAAGTATGTCCGTTTTATGGCGACTCATCTTCATCAGGGTTACAACTTTTTATACTTCTCCCATTTTTACCTGTCTGTTCTGTAGCGAATGATATCCATAAAATAATAAACAACCTGTCGTCTTGAAATTTTCTATTACGTAAAAAGAAATAGTTGTAAATGGTAGCGATTGCACGAGTCCAGTAAGACAAAGGCATTTCCTGTACCTTCAGTGTCTAGACGTCTTCACTATTCTCACCGAGGGGTATCTCACCCCCCCCCCCTCACCCCCAGTAAACCCACGTGTTCTTTTCACGTAGCGGATAATAGTTGTCCTTTATTGTTTAAATCTCTCTCTTATATCACATTGCGTTGCACCTGCTCGTTTATTCCATCTGTTTTCTCTTATTTTCTCACTCGCGGGACGGGGAAGAGGAGGAGAGGAGAGGAGAGGAGAGGAGAGAGGGGGAAAGATAGGAAATACCAAGAATAAGTAGGTTCCTTATAAGCGTGAGGGTGGAATGGGGAAATGGGGGGGAAAGGGTGAAGGCTTAAGCGATGGTAGGATGAGATAAGGGGAATAATGGTCGATAAAGAATGCATAAGGGATGGTTAGGGAGTATGTGTGTAAAGTAGAAAATAGGGGAAGGTGTTTAGGGTAAGTGGTGCAGAATCAGATGAAAAGGCATAGCGGGTGTTAAGGTAGTATTAGTATAAAGTAGAAATAAGGGAAAGATATTGACCGTAAGTGCTTTAAAATAATTATAAAAGAAGGCATAAGGCTGTTTAGGGAATATTAGTACTGGAAATTAGGAAAATTAGGATACTGAACAGGATAAAAGATTAACGACCAGGCTAAGTGTACAGGATGCTAACCATGCAGCTTCCTGTCAGGATAAGTTCAGGATTCCTATCGTAGCAGGATGAGGGTCCTGCTGGAAATGCCTTGAGCGCAGGCGTGGCCGTCCTTTAGGGGAATTTTTTTAAGGAACCTCGATGTGCCAACGTAGAGGATTTTTTTTTAATATTTATTCATTTTTATTTATTATTATTATTTTTTTGCGTGTCTTGAGTATTGATTTGAGTTTTTATTCGTCAGTCTGTCGTTATTTATGAATTTGCATTATTATTATGGCTGTCATTATTAGCAGTATTAGCATGATTAATCGTATCGGCGTTATTATTATCATTATTATTGATGAGAGTTGAACATGGTACCATTTATTTTTTTCATGTCACCATCATCAATATTTTTGCCTTTTTTTATGTAAGTTGCATTGCGTTAGGAACTCGAGGTCATAAGAAGTCCCCCAAGAGAGATTTAGATGGAGAGGGTCAGTGTAAGTTGCCTAAGAAAGGTTTGAGACTTTACTGACGCGTGTGTGTGTAGTGTTGTGGGGGAGCAGGAGTGGGTTCCTGTCTGCCTCCCCCCCCCTCCCCTCTCTTCTATTCACCCACTGTCCTTCTTCGTTTCCCCTCTTCTCTCCTCCCTCCCCCTCCCCTTCTCCCCTCTCTCTCTTTCCTTCGCTGCCCTTCTTCTTCCCCCCCCCCCCCTTTTCCTTTCCCCTCCCGCTCCTCTTCCTCTTCCCTTCTCCCTCCCTCCCTCTCCCTTCCCTCTCTCCCTTCTCTCCTCTCCCTTCCTCCCTCCCTCCCTCCCTTCCCCACACCACCTAAATCAGCATTGCCACTTCCCTTTGCACTCTCCCACGCCCTCACGCCCACCTCCCTTTGCCTCGTCCTCCCGCCCACCCACCCACGCCTCTCCGCCCACACTCCCACGCCCTCGAGCGTCGGAGAAGGAAGAGGAGGAGGAGAAGGACAAGGAGAAGAGAAGAAGAAGAAGAAGAAGAAGAAGAAGAACGAGAGATGGAGAATATTTGAGAAGGCGGAAAGGAATAAGAAGAAAATAGGAGAAATAAAAATGGAAACGAAACAAAAACAAATCGAGAAACAATATATATATATATATATATATATATATATATTATATATATATTATATATATATTATTGCAGCATCTAACGGTGGAAGGAGGCTGCATGACACGACAAGACATCCCCGACGGCAGTCTCTCTCTCTCTCTCTCTCTCTCTCTCTCTCTCTCTCTCTCTCTCTCTCTCTCTCTCTCTCTCTCTCTCTCTCTCTCTCTCTCTCTCTCTCTCTCCTTTTCTTTGTCTCTCTCCCTGTTTCCTCCCTCCCTCACCCTTACCCTTCCCCCTCTCCCTCTCTCTTTTCCCCCTCCCTCCCTCCTCCTCCCTTCCTTCCCCTCTCCCTCTCTCTTTTCCTCACCCTCCCTTCCCCCTCACCCTCTCCCTCTCTCTTTTCCCCACCTCCCTCCCTCCCTCCCTCCCTCTCCTCTCTCTTTTCCCCCTCCCTCCCTCCCTCCCTTCCTTCCCCTCCTTTCTCTCTTCTTTTCCCCACCCTCCTTCCCTCACCTCTCTCCCCCCCCCTCCTTTCCTTCCCCTCTCCCTCTCTCTTTTCCCCTCCCTCCCTCCCTTCCTTCCCCCTTCCCCTCTTTTTTCTCCTCCCTCCCCTCTCCCCCTCCCCCCCCTCCTCTCCCCTCCCCCTCCCTCCCTCCCTCCCCCCCCTTCTCCCCCTCCCTCCCTCCCCCTCCCTCCCTCTTCCCTCCCCTCTCCCCCTCCCCAGCGATTCCACGAACAGAGTCCTCTCGGGCGAATGGAAATGCAGACGCATTACCTTGCCTCGGCCGTGATTTCTTTCTTCTTTTTCCTTCTCATTTTCGCTTGTTTTCTTTTTCTTTGTTTGTTTTTATCTGTTAACTTTTTATGGGTTTCTTTCTTTCTTTTTCTTTCTCATTTCGTCTGTTTTCTTTTTTCTTTGTTGTGTTTTTATCTATTTATTTTTTTTGGGTTTTTTTTCTTTTTCTTTCTCATTTCGTCTGTTTTCTTTATTCTATGTTTTGTTTTTATCTATTTATTTTTTATGATTTTCTTTCTTTTTCTTTCTATTTCGTCTGTTTTCTTTTTCTTGTTTTGTTTTATCTATTTTATTTTTATGATTTTCTTTCTTTTTTTCTTTCTCATTTCGTCTGTTTTCTTTTCTTTGTTGTGTTTTTTTTTGATTCTTTTTTCTTTTTTTTTTATGTTAAGGTTTTCTTTCTTTCTTTTTCTTTCTCATTTCGTCTGTTTTCTTTATTCTTTGTTGTGTTTTTTGTGTGTGATTCTTTTTTCGTTTTCCTTTTTTTATTGTTAAGGTTTTCTTTCTTTCTTTTTCTTTCTCGTTTCGTCTGTTTTCTTTTTCCTTTGTTGCGGGTTTTCTTGGGTTTTGTTTTTTTGTTTTTTATTTTTTGTTCGTTCTTTTTCTGTTTGTTGTGGTTTTCTTTTTTGGTTTTGTTCTTTTCTGTGTTTTTTCTTTCTTTTTGTCTTGTTTCTTTCTTTGTTAGGGTTTTTCTCTTAGGTATGTTCTCTTTTCGGTGCTCTTTTGTTATTTTTTTACCGTGTTCTTTTTATTGTTATCGTTTTCTCTTAGTTGCGTTTTATTTCTTTTCTTTTTTATCTTTGTTATGGTTTTCTCTTGTTTGCGTTATCTCTTTTTCCACATTTTTGACGTTTTTTTTTTTCTCTTTCTTTTTCTCTCTCTTAGTTGCTCTATGTCACGGTTTTCAATAAATCTTTGTCGTATCCTTTCTCACATTATTCTCTTTGTGGTTGTGTTGTTTTTTGTCGTTTTCTATTTATTTTGTTCTTCTTTATTTCGTTTTGTTGTTTTTGTTTTTGCTTTATAGTTTCCTTTTCTTTGTCGTTTTTTTTCTCTGCGTTCAGTTTTCTTATTATGTTATTTTTGACGTTGTTTTCCATCTATCTGGTAATTTATTCATTTATGAATCTCTTTCTCTCTCTCCCTCTCTCCCTCTCCCTCTCATCCTCCTCCCTCTCTTCCTCCCTCTTCCCCCATCCCTCCCTCCCTCCAACTTTTTCTTTTGCCTATGTTTTTCATCTCTGTTATTATATTCCCATCTTTATCGCATTATTTATTTTCTTTGCCCTTTTTTTGAACTAGATGAATCTTTTGTCCGGGCGATGCGAAGGCTGTCTCAGGGCGTGACTCGGCAAATGGGCGTGTTTGTGCTACAGTTCTCGACGTGTTATTCTTGTTATTCGAATACTCGTTACTCGTTTTGTTATTTGCTGGGCGAGAGAGGGAGGAGGAGGATGGATGGAGAGAGGGAGGGAGAGGAGAGGGAGGGAGGGAGGGAGGAGAAGGAGGATGTGGGAGAGGGAAAGAAAGAGAGAGAGAGAGGAGGGAGGGAGAGTGAATGTATACCCTCGAAACAGAATCTATCCATTCAAATCACCATACATTGTACACGCTGTTTCGTATACCTACGCCCCACCCCCCCACACTCACACTCCACGCCCACACCCTACTACTCTTACATCCCCACCCCCACCCCCCTACACCACACACCACACACCACTTCACACACACCCCATCACACCCCCACACCCTACAAGCCAACCCCACCCCCACCCACACCCTACACCCCACCACCCACACACCACACACCACTCTTCACATCCCCACACTACAAGCCATCCCCACACCCCACCCACACCCTACACTCCACCCACACCCTACGCCCCCCCCCCACACCACACATCACTCTTCACATCCCACACCCTACACCCTACACCCCACCACCCCACATCACACCCTACACCCCACACCCTCACCCACACCCTACGTCCACCCTACACCCCACATCACACCCTACACCCACATCACACCCTACACCCCACCCCCTCACCCCACACCCTACGTCCACCCTACACCCACACCTCACCTACACCCCACCCCTCACTCCACCCCCAACACCACACACACACCCACGCCCTACACCCTACGCCCACGCCCTACGCGAGACGGTGGGGATGTCAGCAGCGTGTTGCGGGCCCGGCGAAATGGGGAGATACATCAGTCTCTCGCACGAGGCATTGCCGGGGGATGTGTGTGTGGGGGGATGTGTGTGTGTGTGTGGTGTGTGATGTGTGTGTGTGTGTGTGTGTGTTGTCGGTGTGTGCGTGTGTGTGTGTGTGGGGGGATGTGTGTTGTGTTTTCTTGTTTTTTCCATGCCTCCTCTCGTCTATCTCCCTTCCCCTTCGTCATCCTCTCTTCTTTTCATTTTTTCCTTCTCCCTCTCGTCATCCTCTGCGTTTTTTTTTTTTTTTTTTTTCACTTCCTCCCTCTTCCTTCACTGTTCTTATCTCTCAGCCTCTCTTTCTCCTTTCTCTTCTCTCTCTTATTATTTTCCTCAGTCTCCTCATTCTTCCTCCTTCCCTGTCATTCCTTTTCGCTCCCTATCCTCCCTCATTTTCCTTGTCACGTTTTGCTCCTTCACTCTCCTTTCTCTTCTCTCTCCTCCCACCTCCCTCCCTTCCCTTCCTTCCTTCATCCTTCATCTCCTTCCCCTCCTTCCCTTCCTCCCCTACCTCCTTCATCTCCTCCCCCTCCATCCATCTCTTTCCCTCCCTTCTCCCTTCTTCCCTCCTCCTTCCTTCTCTCCTCCCCTTCCATCCTCTCTTCCCCTCCCTTCTCCCTTCCTCCCCTACCTCCTTCCTTATCTCCTCCCCTTCCATCCATCCTCTTCCCCTCCCTTCTCCCTTCCTCCCCTCCTCTCCACCCCTCTTTGTTTCACCTTTCTTCTCCTTCCCTCTTCTCTGTTCTTCCCCTAAATTTGACTTTTTCTTCTTCTTCTCGTGACCGCCTCAGCCGTCCAGGGCGTCGTGATCCGGTCTTGTAATATCCGCTTTGGAAATCCGCTCTTCCATACTCTTATGTCTTGACTTTATCCTCTTCCTTCTCTTCCCCCCCCCTCCATCCGTCCCGCTCTCTCCCTCCTCTTTCCTTTTCGTCTGTTCTCTTCTCTTCCATTCCTCCCCTGCCTTCGTCCTCTCTTCCTCTGTCATCTCTTCCTCTTCCTCTTCATCGTCTTCCATTCCTCCCCTGCCTTCGTCCTCCTCTTCCTCTTCCCTTCATCTCTTCCTCTTCCTCTTTCATCTCTTCTCTTCGTCTTCCATTCCTCCCCTGCCTTTGTCCTCCTCTTCCTCTTCCCATCTACCTCCTCTTCCTCTTTCATCTCTTCTCTTCGTCTTCCATCCCTTCCTTTCCTCCCTTGCCTTCGCTTTCTTCTTCTTCTCCCATCTCTCGTCTTCGTCTTCCATCCCTCCTTTGTCTTCGCCCTCCTCTTCCTCTTCCATCCCTCCCCTACCTTCTCTCTCCTGTCTTCTCCCTCATCTCCCTCTATCCTCCATCCCTCTCTATCCCCTTCCATCCCTCCCCATCCTTCTCCCTCCTCGTCTCCCCTCCTTACTCCCAAATAATATTCCACAATGACACGTATCGCACGTTATTCTTTTTTTTATTTCTGTTTCGCGGGATTAATTATGCGCGGTATATTGTGTCTCGAAAGAAAGGGAGAATGCGAAAAAAAAAAGTCTCAGTCGCAAAAAAAATAATGGCGAAGGCAAGTGAACACCCCAGACAGTGTTAGGGGCCTGTGTTGCCACGCCAGAACCGAGGACACGAGCGAGAGAGAGAGAGAGAGCGAGAGAGAGAGAGAGAGAGGGAGAGGGAAGTGTTGCTTGCAGGCCTCTCTCTCTCTCTCCTTTCTTGTTTATTCTCTTTTCTATTTTTTCTATTTTTTTTTCTCTTGTCTTGTCTTTTGTTCTCTCTCTTTCTCTCCGTCTCTCCCTCTTTCCCTCCCTCCTTCCCTTCCTCTCTCCCTCCCTCCATCCTTGCTCCTCCTCTCACTCTCGCTCGCTCTCTCCTTCCTTCACTCCCTCCTTGCCTCCCTCCCTCTGCCCGTCCATCCCTGTCTCCTTATTTCGTCTCTATCTTTCCTCTCTCATCCTTCCCCTTCCTCTTCAGATGTAGAACTCCGAGAGAGAGAGAGAGAGAGAGAGAGAGAGAGAGAGAGAGAGAGAGAGAGAGAGAGAGAGAGAGAGAGAGAGAGAGAGAGAGAGAGAGAGAGGCAGACAAAAAGACAAAGAAAGCACGAAATGAAATAAGATAAAGGTACTGACAGAGACAGAACCAAAGATAGAAAAGGCAGACAGGCAGACCGACAGGTAGACACACACAGATAAACCGAGACGATAAGACGGACGAAACAAGACATTCACAGACAAACAGACAAACGCAGAAGCAGACAGGTAATCCGACCGACGACCTTACTGATTGGAGGCATAATGAAAGCAGAATGTTGCGGAGGACGGAGCCGACTGCGCCTAAAGGGCTTTGCAACACGTGCACCGTCCGGCTGCCGGCTGGTCATGACGTCACCCCAGCCAGCCCGTCCGTCGCAGAGGGCTCTTGCTCTGCGCGCTTGCCAAACCCACGGCAGGAGAAGCAGAAGCAGAAGCAGAAGGGGGAGGCGGGGAGGAGGAAGGAGTCATAGGAAAGTTTAAGACGAAAGGAAAAAGACAAAAGTTTTTTTTTTCTATGTTGAAATACTTTTTTCTTTCTTTCTTTCTATTCATGGGGGTTGGGTGTCTCTCTTTTTTTACGTATTGCGTCGTATGTGTTTGTTTGTTTATTTTGCCGTCGTGGGGAAACCTTTCTGTTCTGTCGTGTTTATTATTTTATTTGTTATTCTACTGCCCTCTTTGTTTACGCATTCCTTTTATTGTCTTATAAATTGTCTCATTATCTTCCTTGTTTCTTCTCCTTCTTCTTCGTCTTCATTACTCCAGTCATCTCTTCATATCCCCCCTTTAATTTTCTTTTTATTATTATAGTAATGATTATTATTATTGTTTTTGTTTTGTTATTTATTATATATTATTATTATTATTATTATTATTACTATTATTATGTTTCTTTCCCTGGGTTTCACATATTAAATTAGCTTCCATCTTAAGATAATTAGATAGAAAAACACCCCTTTTTTTACCTTTTCCTTTCTAGGTCATACGTATACTACATCATCTTGAGATAAAGAAAACAATCATTTATCGTGTATAAAGGATCATCAACAAAAGTTTTGATACAAATTATCCCAGAGGAAAACATTGAATAAACATCACACATGGCAGAACACAGAACACAATATATATTATTATTCAACTTTTCTCCACATACCCAAGGCTCAGTACGTAAAAATACACTGCTCTAAGGAAATAGATAACAATGATAAAGCAATGAATAAAGGACTGACAATGATAACTTCAGCGATAACAGTAACGATGATGGTAAATAATTCGATAGCTTTTATAGATAGATAGATAGATAGATAGATAGTTTTACATGTTCGTTGGGGTCTTGAAAAGTAGCAAGTGGGGTATTGGTACCAAGGTCGTGGTGAAAGTTATCGTTGGGTATGTGAGTTCAGTTGCCTGCTTGTGCGTGCGAAATTTCTGCTTGATTCGTTTCCATTTGCTTGGTTTTATTTATTTTTTTTTTTGACATTTCCGCCCCAAAAAAATGAATGTGTTTGGTTGTGTATAGTCGTTTATCTGTTTATTTATGTATTGGTATTTTTTTTATCTGCGATGACGGGAAAATAATGTCAGTGGCTGTTCAGCTCATTGCGTCAGTGCCTTTTTGCATGAGTACCTTGAAAGACACACACACACACACACACACACACACACACACACACACACACACACACACACACACACACACACACACACACACACACAACACAGACAGAGGTAGAGGTAGAGGTAGAGGTAGCAAGAGGAGAGAGAGAGAGAGAGAGAGAGAGAGAGAGAGAGAGAGAGAGAGAGAGAGAAGAGAAGAGAAGAGAAGAGAAAAGCTAAAGAGAAAAGGGAAGCGAGGGAGAAAGTGAGGGAGAGAGAGAGTGAGAGAGAGAGAGAGAGAGAAAAGAATAGAAGAGAAGCTAAGAGGAAGGAGAGAGAGAGAAAGAAAGAAAAGAGAAGAGAAAAAGAGACCGAGAGACAGAGACCGCAGAGAAACAAGGAAACAACGAAACGAAATCTTCACCCTTACGTCAGTTCTGCATTGGGCGATTCTTGCGCAACGAAGCACCTAGAGACAACAATATATACAGCCGTGAGGAGGGACAGGTGTGCCGTCTCGACTTTGTTTACATATTTCGCGCTGTTTCCTGCCGTTTTGGGGGAGCTGTCTGCGGCCCCCTTGTCGGTGGGCATTGTTTCTCTCTTTCTCTTTCATTCTCTCTCTCTCTCTCTCTCTCTCTCTCTCTCTCTCTCTCTCTCTCTCTTCTCTCTTCTCTCTCTCTCTCTCTCTCTCTCTCTCTCTTCTCTTCTCTCTCTCTTTCTTTTCTCCGTTATCTGCATCCCTCACTTTTTATCCTTTCCCTTTCTCTCATTCTCTCATAATCCTTCCATTTATCTTCCTCCCCATCACCCTTCATGTCTTCAACCCTTTCTTCTTCTCCCCCACTCTTCTCACCCCGTTTTCTCAATTTTCTCCCCCTTCCATCCTCCCTCTTCCACCACCCCAACCCCCGCTTCTTCAACCCCTTCTCTTTCTCTCATTTTTTATCACTTCATGTCCCTTCGCACTCCACCTTTCCATTAGGGGTTGGAAGTGGCCAGCCCAGGTCATGTTACCGACCAAGTGCGCCCTTATGCCGGGAAATGATTTTGAATATATATGTATAAGAGGTACCTGGTTTGCTTCAAGGGGTTGGCGTGGCGGTGGTTGGGGGTGCGGAGGAAGAAGGGGAAGGGGAGGAGGAAGAAGGGGAGAGGGGAGGGGAAGGGAGGAAGAAGGGAGGGGAGGGGAGAGGAGGATGAGAGAGAAGGGAGGGGGTTAGAGAGGAAAGGGGAGGGGGGAAAATGAGAGAGAAGGGAGGGGGGAAGGAGGGGAAGGGGAGGATGAAGGGGAGAGGGGAGAGGAGGGAGGAAGAAGGGGAAAGGGGAGGGGGAGGGGATGAGAGAGGAAAGGGGAAGGGGTGGTGGGAAAGGGGCTAGAGAGAAGGGAAGGGGAGTGGGAGGGGAGGGTGAGGGGGATCAGAGAGGGAAGGATAAAGAAGGGGAAGAGAGGGGAGGGGTATGAAGAGAGGAGGGAAGGGGATAGGGAGGGGAATGGGAGGTGGAAGGGGATGAAGAAAGGGAGAGGGTAGGGAAGGGGATGAGAGAGGAGGGAGGGGAGGGGAGGGGGGGTGAGAGAGGAGGGAGGGGAATGGGAAGAAGAGGAGAGAGAGTAATTGTTATGAGTTCAGTGAGAAGAGGAATGGTATTTTTTCCGTATGAGAGAGAGAGAGAAAGAGAGAGAGAGAGAGAGAGAGAGAGAGAGAGAGGAGAGAGAGAGAGAGAGAGAGAGAGAGAGAGAGAGAAGAGAGAGAGAGAGAAGAGAGAGAGAGAGAGAGAGAGAGAGAGAGAGAGAGAGAGAGAGAGAGAGAGAGAGAGAGAGAGAGAGAGAGAGAGAGAGAAAGAGAGAAGAGAAGACAGACAGACAGACAGAGAAACAAACATAGACACAGAATGAATGAAGGTGACTATGTATGCGTATGTGTTTTGTTTGTATGTTTACTCGTAGACGCGCGTATATTTATGCGCATGCGCGTGCAGGTCTTAAGCGGTGTCTCACAGTCGCAAACGTTGTGGGCAATAAGGTCGCCTCAGGGTATGTTTGCGGAGGCCCCGGCGAAGGTCAGGTTTCTTGGAAGGTCAACATTTTTCTTGCGAGGAGCCCGTTGCGTAAGCCCTGTTATTGGAAGACGTCCTGTGTGGATATCCTATGTTGCGTGTGTTGACTTAGATTCCTTCGGCGCCGCTGGGGCGGGGCTGGGCTTGGGTTTGGGTCGCAGGCTATTCTGAAAAGGCTTTTTTTTTTTTTTATTGTGATTTTTTGGTGGTGTGATTTGGTGGTCGAAATGAATGTCTTGAAGCATGCGGTACTCGGCACAAGTGTCGTGTTGAAGTAGGTTTATGTTTTAAAATATTGATTACATTCTGAAATCCGTTTTGGAATGCTTTATACGTTTTAGAAAATCGCCACAATAAGAAATTATATCTATAGATAATAGATAGATAGATTTAGCCACGCAAAATCAAAACTTTAATCCTTTGATCAATCCACCATAAATCCCTCTTTTGCGCTTAGATCGAGGCGAAATATGGAAAACAACCGCCTTACTTCGATTTAGTCATCAACTCTGTCCCCAAGTTAGTCATCCAGAAGGAGGTCCCAACCAGACAAACAGGCTCAGGGGACTTTCTTCAGCCTGTCAGTCGCTCGCTCCTCCCCGACGCTGAAGCCTGTGTGATGGCTTCGCGTCTCCACACACGCCGAGGGGAACCATAAAGCCGTATCTGTTGGAGATGGTGATCTTTATAGTCCTCCCTTCCCTTCTTTTTCCTTGTTTCGTTCCCTTCTTCTCCTCTTCCCTCCTGTGTTCTTCCATCCTCCTGTTTGTCTTTTCCCTTCTTCCCTTCCCTCCTATCCTTTTCCCCTTCTCTTCCTCTCCCTCCTTCTCCTATCTCCTTCCCCTTTCTCCTATCTCCCTTCCCCTTCTCCTATCTCCCTTCCCCTTCTCCTATCCCCCTTCCCCTTCTCCTATCCCTTCCCCTTCTCCTATCCCCCTTCTCCCTTCCCCTTCCCCTTCTCCTATCCCCTTCCCCTTCTCCTATCCCTTTCCCTTCTCTCTCCCCCTCCCTTTCATCCCTCTCCACCTTCATCTCCCTCCTATCCTTCCCCTCCTCTCCCGGCTCCTATCCCTCCTCCTCCCCACCTCTCCCCCCCTTCCCCCCCTTCCCCCTCCCCTCTAGCCCCCAAAAGACCCCGAGGTGGGAGAGGAACCCTGAGGGACATAGAAGGCTGCCTGTGCGTGTATTTGTGGCCCTAAAGCACACACCAGACCTAACTTTGGGATGAGGTTAAACTATCTTTTTTTATGGCTGTCTGTTGAGTCTACGATTTCGAAACAGGATCTTAAAAGCTGAAATGTCTTCGCGATATGACGTTCTTGTTGTTCTTGTTGTTGTTGTTGTTGTTTTTCGAGCAGGTTTACAAAAATAGCGGCCCTGTTTTCGAAATGTGATTTTTTTTTTTTTTTTTGCAAGGACAAGTAAACAAAAATGGTGGACTTTTTAGGTTGAGGAAACAAATGATCTGAAAATAAACAAACGGCAAACTTTTTTTTTGTCATCCCGATTATAAAAAAGGAAAAAAAGAAGAAACAAAGGAGATCGTGTTTCCATTAACATTTGAGATCGGAGGTAAAAGTCAGGTCCTGATAACTGGTTTATACGAGTATATGGGTATAACTGGGTACGATCTACTCTCGCGTGGTGTTATATTGCTGATGGAAATAGCATGACAACGACGAGATACACACGCACACACGCACGCACGCATTCATATTTTCTCTCGTTCGTTCGCTCGCTCACTCACTCACTCACTCACTCACTCACTCACTCACTCACCTCACTCACTCACTCACTCACTCACTCAACTCTCACTCACTCACTCACTCACTCACTCACTCACTCACTCACACTCACACTCACTCACTCCACTCACTCACTCACACACACACACACACACACACACACACACACACACACACACACACAACACACACACACACACCACACACACACACACACACACACATACACAACACACACACGCAGTCCAACTCTCTCATCCACTCATTCACACACTAGTACTTCCCGCGACAAGGGTGTGGCTTAGGGTGTACAGAGATGTACACTTGGCCGGAAGTACCGAACCGTTAGTACCCCTGTGAGAGTTGTAGAGTAGGGGGGGGGAGGGGGCAGGGGGAACCGGTCGTTTACCATGGCAACTGTTCGGTATCCCTTAACGGTTACGAAGAGGGAGGGAGGGAGGGGGAGGGGAGGGGGTGTTAAAGACGGGAGGGAAGGGGGAAGACGACAATACTTTTTAGAAACTCTGCATCGCAAATCTTAGGAAAAAATGCAACAGAAAGGGTTGGGCATTGAATAAAGTTTTCGAAATACAGCTGTCGGTGTGTTGGAGGGGGGGGGAGGTAGAGGCAAGTCCCCTTTCTCTTGCCCAATCCCCCCCCCTTCCCTCCTACCCTACTCTCCGTGTTGCAGGAGGGGGATGTTGCAAGGCTGCAGCAACCCGTTCTCCCATAAACGTAAGATCTGTATCTCACTCCCAGTGCAAAGTTCTCGACGCAAAGTATGATGTTGGTTTGATCAGTTTTTTTTTTTTTTCCTTTCTCTCTCTCTCTCTCTTCTCTCTCTTCTCTCTCTCTCTCTCTCTCTCTCTCTCTCTTCTCTCTCTCTCTCTCTCTCTCTCTCTCTCTCTCTCTCTCTCTCTCTCTCTCTCTCTTTTGACTACCGTAAGAATATACGTTTGTTAGCGAAATTACGTCCAAAAAGGCGTTTGTTTACCCAAAGAACAAACATGTTATTCCAGGAATGACGTAAACATAGACATTTTATTCTCGGAGTAACGGAATGACCCCAAAAATAGATACTCTATTCTCGGCATAAAAGTAAACAAAAAATAAATAAACATATTTCTCAGAATCACGCCAAACCCAACGTTTTATTCGCGAAATGACGGAAAAAATAATAGTCTTCCGCTGGTTGTTGTGACGAGACGAAAAGGCGGGAAAAGCGGAAAGCCAGACGGCGGGAAATTTAAATCGCGTCGCATCGTTAAGAAAATCCTCGGAAGCCGTCACGCGATCTTCACTTGTTTCGAGAAGGGAAGGAGTACTCAATTTGATAATGAGATGAGTAGTGGAAAGGGATGATGATGAAATGAGCAGTAGGAAAGGATGATAATGAGATAAGGAATTGAAAAAGAATGATAATGAGACAGATTTAAAAAGTTGACAAGGAGATAAACAATTGAAAAGGATGATAAGGAAATGAACAACTGAAAAAGATGATGAGATACGCAATAGAAAATTATGATAACGAGATAAGCAATGTAAAAATTATATTAATGAGATAAAATCTAGAAAAGGATGATAATGAGATAAGGAGTAGTAAATGATGATATTGAGATAAGCAAGAGAAAGGGATGATAACGATATAAGCAATGAAAAGTATAACAATGAGGTAACGAATAGAGAAGGACGATAATGAGATAAGTGATGAATAAAGGAAGAAATACCATATAAAAATTGACGATACTCATTGCAGAACTACTGACGTAAATAATTGAGAAAAGATATTTAGACAGGGATATTAAGTTGAAGTGTCGAGTATTACATTTAAAAAAATATATATCTTAAGTAATGTAATGGTATATTTCATTTAGATAATATCAGTTTGCGTAATTCTAATAATATACGTTAGTTATTTAATAATACTATACGTCAGTTATCCAAAGTTGTTTTATTAATCTTAATGTAGTGCGCAAGAGCCGGGTGTAGTGCACTGTACATATATATTAAAATGCTTATAATAAGATATGTTATTGTTGTTATAATTGTGAACTCAAAACACAGTTAAGTCTTTAATGAAATGGAATTTTGAAACGAGTCCATTGGATGTGTCAACTGTCCGATTTACAAGGCTTTTCCCCACCCTTTCTCTCACTCCTCCTCTCCTTTCCTTTCCCCTTCCCCTCTCTCTCTCTCATCTTCTCTTTTCCCTCCCTCTCTTTCCCTCTCTTCTTCTCCTTTCCTTTCCTTTCCTTTCCTTTCCTTTCCTTTCCTTTCCTTTCCTTTCCTTTCCTTTCCTTTCCTTTCCTTTCCTTTCCTTTCCTCCTTTCCCTTTCCTTTCCTTTCCTTTTCCTTTCCTTTCCTTTCCTTTCCTTTCCTTTCCTTTTCCTTTTCCTTTTCCTTTTCTTTTCTTTCCTTTCCTTTCCTTTTTTTCCTTTTTCCTTTCCTTTTCCTTTTCCTTTCCTTTTTTTTTTTTTCTTTCCTTTTTCTTTTACTTTTTTCCTTTTTTCTTTTTTTCTTTTCCTTTCCTTTCCCTTACCTTTCCTTTCCTTTCCCTTTTTCCTTTTCCTTTTTCCTTTCCTTTTTTTTTCTTTATTTTTTTTTTCCTTTTTTTTTTTTTTTTTTTTTCTTTTTTTTTTTTTTTTTTCCGTTTTTTTTTTTTTTTTTTTTGTGTTTTTTTTTTTTCTTTTCCTTCCTTTCTTTCTTTTTTTAATTTTTTTTCCTTTCTTTCCTTTCCTTCCCTTTCCTATTTATTTATCCTTTCCCTTTCCCACCTCCTCTCCTCTTCTCTTTTTTCCTCTCTTCTCCTCTCTTCTCCTCTCCTTACGCACTTATGAGTACGATTTCATAATAGCGGAATGTCGGTCTCATCAGCTGATCAAACATCGGAAGTAGAAAGGAGAACTGACGCTAAACAGAGTAAACACTAGAAGAAAGGACAAGAAGAAGAGCGAGAGGAAATATGAGGAATATGGGAGAGATAAAGAAAAAGAATGAAGGAAATGGAGAGACAACGAAGAAGGGGGAAGGGAATGAGTAAGCAAACAGAAGAGAAAAAAAAAATAGTCGACGGGGGGGGGGGAAGAGAAAAGAAAGAAAGAAAAAAAAAAAGAGAAAGAAAAATCAGTAGACAAACAGAACCACAGGCCGCTTCATCCCAAGCCGAGGGGGACCAATCACGGGAGACCCATTTGCAACCCTTACATAGAGATGAAAATGACCCTGTAGGACGCGCGCCCAAGGTCATGCGGAGTTGAACGAGTGACGTAACAGATGAGAGGAGTGGCGGACGGGGGGGGGGGGGTTGAGGAGTTCCCTAGGGGGCGGTGGGCGGAGGGAAGGATATGGGAGTGGGGTTGGGGGGGGGGGTGAGGAGTGCCGAAAGTGGGGGGGCGGAGGGAAGGATATGGGAGTGGGGTTGGGTGGGGTTATGGGAGGTGGGGGTGGGTGGGTGAGGAGTGCCGAAAGTGGGGTGGGCGGAGGGAAGGATATGGGAGGCGTGGGTGTGAGGGGAGGTTAGGGAGGTGTGGGATGGGTGGAGGGGGAGTGTTCAGGGTAGCGAGGGGGTGGGGGTATATGGGAGGGGTCGGGTGGGTGGAGGAAGGATATGGGAGGTTCACACGAGGGGGGGGGGGTGAGGAGTGCCCAGGGTGGGAGGGAATGACACGGGAGGAGTGAAGAGGGTGGGTGTGTAGGGATGAAGAAGGGGAAGTCTTAGAGTGCAGAGAGTTAAGGGGGAAAGTAGAGCCAAGAGTGACATTTCACGAAACTTGCATTAGTAAGAGAATATTCCCAGTGGTAGCGACAGGACCAAGAAACTACACACGGTTCAAGTAGGACAGTGAATACAGCAGCGGTGCCATTACCAGCACCGAGTGATATCTAGGCTTCGAGATACCAGTGAAGTGACGTCGCCTGCTGTGGTTTGGTGGCAGCGGTTTTACGAAGATGGACGGCTGGCAAAGGGATCCCGAATGTAAACAACCATTTTCACAGGCTATGGTTTACTGTGGAAGCCTTAGTGCTATAGATTGTACAGTTATAGAAACCACGATATGAATGAAAACCTTGTGTTGCGTATAAGCTAGTTTATATATGCAAACCTTATATAATGCTATATTGTTGCTATACTAAACGCTACGTTGTTAATATAATGGTGTGTGATGTACTGTGCGAATGTTGATATATGGTGTAGCTTGCATGTCCGTATACTGTATACTAACCATATCCTGGTTGGGAATAGAGTCCGATTTTATCATATTAAAACGAATCTCTTTTGGAATAATTTTGTGTGTGTGTCCTCTTCATTTTTATACGTGTTTGCTTGTTTATTTTTTTTCTCTGTTGGACAAAAGATTATTTTCCAAGTGGGAAATTTCAGCTCCGCAGAAACGAGGAAAATATTTGAATTGAAATTGAATTTTAACGCGAAAATTTAAATAGATATCTTTGACGCCGAAAATAGAACGAGGTCTCAATCAAGTACACAGTAAACACCCACACAAAAACAATATGTTCACTTATGATAAGCAACGGTGCACTATTTAACAACAAATGATATGTTTATAGTGTTTTGCACTCGTTGTTGAGCGAGTGACGAAATGTTTTATTAAACGTCCAGCATAAACCCACACACATTCCCTGAGTGAGAGTGCAAGACCGAGTGAGTGAAAGAGCGAAAGAAAGTGAGTGGGAGAGAACGAGGGAGTGTGAGAGCGAAAGAGAGCGAGTGGGAGAGAACGAGAGAGTGTGAGAGCGAAAGAAAGCGAGTGGGAGAGAACGAGAGAGTGTGAGAGCGAAAGAAAGCGAGTGGGAGAGAACGAGAGAGTGTGAGAGCGAAAGAAAGAAAGAAAGCGAGTGGGAGAGAAACGAGAGAGAGTGTGAGAGCGAAAGAGAAGCGAGTGGGAGAGAACGAGTGAGTGTGAAGAGCGAAAGAAAGCGAGTGGGAGAACGAGAGAGTGTGAGAGCGAAAGAAGCGAGTGGAGAGAACGAGAGAGTGTGAGAGCGAAGAAAGCGAGTGGGAGAGAACGAGAGAAGTGTGAGAGCGAAAAGAAAACGAACGAGAGAGTGTGAGAGCGAAGAGTAAGCGAGAGGGAGAGAACGAGAGAGTGTGAGAGCGAGAGTAAGCGAGAGGGAGAGAGAGTGGAAGGCGAGAGTGGTCGTGTATGTGTATATGTGTCTCCTGTGACTGTCTGTTGATGTATGAAAGGCGAGGAGAGAGGAGGGGGGGGGCTAGAGGGTAGTGTGTGCCAGACGCGACCCAACCGAGTCAGTTAATGAGTTGTCCCCTGAGTCAGTTAAATGAGTCATTGACCCTAAAATATCCCCCCTCATTTTTTTTCTTTATTTATTTATTCTTTTTTTTTTGGGGGGGGGGTGTCAGTGACGTATGATCCAGAAAGCAAATATATTCAGCACATACGTGGAAGATGATAACGTGTTGACAGGATATAGTGAAGATGATTGGCGTGAAGAGGGAATGGCCAAGATTAAAAGACAATAAAAAAATAAAAAAACAAGTCTCGAGCTTTTGAAATTAGAAACTAAAGAGTAGATATTTTTCATGCGAAGAAAGTCTGTAATTTTCTTTTGTCTGTTTGCTTTAATTAGAGCATACAGTGGCTAGATAAAATTGTGTACTAAGAAAGTCTAGACTTTTTGTGTGTTTGCTTAATAAAGAATGTAAGTGATTAGGAGGAGGAGGAAAGAGGGAAGAAGGAAGGAATGAAGGAAGGAGGAGGAGAGAAAGAGAAATTAGGAGGAGGAGAGAAGGAGGGTAGGAGAGAAAGAGAGAAGGAGAAGTAGTAGAGTAGTAGTAGTAGCAGCAGTAAAAGTGAGGAGAATGAGTAGTAAGAAGGGGAGGAGAAAGAGAGTGAGGAGAAATGAGGAGGGAGGAAAAGAAGTCGGAGGAGGAGGAAGAAGAAGGAGAAGGAGAAGGAGAAGAGAATAGAAATAGAAGAAGAGAAGAAATAGAAGAAGTAGAAAAGAAGAAGAAGAAGAAGAAGAAGGAGGAGGAGGAGGAGGGAGAGGAGATCAGTAACCCACACCGGCGTCAAGTGGACAACGCAGCCAGTCTCTGAAAAGGCCTCAGACTTACGCAATCTTGCAAGTCGCTGCGAGGTTGATTGACAATAGCACGATTATACCATTCGGCCGGGCAGTCGGTCTGTTTGCGAGGGGGAGGAGGGGGGGGTCGGAGAGAAAGAGGGAGAGGAAGGGAAATAGGAGAGATAGAGGGAAGGGAAGATGATAGGGAGTGATGACGAGAGGTAGATAGAGACAGAGACAGACAGACAGACGGACTGACTGTTTGCAAATGAGTTCTCGGAAAAAAGGAGGAGATGGGGAGATAAGGGGAGTTAGAGAGAGAGAGAGAGAGAGGAGAGAGAGAACAACGAGACAGAGACAGAGAGGAAAGAGAAAAGCGAGACAGAGACAGAGAGGAAAGAGAAAAGCGAGACAGAGACAGAGAGAGACGGAAAAAGAGAAATGAAGAAAGTAAGAGAGAGACAGACAGACACAGAGAAAGAGCAGAGAAAAGAAAGTAAGAGAGACAGACAGACAAACACAGAGAAAGAGAAAGAAAAGTAAGAGAGAGAGAAACACACAGAGGAAGAGAAAAATAAAGAAAGTAAGAGACAGATAACCAGACAGACACAGAGAAAAAAAAGACAAAGCAAGAGACAGACAACCAGACAGACAGACAGACACAGAGATAGAGAAACGCAGACAGCCTCAACCTCAGCCTCCTGTTGCCTCGCTGCCTGTTGCGCCGGAGATGCGCCAGCCTCTCGTCGCCGGCTGAGTTTAACTGTTAATGATATCGGGGATGTTGCGATGGTGCAATACCGGGGGGGGGGGGGAGGGGGGGCTTTGATGAAGTGCAACGTGGGTGCAATGGCGGGCGTCGTGTGCTCGGCAGTCTGTTCGGCGGAGCTTGTACATGATCGGGGTTTAGTTGTTGTGGTTGACTTGAGGCGGAGGGAAGGGCAGTGGCGGAGGAGGAAGAGGGAAAGAGGGGGAGAAGGATAAGGGAGGAGAAGAAGAAGAAGAGAGGAAGGAAGGGATAGAAGGAGAGAAGGAAGATATAGAAGGGAGAGGGAGATAAAGAAGGAAAAGAGGGGAAGAAAAAGAGAAGAGGAAGGAGTAAGAAGAAGGAGAGGAAGAAAGAGGGAAGGGGAGGAGAAGAAGAGAAGGGGAGGGAGAATGGGACAGGAGAAGGGAGAGAGGAGAGAAAGATGGATGGGTAAAGAGGGAAAGAGAGAGGAATAGAGAAACTCAATGTTATATCTGTATTTAGAGGAGAAACAGAGACAGATAGAAGGAGATAAAAGAGGGAACAAAGCTAGAGGGAGGAGGAGGAGAGAGAAAGGAAGAAGAGAGCAAAGAATATCACGAGACAAAACAGCGAGAGAAGTAGAAGGTAAATAAGAAGATAAATAAGAAATTAAGGTAAATAAGAAAATGGTCTGGCAGAGGATGACCAAGAGAAATAAAGTCAAGGTTAGGAAGAAAACGCAATAAAAAAGATCCAGAGGAAAAGACAATAGAATCTGGTTATGTGTCATAGTGCGGGTGTGCATAAAAATGCAAGCGTGTCTGTATTAGCTTGCAAATTTGTGTAGATTTGCGTCTTTTTATACAGTTCGTGTGATGGAGCCGAGTCGTGTTTTGATTCGTTTGTAAAATGCGTGATTTATGTCAGATTTTTTAGTCTAATTTATAGCGTAGATACACGTTTATGTGAATGTGAAAATGTGCGTGTGTGCGTGCGTGTGTGCAAGGTTGCTTAGCCTATCCATGTACGTGCAATGTATATTTGTGATTCTGCACTACGAACTTGTACGTATGTGCAGAATATGTACGTGCGTTTACTGGCCGTATATACATGCGGAATATGTTGGTGCGTTGACGTGCCGTTGAAGAATGCCGAGGAGCGGAGCGAGATGCGGGCGTGCAACCTGTGACAATGCAGATGAGGGCGCCCTTGTGGTAGCGGGCTGGGGCTATTATGCTTGTGATGAGCACGGTGGCTTATGGTGCAACACACTCCCGGCCGCCCCGCCTCCTTGCCTGCGCGTGGAGCTCTTCAGTCCAAACTTGCCCGGCCAGTGCGAACAGGCCTGCACCTGTAGCGTGTAGTGTGCAGGTCACGCTCGGCTGCGCGTGTGGGTTTGAGGGGCTTGGGCACCCAGGAGGGCCCTCTGCGTGCGTGCGTGCGTGCGTTTTGCTGTGTGCCAGAGACTCGCCGGAGAAACGCGCGTGGACTCAAGACTCACTATCTCATCTATATATCTATCTATATTATCTGTCTTCTGGTCTGGCTATCACTCTCATCTCTCTCTCTCTTCTCTCTCCTCTCTCTCTCTCTCTCTCTCTCTCTCTCTCTCTCTCTCTCTCTCTCTCTCTCTCTCTCTCTCTCTCTCTCTCTCTCTCTCTCTCTCTCTCTCTCTCTCTCTCTCTCTCTCTCTCGAAACGGCCTACATTCCCTATTCTATTCATTGTTTATTTTTGTTCACGTTCTCGCTGTTGCGATGCTTCACTCCGTCGACCTTCATTAGCGAGCGTTTTCATTAAGTCGATTATAACTCTCGTCGCAGATAATTGTCGAGACCGAAGTGTTTCTTTGTTTTCATTCATCGAGTGTCGTTTGTGTCGGAGTTGTCAAAGCGAACTCCGGCGTGTCTTGTGTCTTACCAGTGTGTTTTTGTGCGTGTGTTTTTATATATATAAGTTTGTCGGTGAATACGTTGTGGATGTGAAAGTCCGTTCATTGTATCGTGATGTGTGAATAGTGTTGGGTAAGTTGAAGTGGGGTGGAAGGACGGGGAGGGGGGGGGGGACTGCGTGATCTGTGCCTCGCGAATACTTTAGGGTGAAGGATGATGGACGAAGGAATCCACTTGTCAAAATGGATGGCGGTGTTTGCAGGATTCATCAGACGAAAGGCTCTGTGGCAGGTCGTGTGTCATGTCGTGTGTCGAAGGCAACTTGAACGCGAATTTTAATCGGTGGAAAGTAAATTACAGACAGAGAAGGGAAGCGCGAGAGGCGGCATGACCCAAACGTGACGTATTCTAAACGTATCCAAAGAAAATGTAGGTGAAAATAAATAAAATGCGGATGAAAAAAAGGAAATACAAGAAGTACATTGCTCGTGGCAAATGCAAGCAACCTCCAAGGTTTAGGAAAGATAATATGGCCAGGGCAGAGGAGGGGGCGACGGGTGTCACATGGCCGTAGCGAGAAAATGAATATCCTGGTAATGTAACGCTTAATGCTACTTTATACATCCTTTTGCGGGGAGATTCTGCAGGTCATGTCTTCTGTCTTATTTATGCCATACCTGGAGTGCAAAAAAAAGGACAAAGAGGCGAAACCACTGATGGGTTGGCCTTATATAGACTAGTAGATTTGTAGGCCTATATCGGTCGATTTACAGGTCAGACAAATTCAATAACGTTTTGATGTTTACATAAAATATAGATATATATTTAGAACCAGTTATATGCTATCGTATACTTCCAGGCATAAATTTAAACCTATATATATATATTTAAAGATGAGATTCGAGTATATTTTCCATGTAACTGGTTTTGGAATATTTTAACGTACTTATATTATGGAGAAATGGTAATCTTGTTTAAATCAACAGGTGTTCATTGAGTCCATTATAAGAGAAAATGTAAAATGCGATCTTGTGTATTATTGGATGTTGCAAAATGAAGAAAAAATAGATTGTCTAGGGATTTTGGGGTTAACTAAATTAGTGGGAATATATATTCATATAGGCAAGATAACCATTTGTTAGCAGTCCGTAAGACCGATGTTCCTGCAAACCTGTATATACATATAGACCAATATGCGTATTGTGTATAGGATATGGTGGGGTAGTCACAAGGATATAAGCGTCATACCGTCTATATGAATATTGATGACAAGATCTGTGCAAGTAATCCAGCAAACACACAGACAAATATAGAAATAGCCAGACAAATAGAGATGGGAGAGAAAGTTGAGGAACGCGGCATCACCTACGCGAGCCACGTCTGTGACCACGGGGAAAGAAATGCATAATTGATCAGCGATTGCAAAGCATCATTGATAACGCGTTGCAGTTGTTGCAATGGCAGGGAGAACCGCCCATCTGATGAGGTCTTTGCGGGAATTGATAAGATGTCAATCATTTTTAATAGTTCTAGTTTCGGCAGTTGCAATCGGCATACAGGATATATGCAGCATGAATCATTATTATTTTTTTTTCTAACAGTTTGCAGAGACAGTGAGATAGAGATAATGTGAACTGTGTGTAGGAAAAAAAACACACACAAGTGATAAGACATTTTCGGAAATCCACACCCGAACGGAAGGAAAACTTGGAATTACAGCTAAAAGTGGACGTAGACATAAAAAAAAACGTAAAGGCGTAACAGAGCAAAAGGCCAGGACACCAGCACACAGTCCCCGCCAGGAAGAGCCACGGTGTCCAGTCATGTGGCAGTGCCTGGGACGCCATTGCCTCCGTAGCTCGCCACTCCCAAACGCAGCGGCCACACACTTCGTACCCCTACAGTAACTAACCCTTCCTCCCCCTTCTCCACACACCCTGCCCACCTTTCTCCCTCGGCCCGGTGTGCCTGTGGTGGAAGAAGGATTCGCGTCCACTCCTTCCTCATCGACGGGTGGAGGAAGTATCCTGCGGGGGAGCCTGTATAAACGGGGACCTCAGGATCGGTGTTTGAGCGGAGAGCTTTGGTTTCGAAGGGCCCTTTCGAGGAGCGTGGGAACACCTCTCCCCGTACCCTCTTCCTCTTTCGCTCTCTCTCTAGCTCTTTCTCCTTTTCCACTCCTTTTCCTTGTTTTTTTTTCTCATTTTTTGTTCCTCCTGTCCTGTCCCTCAGTTGTTTTGACTAACAGTCTATTGTCTACCTTATAGATATTATTCTTCCTTCAATTTTCCGCAGATAAGCTCTCGCTTGCTCGCTCTCTCTGTCTCTTCATCTATTTCTGATTCGCATTAATTCCCTCTCCTTCCCCCTTTCTTTCTTGCACTGACAGCACCTCCCTTGACACCATCGCTGAAACCCAACCCTTCTCTCTCTCTTTCTCACTCACTCACTCTGTTCTTTAACCGCACTTGTTGTCCTTCTTTGTTTCCTGCACTCTTATTTATCATCGTCTACAGTCCCTGTTATTCTCAGCGCGTCTCTGTTTCACCTTCTCTTGCCTACTCCCTTTCTTCCTCTCCTTCCTCTCTTCACACTCCTTTATCGGGTGTATCTCACGTCCCTAAGCAAGTGGCCCTCTGTCGACGCCTCAAGACTCGCCTCTCTGTAAATAATCAAACTCACCATCACTCATCATGAGTAAGTCTTTTTATTCATGTTATCTCGCAAAAAAGCATAACTCTAAACCTTACCCATCTCAGTCTGTCACCTCGGTTTCGCATTCAACCGTCGGTGAGTAAGTAAGTAAGGCATGAGTAAACAAATCATTTTTCCTTCTTCCTTTTTCACGCCGTTAAAGGAGTATAAACAACCAAAGAATGAGTAAGCCCGTAGCCTTAAGGAAAGTTCCTGTGGACGGAGGACGGGGCTACGTCACTCTCCTCCCTTACTTCTGCAGTGTTGCATAGATGGAGCTGTAACAGATGATGTGGAAGCTTGCAACAGTCTTGGTAGTTCGTCGGGTCGCTGCGATCTACTAACAACTGCAGATGCAATGTTGCTTGAGGTTGCATGGCTTTTTTAGTGATAGATGTATATAGTTGCTGCATTGCTTCTTTGTCATTATCATTGTTATTATTATTATTATTATTATTTATATATTATTATTATTATTAAAGATTATTATTGTTATTATTGATGATGATATTATCATCGTTGTTGTCATTACCATCATCATAATTATCATTATTACGCTGTCTTATCTACTCCGAATGGTTGATAAGGCAGACTCACGATGTTAACCTAACGGATATGAGATTACGCTGATGATACCGTCATACCCAGTGATATACCACAAAAGCTACAGCATATAATCTCGAAAGGGTGTAGAATATAGGCCAACGTGAAGACTTTGGAAGAATTCCATGCATTGGAATTCAGAGGGACGATCTTCAAGAATGAGAATACAAATAAAGGTTATTTATGAAGTGCATGAAAATGAAATAGAACATGAGTATTTCGTAAGTTAGATGACGCAGGAGAAAGAGGAAACAAACCTTAAGATGGATGTTGGAGAAACTAAATCAACATTCTAGAATTTTAAGGAGCGCAAAAGTCATCTTGCAATAAGCAGTAACATGGAATTATTAAATACGTTTACTGAATATGTTTGCTAAATATAGTGCACAGGGTTAAATAAGTGTTAGTCAAGAGTAATAGAAATTTGTTGTTACATACACATATTATGGGTCATCTGGTTAGATGGATTTTTTAATCGAAATTTTGGAAAGAATAGAAATTATAACAAGATGTAGAGAAGTGATTTATCATAGAAAACGCGATTTTCCAGTCACGTGTTGAGAGGCTCTGTTAAGGAATCTCCTAATATTGTCTTAGAAAGTTTGATAAAAAGCAAGGGCTAGCAGAGGTCTAAGTTGACATCTGAAAGATCCTTATATATATATATATATATATATATATATATATATATATATATATATATATATATATATATATATATATGTGTGTGTGTGTGTGTGTGTGTGTGTGTGTGTGTGTGTGTGTGTGTGTGTGTGTGTGTGTGTGTATGTATGTATGTATGTATGTATGTATGTATAAGCTGGGAAAAACCTGGGAATAATGAAAACGTTCAAACTCCATGCACAGAGAGGCGAGTTTAGTGAGACGATGCCCAGGGTCGGATCCCCAGAGGCGGCACTCTGTCCAGTATCCAACAATTTTTTCGCGATCACATTACCATCTTCCATTATCGTCGTCATTGTTATTATTACCACCATCTTCAATTATCATAATTTTCATTGTCGTCATCATGAATTTGGTTATTACTATAATTATCATTTCTGCTACTGTTACTCATTATTGTGAATAGTTATAGTGTACGCCCGGCATCAAGTCTAGTTGTGGGGTAGTGCTACTCTCATGTGCAGAACTTGCATGTGAAAAGTCTTCTTGAGTTTTCTTTCTTATGGAAAATAACATTAAAAGAGGAGGGGCGAGGAAAATTTGAATAAGAATATGTGGTAAAAGTGAAAGAGTGGGAATCATAAGGAAGGATAGAGATAAAAGATGTTAGAAGGTGAGAATCAGAACAGGAAGGATAGAAATGAAGGCAGAAAGAAGACAAGAACCAGAGGGAATGACAGAAAGGGAAAAAAAAATACAAATAGAAGAATCAGAAAGGAGAGGATAGAATGTAAAGAGAAAAAGAAGAAATGGGGAAAGCAGAACAGCGCCGAAAGAGAAGGAGAAAACAAAAGACAAAGAAGAATATAAGAAAGAGGAGGAGGAGGAGAAGAAGAAGAAGACGAAGAAGAAGAAGAAGAAGAAGAAGAAGAAGAAGAAGAAGAAGAAGAAGAGAAGAAGAGAAGAAGAAGAAGAAGAGAAGAAGAAGAAGAACGGCGTACGAACGAGGGTAGACGACCTTCTCAGCGAGCAACTGCAGCCTCCCTTCTCGGCAGCGTGAGTGATCCCCGTTGTGGTGTGGCTTGAGCGCCCTCTGTGCGAGTGCGAAAAATATTGTGGTGAATTTTGCGTGTCGTGGAATTCCTGTTGTTGCTGTTTTTTTTCATGAATTTCCTTCGATTTAGATTTGTTAGTGTTTTCTACATCATTACCATCGTCGTCATTGTCATCATCATTAATATTATTAATATCGTCATCGTCATCATCAGCGTCGATGTTGTTATTATTATTTGTATCGTTGTCGTTATAGTTGACGGAATTCATAGATTTATTTTCGAAATAAATCGTTTATTTTCGTACGTAGATGTTATCTGCACAAATATTATCATTATCAATGTGATCGTAAAGATTATCATTGCTATACTTTTTCATTATTATGCAAAAAGGGATTATTATGTCTTGCCAATAAGTATATAATAGACAAAAATAGATAACCGACTAAAATATGAGATGAAAACATTTATAAAAAAAAAAAAAAAATGATAGCGCATGCCACGGGAATGAATCAGATATGAACGGATTATCTTGCTAAGTATATAAATAAGATACATAACTTTTTGATATCATGTAGCAGTCCTGGCGAGAAAATGCGCATGACCAAGGAAATTGAATACTGTTTATGGGCCCTCGATTTTATATTTATTTTTTATCTGTTTATTTATTTATTTATTTACTTGAGGGAGAGTCCTCGATTTTATGGTTATTTTTTATTTGTTTATTTATTTACTTGAGGGAGAGTCCTCGATTTTATTGTTATTTTATTTTTTTATTTATTTACCTGAGGGAGAGTCCTCGATTTTATAGTTATTTTTTATTTATTTATTTATTTACTTGAGGGAGAGTCCTTGAGGGAGAGTCCTCGATTTTATAGTTATTTTTATTTGTTTATTTGTTTATTTATGTATTTGAGGGAGAGAGGTTGAAATAATTTCGTTATTGTTGAGAGAAAAGAGAACCAGGGCATTGTAAGGCAAGCGTGTGTGAGAATACGAAAAGTTAAGATTTGCAAAGTCATATCATAGAAAAAAAAGAAATATATTAATGCATTCTGAACATCAGTGATGTAGCTCAGTATAAAAAACATACAGTACGTTGATGCTTTAATTTTTATGGTTTTACAAAGAACGTCACAGTCCATTAATATGCGAAACTTTGAAAAATGTTAAAATGTAAAGTAGATAAACATATCCCGAATATCTCTGAAATTTTGGGATAATCTAACTAAGTCTGTCCTGTGAATTACCCCATTCTCTGTATATGGATTCCTGTTTCATTCAAAAATCGTTTTCTTTCTCAAATTGGCCTATTTCTGGTCAGACTTCAGTATCTTCGCATGGTATAGATGTACGCAGAGGGTATAGTTATTGAGTGCTCTTATACCTAAATGGTTGCCGAGATTGTAGCCATGTCATAAGGAAATTTATAATTATTATTATTATTGATGTAGTTAATATTGCAGTTATAATTATTATGAATATTATTATTATTATCATAATTATCATTGTTATTAGGATTGTTATTCGTATTAATTGTTGGTTTTGGTGATGCCGTTCTCAGTGAATTTTGACGTATGTATCAGCCCTGAACCGTGGCATAGAATCCTTAATATTCTGCGAATTATGAATTATAATTGATGTATCGATCAGTTGCATTTGTGAATTCTACAGGAGTTTCTATTCATCATGAGTGTTATTATTATTGTTATCGGTGTGCTGTCTCTCTCCCCCTCTCTCCCTCTCTCTTTCTCTTTCTCTTTCTCTCTCTCTCTCTTCTCTTTCTCTTTCTCTCTCTTCTCTCTCTCTCTCTCTCTCTCTCTCTCTCTCTCTCTCTCTCTCTCTCTCTCTCTCTCTCTCTCTCTCTCTCTCTCTCTCTCTTTCTCTCCTCTCTCTCTCTCTCTCTCTCTCTCTCTCTCTCTCTCTCTCTCTCTCTCTCTCTCTCTCTCTTCTCTCTCCTCTCTCTCTCTCTTCTCTTTCTTCTTTCTCTTCTCTCTCTCTTTCTCTCTCCTCTCTCTCTCTCTCTCTCTCTCTCTCTCTCTCTCTCTCCTCTCTCTCTCTCTTCTCTCTCTCTCTCTCTCTCTCTCTCTCTCTCTCTCTCTCTCTCTCTCTCTCTCTCTCTCTCTCTCTTCTCTCTCTCTCTCTCTCTCTCTCTCTCTCTCTCTCTCTCTCTCCTCTCTCTCTCTCTCTCCTCTCTCTCTCTCTCTCTCTTTCTCTCTTTCTCTTTCTCTTTCTCTCTCTTCTTTCTCTTTCTCTCTCTCTCTCTCTCTCTCTCTCTCTCTCTCTCTCTCTCTCTCTCTTCTCTCTCTCTCTCTCTCTCTCTCTCTCTCTCTCCTCTCTCTCTCTCTCTCTCTCTCTCTCTCTCTCTTCTCTCTCTCTCTCTCTCTCTCTCTCTCTCTCTCTCTTCTCTCTTCTCTCTCTCTCCTCTCTCTCTCTCTCTCTCTCTCTCCTCTCTCTCTTCTCTCTCGCTCTCTCTCCCTCTCTTTCTTTCTTTTCCTCTCCCTTTCCTTCTTGATAACTGCAGCCCACAGTCATAAGCCTCAAGCACCTTTCCGAGATCCATGGCGGTTCCTAACAGTACAGCTTTCTACAATAGCCCTCTCTATTCCCTCACACCAATTCGTTCACTCCAAGTTTGCGAATTAAAGGTAACCATTTCTATCCACTTTACGACCACTCGGTGTCACCCTCGCTCTCGCCTTCCGCAATCTCTGGAGTTGGACCTTCTAATCCTGATAACCCTGGATATTCTCCTTCTCCTTCTCGTTATTATTATTGTTGTTTGTTGTTGATGTTATTATTATTATTATTTATTATTATTATTATTTATTGTTTTTATTATTGTTATTATCATCATCATTATTTATTAATATTATTATTATTTATCATCATCATCATTATATTATTATTATTATTATTATTATTATTATTATTATTATTATTATTATTATTATTATTATTATTATTATTATTATTATTATTATTATTATTATTATTATTTGCTTGTTAATCATCATTATCGTTAATTTTGGTGTATTATTGCTGTTATTGTTATTGCTTTTGTCATTATTGATATTACTAGTTATTTCCATCATGATTATAGTTGTTATAATGATTTTATTTCGTAATTCTTATGGTTTTATCCAGATAATATTGCACGCTGTAATTGTCATCACAGTATTTATCAAAGTACCGATAACGATGACTAAGACAATACTACTACTGTTGCTATTTTGATGATTTTCGTAACTTTTGCGCTCATAATAATGCTGTTTCATGTTTGAAATAATCCCTAAAGTTACTTCAAACGAATAGAAGAAAGTCCAAATCGATAAATCTCTGATATTGTTATTATTGTTGTTATTCTTGTTGTTCTGATTGTTACTATTATTATGTAATTTATTTATTTATTTATTATTATTATTATTATTACTATTATTATTATTAATATTAATATTATTATTATTATGTTATTAACTATTATCATCATTATCATCATCATCATCATTGTTGTTAGTATCATTATCATTTTCATTATTACTAAAAGATGTTACAATTTTATGATCTATAACTTAAGGCATGGCATGGACTGTCGAAAATGTATGAATGAGAATGAATATCTTCACAATACAAGAGATATATTTCACCGGATCTTCGTCGATAAATGTATTTTCTGAATAAGATATATTCTGACCAAGATATATATTCGAAACCGATTATATATACACTTCTTGTATTGTGCAGATATTCATTCTCATCCATGCCTTTTCTACAGTCCATGCCATACCTTGTGTTATAGACCATAATATTGTGATATCAGATATTCTTTTAGCAGTAATGATAATGATGATAAAATTAATAATAATGATGATAATTCGTACATTTTGTGCATTTGTCAACATGAATAGGGTTCATAGCACGGACGTTGTAAGGCAGGAGCTGTAGGAGAGAGAGGAGAGGAGAGGGAGAGAGAAAGAGAAGAAGAGAGAAGGAGAGAGAAAGAGAAAGGAGAGAGAGAGAGAGAGAGAGAGAGAGAGAGAGAGAGAGAGAGAGAGAGAGAGAGAGAGAGAGAGAGAGAGAGAGAGAGAGAGAGAGAGAGAGGGAGGGAGAAGAGGCACACGGTGTAGGGTCGAGCAAAAGGCCGTGTTTATTCTCGCGTTGGCAGGTGGGGTGACCTAGTCTAACCTTGCCTCGTCACGCACTCAAAAGGGAAAGTAGGTCCACCTGGTTTGGGTTCAGGGGTAGGCCTATCGCGTTTGTCTTTATTTCGAATTTTCGTTTGTTTTCTTCCTTTTTTTTTTGGGGGGGAGGTTGGGGGGGTTGTGGTTGTCGTGATTTTTGTTTTTGCTTTGGTATTTTTTTTGGTCTCTTTTTGGTCTCTTCTCTCTCTCTCTCTCTCTCTCTCTCTCTCTCTCTCTCTCTCTCTCTCTCTCTCTCTCTCTCTCTCTCTTCTCTCTCTCTCTCTCTCTCTCATATACTCTCTCCTTTCTTACTGCTTCC
>NW_020870707.1:1231395-1281395 GCF_003789085.1 Penaeus vannamei
GGTGAAAGATATATCAAGAGATTTAAAGGCATCACCACCCCCAAAGCCAGTCAGAGAGGAGAAACCAATTGAAGACCTGCCTCCTGCTGCAGCTGCAAAAAATGATGAGCCAGTTGAAACACCACAAGGGCTAAAGTCAAAAGAGATCCCTGTAGCAGTAACATCTCTTCCTGAAGACCCAGTAGAGTCATCTGATGATTCTGTTGAATACCCACCTGTTGTTTACTTAGAAACCCGTCAGCCAACACAAGATGCAAGACCTGCTTCTGAATGTAGCGGGTCATCAGAGGAGGCACTTCCACCTTACCCTGATTCAACTCCTGAAAAGGAAACAACAGCAAAGAATGGAAGGGAAAAGGCACAAGTGGAAGGCCCTGCAGCAGCAAAGGAGGAAGATGAAGGTTCAGAAAGAAAGACTAAACCAGAAGTAGTAGAATCCCCTATTATAACAAAAGCTCCACTTCAGACAGATCCAGGTCTTCCTTTGGCAATGCCTACAGCTGTCCCTACAAACAAACCTATGAATGATGCACCAGATGCCCCTCTAGAAGCTTATATACCTGACTTGAATGAAGAGTATGGTCTAGATCCTATGAATCCAGATGACAATTCCTTAGCTGTTATCAAGGAAGAGGGGAGTACATGTACTGAGTCTGAGACAGATAGCAGTGAACCTGAAGTAACAGAATATTCATTCTCTTCGGGACCAACAGCCCCAACTACCTCAGATATTCTTGCAGATGAAGTAAGCTGTTCTATGGAGCCAGAGGTGACCAAATATTCTGTTATTTCTGATGTAGAAGCAAGCATACCTCCAGAGGAATCGGAGAGCTCTGACACAGAAATGAGTGAGACCGAAACTGATTCAGTTGTGCTCTCCACGTCTGTGGACCCTGAGGAAAAAGCAAATGCATCCTTAGACCAAAAGCCTGGTAACCCAAAGCCATGCCAGAGTGAACCAGATTCCTCTACAAACGAAGTACTTACAACTCCAAATACTACACATCAAGGAGACAGTGTCCCAGTAACCCCCTCAGACTCTGTATGCACTCAGTTAGCAGACTCAACCAATGCTCCGTCTCATGTAAGTTTGTCCAGCACAGATGATTCAGAAGATGAATCTGAAGGAGCAGAGGCAGAGCTTGAACTGAGGGAGGAAGTTGTTGAAATACCAACAGCAACACAGAATGAACCTTCCGAGAGTGTGACAGCTTCTTCTTCTGACTTGCCAACTTCTTCATCAGTAGTAGAGGAAAGCTCAGCTCAAGTGACCAAGAACAAAAATCCTCCAGAGAGACTAAGAACAGAAGAAAAGAAAAATGGCACTTTTCAAAGCGTTCCCGATTCAACAGATAATGATTTTATGTCAACTCCATCATCATCACCTTGCAGTTCAGACTTGTCAGACGATGAAGTGACAACATCAACCCCAAAAAAGTCTAAAATTCCTAGATTAGTAAGCCACCAGGAATCATGAGAATGAAACTTTGTAAGTAACCAAGACATGTAGCTGTTGTCTTTATAATGTGATAGATTCATAATTAAGGCTGTGTTCAGGTGTGGAATCCCTATTTAGCTTTTTTTTCTCTTTTTTATATTGTATTTTTAAACTTTTGTTTTGGGATAATAATGGTTCACATAAGTTCCTAGGACTTTTAGGGTTTAAAGTTCAACATTTTTTGTGAAACATGTTTCATGGGTATCTAATTCATCAAAATTGGCATTAAATCAGTGAAAAAGAAGAGTACTGCTAGGAGTAATGGTTTAATGTCTTGTTCACCTGTCAAAATAGTATTGTAAAATGTTACAAAGATATCTACCTTTTATAAAAGATACACAAGTGACAAAACATGTGTCAGTCAAGCAAAACTATATTTTTTGAGAGTATCATTAGCAATTTAAAGAATGTCAGTTGAAATTCGGATTTGAAAGTGTGCCAAATTATAAACTAGATTTGATTTCCCACAAGGAAAAATCATGGAATTACCTATTGGCATGGTAAATCTGCTGTTGTTAATGGGTTCTTTGCCGTCTTTTTTTCAACTAGCTGTCGGGGATTGGCATCCCTTTAAAACCATCACGTTGTAGTGTTGGATGTTATGTCACAAGTTGTTTTAGAATCAGTGTTCTTGTAAGTGTTCAAACACTGTACTATACACTTTGTCAGTAGGCATATATAGAAAAGCAATGGAATGAGACAACATTCTGCCAAATGTTTATATAGTTGTATATTTATATATATATGAATGTTTAATGTTGCTTCAGAAATTGCAGAAAGTGGATCTGGTTTTAGGGGAAACGCTTTGTTGTATACTCTGAACAAAAAAGTAAGAGTAAATTTGATGCGATAAACTTGGGAAAAATTTAGATATCATATATGGTTGTATGTATTCATGTTTGTGAATGGGGGATCAAGCTTTTTGGTTCATGGAAATTGCCGTGCATAATAGTCTGTGTATTCTCCTTATACATATATATTTCCATTGATTGTAAGGGAGTGTATCACCACTGGATATATCTGGAGACTCATCAGGTACCTTTATATCTGGCCTTGAACTTACTGCCATTGCCATATTTGTAGCACATTCTTCCTTTATGGGTCATTTTTTATTTTATTTTTTTTTACAAAGTAGTCTGAACAGTTTAGTGTTTCAGTTTTGACAAGCAATCTTTCCTTACTGATATTAGAGAGTACAGATGCAAATAGACATTAAAATGATACTCAAGTTCAATGTAATGCAAGTTTTAATGTTAAGTAAAGAGGATATTTTGTACCTTTATGACAAATGTAGGCGGAGGTATGATTGAGAATTTCATGATGCGGCTAGGTATGTAATTTCTTTTAATATTATATTGTCATCAGGATTAATTTTTTGATATAGATGTACCAGTAATCTACATTTTGATATTACAGTACATACATGTTCTGCATTGTGGAATCTCATTTACACCTTCCTTTATGTATACTTGTCTTTAGTTTGTGTAAGAAGTGTAGATAAAAAAATGTCACTAGTGAAGAGTGAGCCAGTTTATGATGGCAGTTTCATTGATATTACAAGAATAATTTTTAGATATGCTATACAGGTACAGGACTAAGTTATTGAACCATCAGTATGGAGGAGGTACAGTTATTTGTATTGAAATCTTTTTATGCAACCACTGCAAATTATGATCATACAGGAATAGTATTTTTTTTCTTTTTTTTTATAGAATAAAATGGGAATATTCTATAAAACTTTGTAGATGAATATAAAACAGCAAGATACTTCATATGTACAGAAAATGTTCAGATGAGATATGTACAGAAATTTTGACAATGAGAACCAAAGCTACTATTTTTCTTTATTTTTTTTTTGTAGTAGTAGTAATAGTGATAGTAGGTCCTGTGCTAAGTAAGCATTCCAATGGTTAGTGGTGCCTATAAGTTTTTGAACAATGTGTTTAGGCATGATATATTCTTTTACACTAAATCTTTTCTTTTTCTTATTGTCCATATATATATAACCTAGTTAATTGTGCAATATACACACTCGTGCCTATTTTCTTGTCTTTTTCAAAGTGCCGAGACACCACCTCATTTATGCATTTGACTACAGTTAACAGTGGTAATGTTCCTGTACCTTCCTTTGCCGTCACCCTCCAGAGTTTTTATCTTTTTATACATATTACATGTAACATGCTATAACTGTCTTGTTTTGTATTGTTATATAAATATAGATGTAGTAACTGCTGTGTAGCAAGAATACATCCACTTAACTTGGGCAGGTGGTATTGTTAGGTTTTTCTTGGATAAAATAATTTTATAGATATTGCTTCATGCTTTTGTGCATTACTGTTTTGCTAAAGTGATAGCATTAGAAAAAACAACATAAAAAGAGAAATAGTGGAAGAAGAACAAAAAAGGTTATTTAAAATGTATAAATATCTAGCAAATGTCAGTTTTTATCCAGGAACAATTTCTACACCAACATATTTTATAATGTATAATCTGTGAATGTGAACAGTATTTTATGTAAGGGTAATTAGTTGGTTAGTGATTACAAGGCAAGTAAAAATTTATGTGGAAAAGTAGTATTGTTACAATGTCACATTCTGTTAGAGTTTAAATGCAAATGTATTAGAATATAGAGAAAAGATATTAATATGAACCATGTTAATGTTCACAAAGTGTGTTCACTGTTGATGCAAGAGGAAGGACCTTGCATGTGCCTACTAGATTTTGTAGATAATTTTACAAGCCGTAATCTTTAAGTTATTGTTATCAAAAATAGTTATATTATATGGCAATGTAAGAATCTTTGAAACCTCTGAGCATTGATGATGACAAATACTGATCTAAGAGTTGAAAAGGAAGCATTCATATTTCATATTGGACTGTTTACATTATTTTAGGTTTCTTGGCTAGTTTTAAGAATTATGTTTACCATGAAGGGGTTCTGACTTTATTATTTATACTTGTATTTATTTATATCCCTTTTCAAATGTTCATATTGATGTTATTCTATAGTTTTCATACATTTTTTCTATTTCTTTTATTTAGGGGGGAGGGAAAGGGATTGGGAAGGGAGTTACCCATGGAAATATGGTAACCTATTCATAGTGTTAGTTTTAAGGAATTATTTAATCTCTGTTTGAAAAGAAAAAAAAAGATTAACTCACCTTTGGGTTTACTTGTTCTTAGGATAATAAGAACGAATCACTTACATATTGTCATTTGATTTTATTAATTTATTTTTTTCTTGGTGAATGAAGTTAATATATTGTGTGTCTGTGTAGTTGAGAAGTAAATTAAGGCTGCCCAGTTTTCTTTAAGGCCGGGCTAAGGTGAACCAACCCCGGTGAAGTGGTCGTGCATGTCCAATAGCAGAGTCAGTGCTGATGAGGTCACTCTAGATAACCAAACAAGCATTTTTTTTTCTAATCGTTATTAAAATAAAATAAAGGTATTATTAGTTTTTCATTCAAATTGTACAATGAATGGACTTAATGCTTGTTGTAGCAAAAACAAATTACCCATCTGAAAGGTAGTTTTTATTATTATTATTATTCATGCTTTTATGGTATTTAGATGTGTCATTAAGGCAAAATATTCTCTTAAAATTGGACGAGTATGGCTAGACAATGCTGAAACCTTTCTGCCAACACTGTCGGATATTTATTTTGCCCTCTATCCGATAGTGACAGATGGGGAAAAAAGGCTGAAGTAGGATTAAGTTTTTTATGTTATTTGTGCATTGTTCGCTTTCTTTAATTCACAAAATCTTTTTGAATGGACTGCTTACCTAGTTATTATTAGTAAGAGTAGTGGCATGAAGACTGTTGTAGCCACAACTTGACCTATATTTTCCGTCTATGTATTTTTTTGTTTTCTTTCTCCCTTAATTTAATCCTTTTTCTTTGTATTCTACATAATCTTTCATATGATTGTTATGGTCATTCTTATTACTTGTAGATTGTCCATATGAAATTGAAGTTGCTTCCAGACTGATGGTAATAAACAGTACATTAGTTAACATTAACCAGATACAAACAATAAAAATGCTTGCTGTATATTCAAATAAAAATGTATATTGAATTAATGTTTTATTTATCACTGTTTTCATAACCCATTCACACCGGGATTACAATTGTTTGGTCCTGTTAGCATTTGTTGAGAAATGGCTCAAAACTTGCAATAACTTAAAAGCTGCACTGCAATCCTGAATGAGGAAAGTTAACAAATTGAAGACAGAGGTCAGCATCCCCTTATCATAAGGGTGCATGTTGAAGCAAGTCAGTAAACGGTTTCCCATAAAAGAATGTTATTTCAATATTTTTCATTATGATTATAATGAAATAATCAACTTATCTACAGCAGCATAAAATGGCATTATCAGTCTTTCAAATCTAATCATCTACATGAAAAATATGTATATAAATAAAACTATAAATAAATCGAGAAAATCTTCAAAATGAAATGACAATATACTCTAGTTGAAATGTTAATATGCTATTGTTAACTGTATCTCAAGACAGTTTTTTAAGTTAGAAGTGAACTTCAAAAGAGAAGTCATGGGTTATCATAATGGAAGAAAACTTTCCAGCAATGGCCAGTATCATAAGAAGTAACTGTTAATATATGATTTCTACAAATTCAGTCAAACTGGCTAACTCTAAGCAGAAATCTATACTTATCTGCTGCTGAATTGTCATATATATGCCTTGCCTGCCCTTGTGTTGGTTGGTGACAGGCCAATATCAAACTGCAAGACCAGTCAATAATAAAAAAATAAAAAAAATTGCGGAAAATGGTCCAATATATTACAGTTGTATGGATATAGTCTAGTTCTTAGAAAAGAATATCATACTAGCAACCACGGAAAATGCTCTTTGTGAAAAAGAAAGTAGTGCCAGGAAAAAAATCAATATTCTACTTTAGACTGGGCAAAATATGGAATTCAAGAAAATAACCAAAACCAATATTTTTTTTTCTTCAAATTTATAATAGAAACTTAATCAACAAATTAATATAATCTGAGAAGTACTGTTAAAGACAACCACTCCTAAAAATCCACCATCACATGAGTGAGGCCTAATTTGAATCTTGAGAACTGCTACCTCGCATTTGAGCTCATAGGTAGGGCAGCTCCTATAAAATACATTATGGGAGCCACCACGATTGGTACATGTACATGACTGACCAGGTTGGGCACAGAGGGCAGTGAGCTACCATACTATCTACTAAGAAGTGAGTGACAGTGTTTGGTTAGGTGGCCAAAATGCCAACATTTCTGACATTGTTGAGGAAGGGGTCGATATGATCAGACAGTGCAGGACACCACCAATATAAACTTAGTGGTGGAGGTTATGTCTACAGAAGCTTATCTTTGCAATATTTGTATAAGAATTGTGCTGTCCTCTTGAGAGGAATACTGTAGTACTGTACTGCCACTGCATCATAGGCAACAGGGCAGGCAAATCATTTTCACAGTCTGACCAGTTTTTGTAGTACACAGGACAGTCAGTCTGAGAAACGGAAACAGTTCTGGTACAAGTATTCTGAGAGGAGTGAGGTTCAGCAGAAATAGGTTTGACAGCAAGGTCAGTCAGGGCATATAGTGCACAAGCTTGGGACTCAGATGTAACTGTGACAAGGCATGAACGATCAGATTGACTGTGAAAAGAAATTTAGCTTACTTGTTTTCGGTAACCTTGTTGGAAGAGAAGGGTATTTTCAGTGTAAGGGGCTGTAGGGGGAATCACAAAGAATCTATCCCATTTGGCTGGGCCAAGAGATTACAGAGGGTCTTCCACTTACAACAGAGATCCATTCCTACAATGGCGCTGTAGCCTGAATTTTCACAAGTCAGAACGCACCTAAATACAGTATATGTACCTATGTACATAAGCACCAAAATAGTATACAGTATACGTGTATTAAATCCATAATCTAAAACATAAGACACTTCTATGACGTACATGAAAACATAACTAGGGCTAAAGGAACACATGTAAATACTGTACATGATTTCTGGTGTTGTATCCACGAAACGTTGTCAAGACCGTCGTAAACCAAAGACCCTCTGTACTCAAAAGGTTTGTAGGAGTAGAAACAGTATAAATGATGGGGTGGTGTGCGGGTGATGTGTGGTATGTGTTAGGTGACTCTCTCGCGAGGAGCGCGAGATCGCCAAGTGGCCGAGAGATGTTGAGGCAGAATGAGGAAGTGGGTGCTTTCCTGAATTGTGGATCAGTGTCGTAATATACCGTAGGTTGTGGGTGGTTCTTGGCACCTATGATCGAGAGTTTTGATGTCAAGATAGAACTGGAGTAGTACGTCGTGGGTTCACTAAAACAAAACAATGATAAAGTTGCAGAATATGATATGTGGTACTTGATGAGCTGCGGGCAGCCTTAATGTCCCTAATAGAGCAATATGTATCATATCATTATGGAAACGGTCTTAGTTGGAGCTTCAGATAATGGAACATAATAGATATGTCTACCCTTAACAGTGGGCATTGTTCTGAAGATATGTGGTGTCCCTGCTTTAAAAGTGACGATTGCTTGTGAATTAAGAGCATAAGTAAGATTACGCTAAAGGAATTTGACAAGATGTGTCCTTCATGGCTCCTCATGTAGTAGTCGCCATTCAGGCAAGTGATTTACAGACAGTCAAGGAGCCCTTTAGCCCCTAATTTACCTATTCAACTTCTAGAAGTTCAGCTGACTTAAAGACCATCTTGTACCACACCCACCAATCGTAAATAATTTGTTGGGATATGTAAGCTATGTCGCCATGGGACGGATCGATATGTATGATGCTTTTGCTTATACCAAATACTATGACACATTCAGTAAAAATGATACAATAAAGAACTTACTCTTTGGTGTTTTGAGAAACCCGCGTCATCTGACAGCCCAACTGGACGCCCGGATAAAAAGATAATCAACTGGAAATAAGCGTGCCCCAAATGCGTGGTAAAACTGGCCCGGCCCTGCCTGTGAAACCTCTTGATCACCAAGTTTCAGCATACTAAATATGTATAAAATGTGCGTGAATTATATGTACAATACATAAGTTGATCTCTAGAGGGATCCGCATAGCACATATGATTAAGCGCAAATAATGTATGCCATAGTGAAAGTGATATGGAAAGAGAGTGCGCAATCGGGAGAGTGCTAAATTTTATAGTGGAAAGTCATGAGCCCATTCTCAAAAGCAAGCTACATATAAAGTGAGTGAAAAAGGGTTAAGGGGGGTAGGGAAATGACGTTGGGTAATTGCAAGGCAGTGTTCTATTCAGCAATCAAATTACGAAGGGCCACTCTCCAGACGTCGAGTACATTGTGGAGGCCAAGACACTATTAAGGCAGGAACATTAGTAGAACAAACCTAAGGTGTTCTATTAGTCGTTACCTAAAATCAGGTTATCCCGAATAGAGCATGATTGCACTTTTCTCAGGGTTCCGCAGTTCAAGCCTGGACTAGTCATCTACACGCGATAGTCGCTTCAAAGAAGGTATTGTCGTCCAGTTCAGTGCTCCCCCCAGCTTCTCCCTTCCTATCACATCGCTGGGATTGTATTACGCCACGCTACCAGGTTCACTTACGTTGTCACGCAGTGGCAAGAATCCGCTAAAAAGCGGTTCAATACTTCCCTTGTCCTCCTACCACAGTAACCAGCTCATTACACCCGTGCTCATGTTTGGCGTGGGTGGGTTATTCTATGCGTTCTACCCTTCTCCAGCCTTCCCATAAGGAGAGAGACCTGTGTGTTGTTCACTGAGGGACCCTTCACGACGTCACCCAAAACTGCCTCGCTTCTCAGGAAAGATCGGAGTGTGGAATAGGACCTTCGCATAATAAATCTTACCGCAAACCAGTTACTCTGCAAGGGACCACTCTGTTTACGCTTGATCCCCGATTTCCTACCGACCAACTCCAGTCACAGAAATACATTACTTATGCGATTCCATTTGCACGTTGCCCCCGCCTTTAAAGCGCGCCCATTTCCGCGTTTTAATGATTATTCTGCGTTTACAATATTTGAGCTTCCCCCTCTTTACCCATTTTCGCGCAGTTAGCTCCATGGTTATACCTGAGTTAATCATGCTCAGAATCTTTTGGACATCTAACACATTTCATCAGTTAATCTCTATGAAAATTTTGCATTCTTAGGCACTTATATACGGACAATCTTGTTGACTCGATTAGTTCTGTAGTGAGCTATTTGTAATGTGATTGCTCGCTTAGTCAGACAGATTTGGTGGATGGTATATGTTCATGGGTGTTTATTCTCAAATGTTGAAGTATATAAGCTTGGCGTCTGAGTAGGGCTTTTGTATAGATTGTCAAATAATAATCTTGTACTTTGTTTGAAGAAGAGATAGAGAGTGTTTAGCCGAGACAGGACTCAGCTCGTTATTCTGAACTACGTGAAGTAGCAACTGCCAATCTTTGCTTATAAAAGATTAATGATCATGGACTCATTAAGATTTGTGTGGATGCGAAAGGAAACAAAAGACCTCTTCCTCCTCACCCAGTTTCCTATGCGTTTAACCTTTATCGGTGAATGGTCGACTGTATGCCGCATATGGCCTCCACATAGTGGTGAATAGTGGGTTGAGGTCCTATTGTTGGGTATCGATTGTAAATCATGAGAACTCCTAAGGTTTAAACAGTATAACACCCATCACTAAAATTTCACAGAGGCCCTTAATTTACCTAGGGTAATCAATAGAAGAAAGTTAGGCACAAGGCAGTAAGTAAGGGCATTTCTGCAGCTCTGAGCCAGCTTCTTCTTGTTGCTAAGATAGAACCCTAAGCAACAAATTTTCTTGTTTGTGGACTTTAGATTATCAGGTTTCTGTTGAACAAAAGATATATTTATAAAAGAGAGAGGTGCTGTGAGTGTTTCTGGCAGGAGATGTGGATTTGCCGATTACGGCTGTGATCTGGAAGAAATATATTGGCTAACTTTGGCCTGCTTGTTTTAGGATAGGCACTGTTTTGAAAAAGATGAAGGTGCGTATCTCAGAGTAGGTAGTAAGTCTCTAAGCGAATGGGTAAGATGATATTTTTATCTAAATATGTAATCTGTTGATCCGACTACTATATGCTCTAGGAAAACGTGGTTATAACAGTGAAGCCACTGTCAAAAAATTAGTGTTCTTCAATCGCGAGCATATTGGCGATCTTGATTCGAGGTGGTGTCGGAAGGGTGCCTAGGCAGCATGTACTTTCTCCCCTCCTAAGTGTGTTGTCGACCCTTACTCATTTTCAAGTTCCAGCGGACGAAAGGGTTTGGCTTAGAGAGACGCAGAGGGTGATGCTGTTATGGTTCGGATCGGAGTTCTATGCCCTTGGTCGGTTCACTAGTCAGCGATTTTTTGGTAACCCGATGTACACAAAAAGCAGCTGCAAGCCCTTAAGTGGAGTTTGTTAAAGTTTTTGGTGCTGTCTTACATGCTGCATGAACACAGGAGGTTTTAGGGAGGTCAGTATGGGTTCAAAGGGATTCCAACAATCAAGAATCTTGGCCTAGATAAGAGAGAAAGCAGGTGGTATAGGTGGTTGAAGTTCGTGTGCAAAAGTTGAGTGTTCTCAGTTTGCACACGCGGCCGGACAAGGGCATTGTTGTATGTTGCAATGAGGGCTGTTAGAGAAAGGTAAATGCACAACTATCAGGAAAGAAGGAGTGGTGGGTGGTGGGTGCGGCGGTCGGTTGGCTGCAGCGAGTGGCCAAAGCCCAGATGATGTCATTGAGCTCACAGATTCAAACTTTGAAAAGCTGGTTGTCTTAAAATCTGATGGATTTCTGGCTGGTAGAATTCTTTGCCCATCGGTGTGGACATTGCAAGAACTCTGCACCTTCATGGCAGGAGAAAGTGCCACAGAGCTGAAGGGTAGAGATTTAAGATGGAGCCTTAGATGCCACTGTTCACCTGTTCATGGCCAGTCGTATGCGTGTACAGGGTTATCCACTATTCCAAGTACCTTCAATTAAAGGAGACGGTTTTGGAGTTATTGATGGTGGGCCACTGCTTCAGACATTTGTTGCCTGGCTGATGACAGAGCTGCGCGATTTACCCCAGAAGTAGTACAATCCACAGAACAATTGCCGTCCTGACCATCGCTTTGTAAAGAGGGAATCCCCAATCTGTACATTACCAGTTCTGCCAGCACCATTCTTGCACTAAGCCAGGTAGCAAGAATGCCGCCAACAACTACATTTGAGATTCTTTGATGCAGATACTTAGGTAGTGAAATCAAAGGTGGACATAGAGATCAGGGAAGATGTGGGGATGTAGCCGATCTGGATTGTTGGAAAGAAGCAAAACTATGGCGCTCCAGCCCTGAAGGAGTTGTAATGCTGAAGCTCCTGGATAGGGAGATATGGAGTGGATTGGTGATTGGATACCCTGGCATCGTGCAGGCTGACTCAAAGTGCGCAAAGAAATTGCAATACACACATTTTTGCCGCTCCTGAAAAGGGGTGCTCCCAGTGGAGTGAGCGCGGATTATGCTGAGTTTTTTGCGAGAAGCATTTGACAATATGGCAGAGGAGCGATACGCAAGCAGCGCACTGACCAATGACTGGAGGAGCTGAACTGCAAGCCATACAGCGGAGTTTGAGCGCTTTGGACGGTCAGGATGGGGTTGCCTGAGTGGAAGAAGACATTGAGTTTTATTTCTGATGTTGATGACCTTTTGACTGATTTTCTTGAATAGATTCAATAGAGTCATAGGTCGAGCTGTAAGACTATCAGATTACTTTACGGTGCTTAGTACACTTGTAAAACCAGTGCTAAAATACACAATTTTTACCATTGATGAATAGAGTGATGGGTAAAAGGCATGACTCTCGATAAATAGCGAAGGAAAATTCGGTATGTAAAAGAATTCTTCCAATCTTAATTGCTCGTCTGCTTGCAAAGTAAGTTGGAATGTCCCTCTGGACACATTGACTAATCTTCCAGTATTGTAAATAAGTCAGGCACCGTAGTGTTAAAGAAGTAGAGCCTCTCTCTAGGCTCTGCTTACTCACAGTTTGGGCTCCAATAAAGTTAATCGGCGCGACTCCCGCCTCTACAATAGTTCAAAGAGAGTACATGAGAGTAGTGTCGAAAAGTAGCATCCCAGAGATCATTACCTAGAGCGACTTATAATACTTCACTGATCTACATACATCTGAGCATTCTCTTTTGTTGTATGTGTTCTACGCGCTCATCTTCCTTTGTAACATCAGTGTGGGAAGTTCAAGCTGCTTATTGAGTGGTATCAGTACCTTATAGTTCTACTTCCAAGTGAACTTTGACCAATAGGAAATTTACAATCCTTTTTTCACGGTTTTCCTTAGTATCTCTGCTAGTGCTCTTCAAACAAGCTCTCCTGGCTGTAGTTGGCCAATTAGTGACTAAGTACAGTAGAAAAAGAGAGTGAAAAGTTTAAATTTTTCAATCTGTGTTGCCATAAGAAAAGATTTGTTAAAAGTACTTGATAGCAGAAATAACACGATGGTTGAATGAGAATGCGCGCAGTCTTTTATTCATTCGCCTGAGTTATTAATATGAGTTTAGTCTATTAAATGACTCACTAAAAAAATAGGTAGAGTGATTACTAGGAGATAAGGAACATAGGGAACACACGTTGTCTTGCCATATATTCACAAAAGGAAAATGCATTTAAAAACCATTGTATATTGTGTGTTTGATCTCTCTCTCACTAAACCTTGTATTTTTAATTTGTTGCTCTCCCTCGTCATCCCTGGTACACTCAATTTCATTGAGTAACAAATTTCCCTAACCCTCAGTAGAATGGGTTGCAGGCCAATATGTTTTGAGTACATCTAGCGAAAGCCTAGACAATTGACAAAAAACAAACAGTTAAGATTTGATTGCTCGCAGAGTGTCACATAATGGTGATAATTGGATTCCATAATTAATTGGGTGACTGGAACTTGATATGGCTTGGTTGAGTGTGAGTAGGACAAATAACATGAAATAGAGGGCTCAACATCGCGGTAAGGAAATATTGCTATGTACTCATGTTGGGGCCAAGATCACAAGGCATAGACTGCGCTTATAGTTTGACCTGGATTATTTCACAGGCTCTCATCGGTGACGGTATTACATTTTAGTGTTTGTCTACATTTGGGGCGCCTTGTTTCCTATTATTTTCCCATCTCCTTACGAGCCCCTTCAGTGACAAGTTGGTACATACAATGTGGTGACCATAGCATTAGTATATCGCTCCGGATCTTGGGGGTGGGTGGTGTGAGTCGCAGATAAGCCACTCTATAGATATAATGCAATATGAAGCGAATTCGGTAATACTGTCTTGTTCGGTAGTTCATTTATTAGAATAAGATTCATAATCTCACGTAGATTCCCTATTAATGGGCAGTTCTCTCTTTTCTCATTAATTTATTTAAATTTATGCGAGTGTGCGTTTCTCCTCCTCTTCATGGTTTGCCTGGCATAAATGGCAGATTTTGTTGGCTTCCATGGCCACCATTGGTTGAGGTTCTTAACGCTTGATCATTAATATCTAGGTGACATGCCCAGAACTCAAAAACTAATACACTGCACCTGTAGTTTTCGCCTATGCTTCTATAAGTTCATGAATCTCGTACAAAGTCAGTTTCTCGGAAGACCCATAGATTAGCAGACTAATATAGGCCAATACTAACTTCTGTTAACTGATTCCCATCGACGTATTACATCTTGAGAATAAAGTTAAGTAAATCCTAATATATGAATGATGTAGGTATAGCTGAAATGATCTCTATAATATACTGGACAGTTAAATATATGTGGGATAATAATAATAATGTCCGGCAATATACAATAATCAAAATGTGTAAATTTCCCTTGGTTATCTGATAGATATACTAGTGTAATGGCAGGGTTTATTGTCAAAGGTAATTTGTTGCTAGGTGATTAATAATGCGGATGATTCATTAATTCTACACCTTAATTAACTATAGGCTTCTAGTGGCGTCACTTGATTTTTATGTTCCATGTACTATTTGGCATAATTGATGAATTTACATACCTGATGATCTTTTGAGAATATAAAGCTATTCTTATACAAATTTTTTGCAAATAAGTGAGGCCAATACGAAGCCATAGTTAGTTATTCAATTCATAAATGATGCATCCCAATTTTAACCTTTATAACTTTGATTTGTAAGATTCATTTTATTAATCTCAAAATGTACTCAATACCTAACAAATCATCCTGAAGTTAGTAAAAAGGGGAATAGATATATTATTGAAAAAGAATATAATATACACATCAAAAATTTGACAATAAACTGCATTAACACTAGTATACATCAGAAGCAAGGAAATTAACACATGGAGAAATAAAACACAATGTAGGAAATGCTAAATACTCTAAATATTTTAAAGATTACAACAAAGATGTAATATCGAATTTTAACAATAACCACCAATGGCTGAAATCATCCAGAGAAATATGCCTGTTCTGGTGCAGTCCTCAGATAATGACAACTACCCAACTACTCCCTAAAAATCACTGATTTAATCTTTCTTATTGACCCAACAGACAGTCATGTCGGGCACCTCTTCTTGCTTCTATGAGGCTTTTGACATAACGTGGACAATACAAGTGTCCCCACATTATATGTACAGCGATAGAAAGGCCCAGCAAACACTAAAGTATGTGGAGAGGGATGTCCAGGTCAAACAAGAAGCATTATCTTGTGATTTGGCCACAGGTACAAGCATTCCACTGGTTAGCCATCAGTTTTGTCCAAACAACAAGAATAAGCAAGTACCCAATTACATTGGAAGGCATATAATTATGTGAACTGACAACTTAATTTTGTCAATTTCAAAGCTTCTTTCAAGAATGATCAAACTCCCATACCTGCCACCATTACTGTTAGGAAATTTGTTACTCTCAATGAAATTAGGAGAATTACAGAAACAAAAATTAAAATGGTTTACAGTTACAAAGCAAAATAAATGGTTTTAAATGCATTTTCTTTTGATTACAAAAGTGGTCCTTTTACCTTAGTAATCTACTTTTTTTAGATCATGAATAACTAACTATATAAAAGGAATGAATAAAAGACTGTATTCTACAAAATGTGTTATTTTCAAGTTTCCTTTTAACATTTCAGCAGACAGTTGAAAATTTACTTTTCATTTTTCACGACTAGTAATATGCCCAACCCAGGAAGCTTTTATACAGCAAAAAGAAACCTGAAAAAAGTGTAATTTCCTATGTCAAATTACATGATAAAAAATACTAAACTCAGCAGCTTGAACTTCCCAATGTTACAATGAAGATGGTGTACACAGTACAATAAAAATTATGATATTAATGTGAAATATAAGTTTGTAAAATTGGGATATTCAAACCTGTATTTGAACTTGTAAGGCTTATTCCATTCTTTATGGGCAAATGTTAGCAGAGCCTAAGAAGCACTTTTAAAAGGCCTGACTTTGTCCAAACTGAAGAATAGCTCATGTGTCACAGCATTCCATTCTCAACATGAGAAATTAGGAGAAATTACAACTTTTCCTTTGCTTCCTTTTACCACACTTTCAATGTAAAGTTTTTACTTTTCAAGTAAAGTAAAATAATGATAGTCTTACAGCTCGACATGACCTTGATCATCAAAATCATCAAGATCAACATCAGATAAATCAATGTCTTCTTCCTCAGGCAAAACCCCATCCTGACCGTCCCAAGCCTCAACTCCCTGTATGGCTGGCAGTTCAGCTCCTCGCACAGGCGCTGTGCGTCCTCTGCCATATGAAATGTCTCGCAAGAACTCATTAATGCCGCTCTCACTGAAGGACCCCTTCAGGAGGGCAAATTGCATCTTCTTTGCATTGAGAGCTGCAAGAGCAGGGTATCCAAATCCACCAATATCCAGAGCTTGTTCAAGCTCAGGCTGGGCCATTGCTTCACTCCAGACCCATCCCCACATCTTCTGTTTGTATTTGTCACCAAGTCTGCTCAGAATCTCAATGTAGTTGTTGCGGCATTTGCTCTGGCAGTCAAGAATGTGTGGGAGAACTGTAATGATACAGATGGGATGCTCTTTACAAGCCGATGTCAGGACGGAATTGTCTGTGATCTGTACTACTTCTGGGGGAGGTAAATTCGCAGCAGCTCTGTCATCAGCCCAGGCAACAATGTCTGAAGCAGTGCGCCCACCATCATAATCTCCAACGTCTCCTTTATTGAAGTACTTGATAGTGGGATAACCCTGTACACCATAACGACTGGCCATAACAGTGTGAACAGTGGCATCTAAGGCTCCCATCTTAATCTTACCCTTCAGCTCTGTGGCAGCTTTCTGCCAGTGAGGTGCAAGGTTCTTGCAATGTCCACACCATGGGGCAAAGAATTCTACCAGCCAGAAATCATCAGATTTAAGAACCAGCTTTTCAAAGTTTGAATCTGTGAGCTCAATGACATCATCTGGGCTTCCACTGCTGCCACCACCACCGCCGCCACCACCGCCACCACTCTTCTTTCCTGATAGTTGTGCATTTACCTTTTCTCTAACAGCCCTCATTGCAACATCAACAATGCCTTGTGCCGTTCTCTGTCCATTGAAATCTTCTGGTTTCTTCTTATCTAGGCCAAAGATCTTGATTGTTGGGAATCCTTGAACCCCATACTGACCTCCTAAACTCCTGTGTTCATCAGCATTAACAGCACCAACTTTAACAACTCCACTTAAGGCTTGAGCTGCTTTTGTGTACTCGGGTACCAATCGCTGACAGTGACCGCACCAAGGGGCATAGAACTCGACGATCCAAACAGCATCACCGTTCAGAACCTCTCGCTGGAAGTTGGATGGAGTAAGGTCGACAACACCACTAGAGGGAGAGTACATTGCTGTGGCACTCCCACCCACCATGAGGATGCATATTGCTGTTGAAGAATAATTTCCAGTTTAGAACATGTTTTATTAATATTTCAAAGAAAAAATATATACTTCTAACAATATAGATACAAATAAAAATCTGTACATTTCAAACACCAAAGCAAAAAATGAATAATTCAATGGTGGTAGTGAAAAGCCTTGAGCGAGCTGTGCCTAAACTTTCTATTATTGCCTGAATTAGGCTGGATATTTGTGTACTTTAATGTCTTAAGTAAGTCAAAACCATCAACATGTGGCATACAGTCGCATTCACATAATGTTAACAAGATGGTGAAACATTTGTTTTTGTACATTAATGTCACATTTACTTACATGGTCACTAGAGTAGAATAAGTGAGCTGGTAAAATTTTAAAAAATCAAAATTATTTTCAACTAACCTAACAAAGCCTACAGAGACTAATCAACATTTGAAAAAATATACATATAAATGGTTGAAACAAATACATCAAAAGTCATACAGAACTATGATAAAGTATTGTGGTAAAAAGGGTAAAGAAGAGTTAAAGATTAGGATGAAATGTGTTAGATGTCAAAGATTTGAGTGTTAAAGGATAGTATGGTAGTGAAAAGGGTAAAGAGGGGGAGCAAATGTTGTAAAGCAGATATCATTAAAAGAGGAAAGGCTTAAGGGGGCAAGGCAATGGAATGTATCTGTGACTGGGGAAGGAATAGGGATGAGGAAACAGAGTGGTCCCTTGGGTAATCTTTGGGAAGTTTTGGAGGTCTTCACAAGTTTCTGAAGGGGAGTTGGGTGAGGAGGTCTGTGAAACAAAGGCTGTCTTATGAGGAGAAGGGGGGATAGATATCCCAGGAACAGAGCAGGGTGTACGAGTGGATGTGGTAGGAGATGGAATAGAACGTTTAGGTTGCCTGGTGTGACAAGTAGAGTGAGGAGGGGAATCAGGGATGTGATAGAGGGAAGAGATGCTGGGGGAGATGCTGAGACATCTTGAGAGGATGGGAGAGCAGAGTGATGGACAGTTTTGGAATAGTAGGAAGAAAAACCTTGTCACCATGCTTCCTGTCTGGCCTCATGTAGAGTGAGGCCTTGTTTGAATCTGAGAACTGCTACCTCACATTTGAGTTTTTAGGAAGGGCAGCTCCTATAAAATACATCATGGAAGCTACCACAATTGGCACATGTATGGGACTTAGCAGAGGTATTTGCACAATGAGGAATGTGACCAGGTTAGGGCAGCGGGCAGTAGAGCGACAGTGTTTGGCTGGGTGGCCAAAACACCAAAATTTCTGACATTAACAAGGAAGGGGTTGATATGGTCAGACAAGGCAGGACAATCCACCCACAAATTTCATGGGTGGGTCATGTCTTACACTGGCCTCTGAGAGGAATAGTGTAGCACTGTACTGCCCCTGAATCAAGAAGGTAATTTTCACAGTCTGACCTGTAATTGTCATAGATAGGATAATCAGTCAGGAGAGGCACAAACAGTTACAGTACGAGTATTAAAAGAGGTTTGGCAGGAAGTTTTGCCAGTGAGGTCAGTCTGGGTAGAGCTTGGGACTCAGGTGCAGATGTAACTGTGACAAGGTGTGAACAATCCGAGTGACTGAAAAAAAGAAACCTTGCCTACTTGTTTTTGGAAACATTGTTGGAAGAGTATTTTCAGAGTAAGGGGAATCTGAATGAATCAATCCCACTCGGCTGGGCCAGAGAGTACTCAAACGTAGAGGTGGAAGCAGCAGAAGGACAGAGGCAGGAGGAGGATGGGGTGGTGTGGGGTGAGGTAGTATGCAGGTGGAGGATAACAAGAATGAAGAATAAGAATAAGGGGGTAGAGGTCGGACAATGAAGAAGACTGTGCAGTAGGAAATGGAGTGGAAAATGTCCTTCAAAACAATGACAATTTTTAAAATTACAATGGCTGTGTTCCATCTTAATCCATTAGTAATTTGTGAACTGTGATGGATAAATCAAATCCAGTAACAGTGCAATGTCAAGCAATTACTCCAGCACCTCCGCCTGTTAGCACTGCAGTTTAACGAACCTACAAACTATATATTCTCGCAAGATAGAGTTAGGTTCCCTCTGACTAAATTAAATAGTTTGGTTCAGTTGCACACAGCCATATGGTACAAGGTTAGATCTGCTTGTAATGAACAGAACAACAAAATTTGGTATTTTTTAAGTTTCAGACAGCCATTCAACCTTGTAACTGATATTCTTTCAGTGTAATAAATATGAATCTCTGTTTTCACTGCAAATGACTGGTTCAGAAAATAAATTAAAATACTGGCTTTTGCTCATTGTTGGCTGGAGTAGTAGGGGGCAATTGTGGGAATCTACAGACTACAAATTCTTATTTGAATAGCAATTTATGTGAATTCCTAGGAGTGCTTCATCAAGCTGTTGGCTAGATTTTAACTAACTTTGGTCTTTTAACGGTAATCATGAGGCTCCTACAGCTTAAACTATTTCATATCCAACTCTATTTCTTCCGCTCTATAATATGGCAGTGTCCATTTCCCTCCATCTACATGCATCAGTCTCTCTCACTTGTACCGGAATTATGCCATGGAACCCCCTAAAACCCCCACATTCTTCGTCTTAAGAGCAGTGAAGGGCATCAAAGGTAACTGGGAAATACTGATGAATACTAACAATACTGAATGCAAGGGGTTGTGCCCCTTGTAACCCCCCCACGAGAGACTACCACCCAACCCCCTCCCAGGGAAACAAAGAATCCTCCACATATGTATGGCAGGTGAGAAAATCTGTCAGACTCAGCAGTGGCTGTTCCCATATGCCAGTTGTACCCTTTACCCTGCTGTAAATACATAGGCATAACACTAGCCTTACATTTAACCCTGTAATTTCCCTGGTACTTTTCATTCCCTCACCTGCTATCGGGGCCAAGACTGTTACTAATAGGGGGGTTTCCGCAGAATAATTTTGATATATTTGGATAATAGACAGAGGAATACTTCCATAAAAATAAGATTGGTTATGCAGAGGTATTCTAAAAAATTATCCAGATGATTCATATTATACCATGAATAATTGCAAGGCTAGAAGGCTGTAGGAAATGACAATCACAGTTGCAGATTACTGCCACCATTGTCAACATATTGGGTCACCAAGGCCTATAACTACCACACTTTGGACAGTAGACAATGAACAGTTAATCTACATGCTCTAGCAAATATTTTTGCGAGAATTATACTGTAGTAAACAACCCCTGAAATAAGTTTTGAGACATCCTCTTCAAACAATGGTTTCCCTAAGTTCCATGTTATATATTGAAAATATAATACACTCTCTAAAAGAAGTATGGCTTTACAATTCTACCGAATATGGGATATCCATTGAAATATCAATGAGGAAGATGTCACATGAAAATAAATATTGACGTTTCTAGGTAACATTCACCATAGATACTGAATAAGGGCATTGAACCAGACATCCAAACACGAATATGTAATACATAACAAGCCACAAAAGGCATACTCACCGACTAATAATCTCATCCTGCCTGCTTTTGGGTCACCAGAGACTGGAAATTGTGCTTTGGAAGGCCAGATTTGGAGAAGTGGAGAGGTTTGAAGGAACGTCTTCTTACTTTCGTCTCTCGTTCCCTTCTGCCACTTCGCGTAAACAAACCGGGATTGCGTTCGTATGCGTGGCCCGTCACTCGTTCGATTTTTTATAACAAGTCTTTTATTTTTAATTTTGGCTTTTCATTCACTTTTATACTCTAAATGAGTGCTAAATTAATTACTCATTCGATTGTAGTTTAATGTAAGTTGAAGTATTGCCCTGGTCTTAGAACGAAATAGGGAGTAAAGTTGATTTTTAAAAGGTTTCGAATTCAGACGCGGGTCGTGGAGAAAGGCTATTGGTCCAAGTGTTACTATTCACCGGGCGCCAAGTTTGAATACGTTTTAATGAATGGAAAGTGATTGCGTGGGACAAAAACTGAATATGATTATGAAACGAGCCACATGCTGATAGTGCAGAGAGAATGTATTTTCATATTAAATCATTATAATATGCATGCTTTAACAAAGATGTGCAATATATACGAAACACCGATGTTTCACATCCGCCTAACAGCTTGAGAAATGAGTGGCAGAACATTGTAGAATGTGTTAATGCAGTGATAGAAAAAATCCAGTATACACAGAAAAGGTCGATCGAAAATTTATTTAGTATATGCCAACATATATACATACATATATACATACATATATACACACACGCAAGCATGCATACACACATACACACACACACATAAACACACGCACACACACACACACACACACACACACAAACACACACACACACACACACACACCACACACACACACACACACACACACACACACACACACACACACACACACACACACACACACACACACACACACACACACACACACACACACACACACACACACACACACACACACACACACACACACACACACACACACACACATACACATATTTATATGTAGGTATACATATATATGTATCTATAGGTGTATATATATATATAACATACATGTGCGTGTGTTCGTGCGTGTGCGTGCGTGCGTGGTGTGTGTGTGTGTGTGTGTGTGTGTGTGTGTGTGTGTGTGTGTGTGTGTGTGTGTGTGTGTGTGTGTGTGTGTGTGTGTGTGTGTGTGTGTGTGTGTGTGTGTGTGTGTGTGTCTGTGTGTGTGTGTGTGCGTGTTGCGTGTGTGCGTGTGTGTGTGTACGTGTGTACACGCACACACGCATACACACAGCGCGCTCGCGCGCATATATGTATACAAATGTATGTATATATGTATATACATGAACATATATATATATGCATATATATATATATATATATATATATGTATATATATGTATATATATATATATATATATATATATATATATATATGTGTGTGTATATGAATATATATATATATGTATATATGTATATATATACATATAAATATATATATATATATATATATATATATATATATATATATATATATATATGTGTGTGTTGTGTGTGTGTGTGTGTGTGTGTGTGTGTGTGTGTGTGTGTGTGTGTGTGTGTGTGTGTGTGTGTACTTATATGCATGTTTATATGTATATACATATATATAATATATATATATATATATATATATATATATATATATATATATACATACACACACACGCACACACACACATAGGCATATATATATACACATATAATATATAATATATATATATATATATACATGTATACACACACACACACACACACACACACACACACACACACACACACACACACACACACACACAACACACATATATTATATATATATATATATATATATATATATATATTATAGAGAAGAGAGAGAGAGAGAGAGAGAGAGAGAGAGAGAGAGAGATAGTTATATAGATAGATAGATAGATATACACTTAGACGTTTCTATCATCTATTTCTTTTTCTGCCTCTTTCTCTCATTCTAATTCACCCTCTCTCGGTCTCTCCCTCTCTCTCCCTCTCTCTCTCCCTCCCTCTCTCTCCCTCTTCTGCGCCTGTCCCCCCCTCTCCCCCCCTCTCTCTGCGCCTGTCCCTTCCCTCTCTCTCCCTCTCTCTGTGCCTGCCCCCCCCTGTCCCCTCTCTCTCTCCCTCTCTCGTCGCCTGTCCCTTCCTCTCCCCCCCTCTCTCTCTCTCCCTCTCTCAACGCCTGTCCCCCCTCTCCCTCCCTCTCTATGCGCCTGTCCCTTCCCCTCTCCCCCTCTCCCCCCTCTCTCTCCCTCTCTCCGCGCCTGTCCCTTCCCCTCTCTCTCCTCAGTCCACGTGGCACAAGCCTGTACCTAGCGGGTGACGCCCTCGCGTGGGGCCGCGACCGTTTGTCTGACCCCGTTAACACCGGAAATGGATCAGGAGAAAATTCACCTGTTGTAAGGTCATTTCATTGCGTACATAAGCATTAGCATATTCAACCTTTTGTAAACTTATTTCACTGCGTGTATTAACGTCTGCATATTTCGCCAACCGTTAATTCGTATCTTTACGTATATAGACGTCTGTGTACTTTATCTTTTGTAAGCTCGTTTGTTCATTTCATTTTGTTACCCAGACTTATGCTCGTATGAGAGAATCAAACACATTTATTACCTTCACTGCCCTACGTATTGCGATATTACTATCTATAACATGTATCGTTGTTATTGATGTGATGATCATTAACATTATTGGCATCGTTGCTGTTATCATGGTCATATAGTACTGACAATAATAATGATAATAATGATTATGTTATCATTATCAATGATAATGATGATAATCATAATCATAAGTATATTGATGATGATATTATCATTAAAGATAATGATGGTAAGGGTAACCATAATAATGATTTTATTAATGATATTGATAATAATAACAACTACATTGATAATATTAGCTAATGATAATAATGATACAGTTGAAAACGCATAAATCGGATTCAAGTGGCCCAGAATTTTTTATCCGATTTATGTATAAGTGAGATGAAATCCGAATTATACGTAAGTCGGATAAGATACCGAGTTATACGTAAGTCGGAAAAAAAATCCGACTTCTGAACCTGTTTTGGTGTTGCCCGAGTGGGTCGCCGTCAGATGACCCTGTGGGGCAACACCTTGACGTGTCAGGAGTACATAGTTCACCTGATTCTTCATGCCTTATGTGTACACCTGTGTGCTGTGTTTATCATTGCGGTGTCGGTGTGTTATCCTGCCTTGTTGAACTTATGCAGGGGATCGGGAGCTAAGCTAGGAAAGTGTTAGATTGTCAAGCCTCTACAAAGGAGAGGTCACTCCACGATCTGTTGTTAAGTCGTTTCTCAAGCACCATCATCTACAATAATAATAATGATATTATTGACAACAGTAACGTTATTATTGTTAATCATTATCATTCTCATTATCTTCGTTATTCTCAATTCTATTATCACCATCATGAATACAGAATACATTAGTTTCTTTTTTTTTTTCTCTCTCTCTCTCTCAACTCTTTATAATTCAATGCAGAAAGAAGAAAAAAAAATGTAAGTAGTTCACCTGTGTATCATAACTACACGCTCAACACCTGCCTATTTTACTCAATACCTTTTCGCAATGATAAGATAACACCAAAGTCAATGCCCGCTGGTTGTTTAAAGCCCCGTGTAACACTGAGTATGAATCTGTAAATATTATGGTTGAGGTAAGAACACATCCGTTGAACAAGGGGATAATGTCTTAAACTAGTTTAGTTTTCCATGACATCTAATATTTTACGTTATACAGAACGTGTGTGTATGTGTATATATATCTCTGCCCATTTCCTTGTTTGTCTGTCTGTCGGTCTGTCTGTCTGTCTGTCTGTCTGTCTGTCTGTCTGTCTGTCTCTCTCTCTCTCTCTCTCTCTCTCTCTCTCTCTCTCTCTCTCTCTCTCTCTCACACACACACACACACACACACACACACACACACACCACACACACACACACACACACACACACACACACACACACACACACACACACACACACACATCACACACACACACACACACACACAATATATATATATATATATATATATATATATATATATATATATATATATATATATGTGTGTGTGTGTGTGTGTGTGTGTGTGTGTGTGTGTATGCATATATGCATATATTTAGTTAATAAGTGTACCAATTCCCTTTATGGATACGACTTGCAAGCTTAAGAAAAAGAGCATGGGAAGTTTCTGATTAATGACATTTCCGTACGGTAAGAACCGCCGTTGGAAGTTGTATCAGACACTCCTAGTAAGAACACAGGCAAATTTATGCCCAAATGTTCTGTCACTCTCAAATGTGCTTCAGGTTTTTATCTTTATTTTTATCATAATCTTTTTAACTGGTCTGCAATTAAGGCAAACTAGATGCGCTTTTTCTGCTAATTGCCAATGCAATGTTGCAGTCTTCAGCGATCCTTTCATGAAAACAAACTGAAACTGCTTTCCTGTAAAAAAAACAACAACAACAAACAAACAACATATTTCTTAATCTGACTTCTACGTTGCGGGTTAAATATTGGTTTGGAGCAAAATCATATACGTGGAAAAGACATTGCAATTTAAAAAAGAGACAGATGTTAATTGAATGAATAATTAGCTGAGCAATTGACATGAAAATACGGAAATGTCATATTCTCCGTGAAATTAAAATCTTGGAGCTTTGACGTTTAAATCGGGCGAAACATTTCGTTCGGGCGTAAGAAGTTTCTGCAGGACAGCTTACCTTTGGCGATATTATATTCAGATGTATACTCGCATGTTTTACTGCTCATACTTAGCAATCGAAATAGCAAACATGTTTAATTTTCCTGTAATATTTTGTGAAATAAATGATATTTGTATTGATTTATCTCAGAGTTTTTGCAATATTATCGTAATCAAATTAACTGATAATTTGCATATAATTAGCTTTATGAGTCACTTTAAAAATCTGTGATATATCTTAGTAGTCTAACTTTGATAAACGTTTTTCATCTCTCGTAATACAAATTATTTAATCTTACACTTCCTGAGATAAGGAGAAATGAGAGAGAGTTACATTAGGAAATGAACATAAAAAGTGAGGCGATGAAGGTACCAGAACTGTCAAAAATGGGGGTAAATTAAGTTGCATAGTTTTATTTTCATAGTGGATGAGTATGATAGATAGCATGCAATGGAAATGTAAGTGGGGGGGGGGGAGGCAAACACCAAGACCGTTTTTTGTGAGGGTGTCATTCGTGTATCATCCCTTATAATGCTTTGAACCAGTGGCTCCCGACCATAGATGATGATCTGTATGGTTCGGTGCGATTGGACAAGAACACTATGGAAAGACTTCAATTTATTGATGTGTTAGAGATGATTATGTGCAGGTATAATATGTTTAATTCGACGTTTTAATTCGACGTCATAATTTTCATAGTAACTCCATGGTCCCTTAAAATGTACCCCGTGGCCATGGTCCCTAGGTTGAGAACCCTTGCTTTAGACAGTTTATAAAAGTAGGTTCTTTATCCGTCTTACAACAATCACGATATGAAATGCATACTGTGTACACGTTTCATAATCGGGTCTAAAAGAGTAAATGAATTTAACATTTTTTAAAGTAAATGAAGCAGAAGCAAACTGAAAACAGTTCATCCGAAACAGCTATCATGTCTAAGAAGGGATAAGTCGGTTAGAATGCATAGGCGTAGGAAGGTACTTTTAAGTGTGTGTGTGTGGAGGGGGGGGGGGGTAAGTTCTCCCCAAAATAACCAGGAGCTCTGAGGGCTTCAGGCCCTTGGCGGGATCCAAGGGCAGCGTCCCGGTGGGGCAGCAGGGGCGAAGCCCTGGAAGCTCCTGGAATTTAGCAGCTTTAAAGAGATTAGCTCATTAAAGTCAGCACTAAAATGTCGACATTTTTATTTAGATAATACTTGACATAACGGTTATTTTGCTTTGAACACTAGGCTCAGTTATAGCTACCCTCAGTTGCAGCAGGTCAGTCTTCTCAACAATTCGGTAACAAGGAGTTCCAGTTTGTTAACGAAATGTTCTCAAAGTTGAGGAGTTTGGGGGGGGGGGCAGAATTTGGCCCCGCCCCCTCCATTCTAAAGTTGGGGGATAGTCGCTCTCCCTGCCCCCCTTTTCCTATCTACTGATCTTCCAGCAGAATTATGTGTCTATTTCCTACACCTGTTAGTTATCCAATCTTCATATCCAACACATCATTTCCTTTTTCATTTGACTAGAAATGTAACATTGGATAATTGTATCAATATCCAAAGAGTGCTAATATGGTTGTATCACCAGATTTTGACATTGGAAAAAATCACGACAGCTAAGATAAGGTGGTATCTAGCAGACTACATTTTCTGGACCCTCAGACTACCTAAGGGATCCTTAAACTTTGGACAATTTACCTTATTCTTTGTATACTAAATACCTACTACCTTGGTATTGCTTGCATATGTGTGGTTACTCTTTTTCTTGCAACAATTGTCAGGATTACAGCATGCAGTAGTTCCATGTAAATCAGTGGAAAATCCATATTTCAAATGTAGTAATTCATGAGCACATATATGAGTCCTGTACCAATCTAAACACTAAGGATATTAGGAACATCTTTAATTTTTGAGTCAAAATATCATTGTATATATCAGAAAAAAATGAAATGTGCTTCCCTGCCATACCTAAACAATTGGTCTTCATGCTCAGTAATTTCACAATTTGTAAAATTTAAAGCATATTCACAGATAAGTTTCAAAAGATAACTGTTTTCTAAAGGTGTTTTTGAAAAAGTGAAAATGCATATTGTTGGGTTGACTAAAGTAAACTAAAGGAAACTGAGCATTCTACTCCAGGGGGAGTAGGGGGTGCCGATAATTAAAATGTCATTGTGTTGATGGTAATAAACAAAACTGAGACTTGTTACCAATGGATATTGGAATAATTCAATTACTTTGCTGTCAGACCCATGTCCTACAAGTAGATGCAACAAGACAGTGATTTTTGACAAATTTTGACATTGATGTGATAGAAAATGCATAGTTTTACCCTACATACAATATTATCAATCTGTAATCTGTGTATTTGAAATGGACAGAAGCCTTCACTTTAAATGCTAAAACACATTGTAATGCTGGGAATCAAGTATTCTTTAAAAAATGAATCAGCACACAGAAAGCTCCATAGCTATTGTCAAAGGATAAAGCTGACATCACTTAAAAGTATACTCCTTTTTCTATCAGTATACACAGAGTGCACTATATATCATAGTGAAATGATGTCCATTTTGGTATCTGCATTGCACAGTTACTTGAGAGTAGGACTGATGCTGCATATTTTTTGTAATGTAAAGTAACCATTTAATATGTAAGATTCATCTGCTTTTTCTCTTGTTAACATCATCTTATATTTTATCTAAGAAAGTTTTGGCATTATGTTTGCAGTTATTTTAGCCAACCAAAAATCTTGTATTATTATAAATATGCTTTAATAGTCCCCTACTGTGCCATGTGTAAAAAAAGATATAGATGTTCAAATTATCCATAGAGGCTTGGCTTTTATTACCATTGCATTCATGAAAACTGTCACCTCCTTCAGTATGTCCCTAATTTTTAGATATTACTGATGTTACATTATACGACAAACTTGATTGTCATATGTAAGTGGATGTAGGGGACATGTCAGTAGAGGAGTAAGCTTCAGGATGATGTGATAAGGTAGCCAGCTCCTTTTCACACTGACTTTGACTCAAGCCTGCTGATGACAGTACTCAATAAAATTTTGATCATGATAGCCAGAAAATCCAATTAAATTTTTTAGTATTATTTCCAGTTTCTGACCCATAAAATGTCTATAAAAAGACAAAACCATCCTAGCCCTTGCAATCAAGGCAATCTAAGACATTAAGCCAATCACCAGCTTGCTTCTAAAACTTGAAAAGGTATGGTAATAAAAGATAAATATGTCCTCAATATTTATTTATATCACGGGATGGGGCGCAGCACAACCAAGGAAATACTGTAGGGTAAATAATCATTAATATACTGTATATACTTTGAACCTTGAATGAACTACCTCTAAAACAAGATTCCCATATATGTGACAGATAATATATATATATATCTACATTTGTATTAAAAGACCTATTTATTCTTCTAAGTGTATGCAGGTTTCTAAGTATGTACAAATACACAAACTTATGGATAAATATACACAAAGCTTCTTTCCAGTTATAAGAGGAAGTAAGTGTGTGTGTGTGTGTGTGTGTGTGTGTGTGTGTGTGTGTGTGTGTGTGTGTGTGTGTGTGTGTGTGTGTGTGTGTGTGTGCGTGTGCGTGTGCGTGTGCGTGTGCGTGTGTGTGCGTGCGTGTGCGTGCTCACATGTACACATGAGTACATGCATATGTGTTTAAAAATTGTGATAATGGGAAAATGATTTTAGAACTAGGTCATGGATTCCATCAGATCTGCAACTAATATGTACAAAAGTGAAGCAATATCTCATGCTACACCCCAGGACATTTTTATTATTACAACCCAGTCAGTTGGAAAAGGTATTTATGATCATGTATTTGGGGGACACATGTATTCTGAAATACAGTAGATATGAATGCAATGCAAATGACTAGTGAATCATTTTCAGAAACTGTGTATTGCTAAATAAATGGACTGTGCTGTCCTTTACATTATAATGAACTTAAATTAATATATGTACATAACTGCTACATGTTCCAGAGTTTATAAAAATGCATAGATTACTTTCTGCACAAAAGTACATGCTAACTTAATGCATTCTTTTCTTCTATCAAATGAAATAAACACCTCTGATATGAAAGTTAAACATCTCGCAAACCACAATATGAAATAACAAAGAATGATTCAGAACACTCAATAAAGATTATACATGTCTTTCCTGAAATATAAAAATACCATAAAGTTCTCACAGGTTGCCAACGATAATTGTAATCAAATCAACTAATTACATTCATTATTGCTTGCGAGTACCATTTATCCTAATCTGCTGTTATGGCACCCTTATCGTTAGGAATCTTTTTATTCGTGTTTTTTGCAATCACTGGTATACAAAGGTGATTAGTGAACTATTAATATGAAGACTTTCAAACATCTAACAAGTAGGCCGGACTCTGCCTTCCAAGTATTTATCAAGCACAGGAAATAACCTCAATATACCTAATCCTATTCTTAACAGTGTTTCCACAGATGTTTACCTCTGAAATCCATACTTACACAGTGCCATTTTAGGGATCTCTGCTTTCAAATGGTCTCAATATGGGCACTTTCTTTTGGGGATCTTATAAAAACTTTTCTTCTGCCATTCTTCCCTAGCAGAAGCTTTACATTTCATAAAGTGAAGACGACCAATGCCTCAGCTTGAACAAAACCTGTCACTTCTCAAAAAAATTGTAATACAAAACATAAAAATAAAATAAATCTAAGACACTGATGACAAAATTTATAAAATAAAAGGAAATCTTACTGGAACACGATTCCTTACAAGCACTTGTGGCTGCCATCAAAAATGAGCTGAGATCTATCATCATTGTTTTAAAAGGTAAGTTATATTACACATTTATCACCTTCAAGTTGAGAATATAAGAGCATATAATCAGGTTTCACTTGTGGTGTCTATGTACATCGAAGGATTCACCTTGAAGGCCCATTCAGTACTACCATAAATCTATACAAAATACAGTACAGTAATCCACAGGTTGCTAAGTCCTCTGTTGAAATTTTCAACACAGTGTCTACAGGCTTTATAAATATATATAATACAAACAAAAGCAAATTATAAAAGAAAGTAAAAGCTTATCAATATGATAAAATGCAGAGTTTAAAAGTATATATTTTTGCAGAAAGAAAGAACGAAAAAAATGGTATATTAAATTTCTCTCCAGTAGGTTTATACAAAAAATAAAGAAATAAATGAAAGCTACAAATAAACAGTAATACAAAAATTATGTCTTTCCACTTATCTACATGAATGAACCTACCAATCCTTAACCTTTGTAAAGTTTTCTGTAAATTAATTCTGTAAAAAATGATATTTCATTGTGAACATTAATAATACTGAATTCTTTTTATAATCAGTATTTTTACCTAATGAAATGACTGATATCCACAAAAAAAACAATATTTCACTGCCTAAATAGTTTAAAACAATAAAAGATTACAATCAGAATATTGTACCAATATTTTCTAAATGAAATACAAACTAACTACACAGACAGTTACCTATATGTTAGCCCATTATAATGTAGACCAAGTTTATATTCTGCAATGACTGGAAAGACCCTTTTCCCATAAAATACCATTTTATATATACACCAGACCTACAACAATGCATTTGGTACAAGTGATGAGCTATAATGAGTGTAGAGTACAACATATGCTTGGAAATGCTTCTTCATCCGAAATATCGACAACACATTTGTTAATCAACATTATTCAGAGTCAGTACATGGTTTAATGTGTATATATGTAATCTGTTCCTTATCCTTATGTTTTGGAAAACTGTTCATTATATACCTACTAACAATTGTAATTTTACTACAGGCAATTTTTCAGGAAGCACAGAAGGGACAGAAAGCACCAATGTCACTAAATGTTCTATTATGGAAGAATTTAGTTTTCAAAAACAAAAAGGATTAAAATGCCTTGAAACTTCAATATAATCTTATGCCCTACAGTCATCACCAGGAATAAGTCTCCAGCATTATCTGTGTGGATGTGCTTATGTGTGTGTTCATGTGAAACGTTTGTATGTAAATGTATAAATGTCTGTGTATTAGTATGTGTACTTATACACAAACAGATATGCATTTGTATATATACATATTTTGTATATGTATCTCATCTTTTATGTATATACACAGCAATACACACACAAGCACCCACACATTTACACACAGAGTATACTGTATATTGCTTTAGGAGAGGTATTAATTCAGTCTCCTTCATCTCACAGAAAAAGTTTCTCTGATCACAGCTGAATAAGCCACTAATAGTCATAGAACATCAATAAGCGTTTTATGAGAAATGGAGTTCATAATGCTTAACAATTTTCAAAATATCCATTGAAACTTTACATGTTACCATCTACAACAACAACAAAAAAGATTAATTTAACCCATACACTACAGTGCGCTTGTTATGCACGCAATTAGCAATGTGGCTAAGTTGCAGGAAAATCTGTCTTTTTATGATCCCAGCAAGGGAAACACCAACTAACTACAAATGATGAAGATGGGTAATACTGCAAACAGATAGTTACCAACATTTACAAAATACCAGTTGAAGAAAAGGTATGGTTGTAAAACAATCAGGATATTTACGAGTGTCAATTTGAAAACTGTTCTTAGAAGCACATAACAGTCCTTTGCTCAGTCACTGAAGAGGCATACAGCAGTATATGGGTTATCATGCAAACCATTAGCAATTTCTTTCAGCACTCTTAGAAATTGTAATCCATATCTTATCAAACATTCAATATCTCTCAAATTTAGACCTCTCCTTTACTCTTAAAATATCAGAAGTTTCCACCACAAAAAAGGTATCACTGAAAAAAAGATTGGAGATTCATATATCTAACAGGTTCATCAAAAAATCTATTGTCATTGAACATGAGTGTACAGACAGTAGAATATCACATGTGTATTGCATTCCTTTTATAGCTCACTCAATCTATCTAATGTGGATATGCAGGCCCATTTCCCAATTAACTTTTCTCTTCGATCAATTTTACTTAATTTGTAGATTCCAAGGGGGCCACCCAAGAAGTCAAACTCATATCTTCCACCCTCGGTTACTGCCTGCCGGAGAGCTTTGACTGTGGTGTATCCTAACCCTCGAGTCTCCAGTTCCAGGGTTGTGGTGGCTAGTTTATCTCGTATCGTCTGGTGAGTAAGAATTAGTTTAGAAGAAATAATGGAATTGTGTATAATGATTATTCAAATATTTATTCATTCAAACATTTAAGTAAATATTGTTTCTGTAATTACAAATGATTAAAACATCCCCACCAGAGAGGTAGGCCCAGTTAAACACCTTAGTACATTATTCTATTCCATAATCTAAATTGATTTGGTAGAAATCATTTGCTTAGCTGACTTTTGATAAAATGATAAACTACAGCAATTATCAAATAAGAAAGTATGAATACTATAGAAATGAAATAAAAAGAAAGAATCAATACCTTCCCAAACATAGCAGCCTGATTTGCTGTAAGCTTCAAGCCAGCAAGAGACAAGATTGACAGGTGATGTAGGTTGGTTGTGAGTGCCTGTAAAAGCGTGTGTTCCATTCCTGGCGTCCCACTTGACTCCCGCACTTCAACACCAGTGAGGATAACTTCGCGAAGCTGGCTGCCTCTGAGCTGCTTCCCTCCAGCACGCATTACCTGATGATATTAAATAGTATAAATGATGAATTTTGTCAAATTGTTTGTAGTTCAGCTCAGTTCAGTGAGACTGGTAGTAATGCTTCATGTGTGAGAACAAACATATAAATGTTATGGAAATGCATATACACTTACTGCAGTAAGATAATAATTTTATAGTTTGATTTTATATTAATTATCTACCTTCAGCAATAAGGAGGAATTTGAAATATATTTGAACTAAAATTTTAAAAACACTAAATACTAAATATGCCACCTACCTTTTCACAATTATCAAGAGAGAACACCCAGCCACCAAGGGTCAATCTTCGCAGAAAAGGGAAAGATCCCGGCAAGAGGGAGAAAAGCCTGTGCGTTGTGGAATCATCAATAATGTCTGCTCCCAGGCTAGATGCCAATGAGACATCAACAAGCTTGGGGAAATGTCGAAGCATAAAGAGTAGTTGTGGCCCTCGTAGGACAACTTTGCTATTTAGAGTCACCTGGAAAAGAGTTGAGGGGTTCAAATTAACATCATGTGCACCAATTTCTTACATTTCTGATGCTGATCCTTGGGATCATAAAGTTATGTTCCACAATTTACTTAGATTATAAAAACATATCATAGAATATTCAGTGAAATAAAGGCTGTAAAGGGAAAAAGAATAAAAGAATAAAAGGTGTGTTTCTGAACTACTCTGCTGCATCTGACACACTAGCAATGCACAAACAAAACATACTCTGACCTCAAAGTGATCCAAGTTCAGGAATGCCAAAGTGTTGTTATGTAAGGGAGGAACCGACTCTTGAAGAGCTGCTATGACATCATCTTGCCTAGAGAGACGTGCAAGAGCCCCATCATGTACAGTGACAATTACTCTACAATTGCTGAGGTCAAGATGTTGTAGTTCTGTTGCATTAAGAAAACGGATCAACTCCTTGAGTGACCGTTCACTCTGTAAAAAGAATATAAATAATTAAGTAAATAAAATTAAAGGTTCAAAACTAAATGGGGGCTATATTTTTAAAATCCTCATATATTCTCATAATATATTTTTCAGTTCTATAATTTCATATCACTTGAAAAAATAACTATATAGATTTGTTCATGCTTCTGATGAAAATATAGAGTGCAAATGTTCAACAACACATTAATAGATATAAATGTAAGGTCATTAATCCCAAAACAAACTGACTTACCTCAACTTGGATGGTCCAGCCATTCAAGACGAGAAACCTTAAGGACTTATTCTTAGCTAAAGCATTAAGAGTGACTTGCAGGGCAGCATCTCCCAAGAGGATATGAGGGGATGTCAAGTCAAGAAGTTGCAAAGTAGTGTTCTCCTGAAAGAGCAAAATAATCAATATGTATTTCCCATGTTTATCAGTTTGCCCTATCTTCTTTCAATAATAATAATAATAATAATAATAATTTTTAATATTCATCTGAAAACTTTAATTTAGTTTATCACAGGAACATCCAAAAATAATATAATTATTTTTTTTTATAGAATAACATATAGTATATGACACAATAATGTAATTATAATGTTAATCCATGTTATTACTTTCTCTACGGTGTTATTCAGGACATTAAGTTCACAACATAACACAAATATCAGTAAACAAACCTGTAAAGCTATAAGGACTGGGATAATCTCTGCCATTCTTGACAGCCCCTCCATCCTAAGGGATGAAAGGCACTTGGTGAAGCGTACAGTTTCCCCGAGACACACCAAGTCTTCTGCCCCCATTGTGCATTTGCTAATGTTTAGGTGGCACACTCTTGAGGCTGGGTTGCGGAATGCTGCAAATATCTGGAAAGCGAGAATTCAAATCTATGATATTTTGTTAAAAAATACAGCTTATTGAAGAATAAGTTTTCTACTGTGCCAATCCTCATTTTAAAGCCTATGATTTATGTAATCAATGTTTGAAAGCTTTGCATGTGTCAACATCATTTGCAACTTACTTCATGAAACCCATTAGCATGAACAATGGGGTTGCATGCTGGTGGTGGGAAAGATGTTTTCTGAAGGAGCGTTGTGTCTGAATTTCTCTTTTCTGCTGAAAGAGAGTGCAATCTCCCCCGACCAGGAAGTGACTGGTAGAAAGATCGTGGGAGAGAGTTGAACACAGACCTGGTATTACCCTGTGCATCAGTGAAACTCCAAAAAGAGAGTGGCGCTGGGGCGTCTTCTCTAGTTGGTGAGGGTGTGCTGGCTCCTGTGCCTGTTGAACGCTCATCCACCTGAGAGTCACAGAAGATGCTAGGTTAAATGGAATATCAAATACCCCTTTTTATTATCATCTTCAGTCACATGTTTTTGAGCATCCAAGCATGTGATCTTATGTACATGTACTTATGGTTGTGCTTTCATGCACAAGCATAAGCACATGTTCATAAGATCACACACATCCATGCACACATGCACACACACATGCACGCACATGCACACACACGCGCACACACGCACATACACACACACACTTCTCTCACTCTCTCTCTCATGTGTACAGATAATACAAAGCTATATATATATATAATATATATATATATATAATATATATATATATATATATATATATATATATATAATATATATATACACATTCCAAAATTTTGTTCCCATAATTAATTCTTTCTTTGACGAAATGTACATCCATCTTTCAGTTTACGATTATATATTTTGAACTGGTGTATATATCATTTTCAAAACTAATAATTCTTATCTTTAAACAGAATCAAAACAGGATCAGATGACAAGAGCCTTTTATACTTACTGGGGTGCCAGAGCTGAGAGACCCTGCAAGATTGAGTGACACCAGGGGACTGTTTTCAACAATCTGTGCAACTGCCTTCAGGCCATCTAAACCACAAGCCAGGTGAGGAAGATGAAGCACTTGTACATGTGGTGCATTCTGCAGGACTTGACACAACTGTACAACCTGAAAGAGTATCACACACACTTACACAAACAGTATAGTATCTCATTTTTCCTTTACAACATAAAAAAACAACAACACTCATATCACATTTAAATATAAAAGCAGAAGAATGGTTAGAAATATATATACCTATGAAAACTTTATAAAAATAAGACAGTAAGAACTAACTTGTTCAGCATCCAGTTCTAATGCAACAACAAGCTTGTTAAGGGCCTGAGCCAAGTCTGGGAGTGTGTCGCAGATCATATCCACGACAGGACTTAGGATTTCAGCAGTTGCCTCTTCCAGAGATGTCACCTGAATCTCAAAAGACTCTAGTCGGCGCTTGGTGAGCACAGCCCTCACGTATGACACAAGTCTTGTTACCTATGAAGGGGATAAGGGAATGACTTTAGTAATCGTTTGTGATTTGTCTGATATTTACTGAAATGCCTTCAGTTTGGTATTTCCATAAAGTATCAATTCTTTTGCTCCAAATTTTATAGGAACTACAGAAAACAAGCTGCATCCAAACACAACTTACTTCAGACTCGCCAAAGTCCCCACCAACGACACAGGTAAGTTTGACACTCTTGACACTCTCATTAAATGACATGGATGTGAAAAATGACTCATGTCTGTCTCTTGAACTCCCATCAAAGTCCAACAGCACATCCACTCCTTCCAGCATACAGTCAGGGGAGTACAGTAAACGACCCCAGTCTTCTAGCTCCGCAGAATTTGTCTGAATTACGACATGTTCCCGGCCTGATACGTGCTTACATACCTTTATGGAAGGAAAAAAATATGATTATTTTGATATTCTAAAGACATCTACTTTTTTCTGTTTCACATGCACATATTTAGAGCTTACTTTTTTATCTTTTAGATCTCTTTGCTTACCATCTCCTTTACAATCTTAAAATAATAAAAATAAATAAAAAACTGTACAAAGTACCAATTTATAGCCTTCTTCAATGCAAATTAAGGAAAACACAACATCAAAATAAACTTTTTTACCACACATTTTCCATGTAGTAAAATCAGTCTGTTCCCCAAAACACAATTAACTACTAGCCTTCAATAACAGATAATGTTACATATTCTGTACAACTGTCTTGTCTTCTGCTTCTTACCTCCACTACCAGCTTCTGGTACATGTTAGTAGCTCGTTCCTTTGCAGCAAAAAGGAAAGGAGAAAAGGAGGCCAAATAATGACATCAATGGAACTGTGTCACCTCATCAAGGAACAGAAACTCCTAAAAACACCATGCAAGTACTAAATGCCACATATACTATTCATTGTGTGGTTGGTCCTCATGCTAATGTATTTCAAAAGCAGGAGGAAAATTCTAATGTAGTTTCCTTTGCATCTTGCATTAAAACTTGCCTCCTAAAACTCATACTGTTCCTATGTACATGATGCTATGTATGTGTAGCAGTCACAGATTTACAAAGACAAGAAAGGTTCTTGGTACAGAATGAGGAAAAAACAAGAAAAGAACACTAAATGCTTTGGAAGATTATCAAACAAGGCAATACCATTCAAAAGGAGACAACCAGGAGAGGATAAAGAGGAGGAAAAGATAAATAAGAAAAAGGGAGCTTAAACAAGAAAAGAAAATTAGCAGAAGAGTAAATAGAGCAGGAACAGGACTCAAAAAAATCCAAAATGCAACTCTTAGTCAGCCCTTTCAACAAGTTTCCAATTAACCATCAAACCAGTAACAACAGATAGTGCAGACAAAAATAAAAGAGAAACTATGAAGAGACTAGCTAACACAAGATGGAAATTTCAATGATTCCTGGTACTTAATGACAGGGCTGTGCATAATGCATTTATCAACAGCATGCACAAATATTTTACAATAAAATGCTGTAACATTAACATATGCCATGTTTATTTAATAACATATCTAAATGTGACATCATATGTAAATGTCTTGTTAAGAGAAGTTTATTTAAAATTTTAGAATAAAAAGATACCTATTTGTTTCCAAACTCCCTTCTCTGTTCTACAAAATGTTACATACATGTATTTTTAAGTGTTCAGAATTTATCAGATCAATAAATCTTAGGAAAATGCCAATACCTAGGCATCTTACATTTAGAAAATTTAATCAACAGCAAAATTGGTTATCTTACTAATTATTCTCTGGAAGAGATTCTCATAACTTCCCAAACAGTGATTTGTTGGTTATTACTGCATCAATTTCTGTATCAATTTTACCCCTATTCATTATATTGAGACAATTTCATACCTCTCATTGTATCATAAAATAATTTAAAAAAGGGCTTTAAAAATGACTTGTGGTCAAGACTCATATTACATTGACCTACAGTATTTCCAATAGGAATGGAGGCTTTGGAGGGAAATTGTATTTTCATCCATTTTTGATAAAATGTATTACCAAGGACTTTTTTTTACCATTCATTTACATGTGTGTACTAGTATGTAGAAAAATCTGCAAATGCCTCTATGGATCTCTTGAGTTTCTAAATGCACATGTGAGTAAATCCTCTTTTTCCTCCTATTCCATGCTATGCAGATGCCATTTCATGCAGTCAGTCAAAAAAGAAATTTCAACCTGTTTGGGCATTTTGTTACCTTATACTAATGTATATAAAAAAAAGGGAAAATAATTCTACCCATAATATCTCTTCCTCACCTCTAAGACATTCATCTGGTACATGCCACTTTCTTTCAACAGGAGGAAAAGGATCCTCTGAGGAACTCCCATCTGAGATACAATGTTGAAGACAATGTGGGCATTTCTTCCGAGTAGTCCCACTAGGTATCGCAAGATCATCAAGCCGGAATTTTGTCTGTTTGATGTTGAAATCATCATGATTAATTATAATTTATATAAATATATACACATATATTTAATAACACTATTTCCATACAGTATTTTAAGCTGCATAAAACTGAAGTAGCTAGCAAGTAACAATAAATCTAACATACCTTAAAATGGGATGGGTTATATCCATCTTTTCTGCAATACTGTCAATTTCAGTTTGCAGCAAAGAGGTATCGTGAATAAGGCCAGATAGGTAGAAGGCAGCCAGAAACTCAAGGAATGATTTGTGTGCAGGAGTGTAAAAGTCTTTCTTGCTCAACTTGGACATTGACTGCATTCTTAACAAGATGCCAAGCTCAACAATTTCTCCTCCATGTTGGCACTTGGTCTTTAGGTCTTGTGCTGTGAAATATGGAGTGTTCTGCTTGAGTGCTTCTAAGGCCAGCTTCCCAAAGTCCTGTAAAATAAAGAACATATCACCATCAGTTCCATTTTCAAGAAAACAATAAAGAAAATCTACATATTAACATAATTTATTTTGGGAAATAATTCCAAGATGTTTATTTTATCATTTTGCATTCTTTATTAAATATTTAGCATATAAAGGTTAAGATTGACAAAAAAATCTCATTCCTAACTTAACTAATGACCAAAATCAAACTTCAGTAAACTCCCTCATACTTAATGATACCTACTGATAACAACTTATTATATCTATCAGGCAGCACATCATAGCACATGGGTTCCCCTCGCTTGATCAGGTTCTTCCTGATCATGTGTTTGATGAGAGACATGTACATATCTGTGAGTCGTGAAGGCAGTTTTCCTCCCAGGTCTTCATACAGGACACCTAGAGCCAGGCACATTATGGGACATGTTATCAGGTCCCCATATTTCTCTTTGCTTGCTGATATCAGGGACAGTACCTGAAGGGAAGAAGTGAAAATTATGACATGGTTGTAACTGTAAACCACACAATGTATTTTAGCTCATAATGGAACAAACCAAGTTCATAATAAGCAAAAATTAAAAACAATTTCATTCAATTATTGTATGTCATAATAATAAGACCTACTCCAACACATGATAAAACCTATGGCCTTACCTCATTCCCACTACCAGGTTTATTTATGGTGTCAAAGTACCGGGAGATGAACCTGTGTGTCTGGTCCGGGGCAAGGCCAGCAATGAGCAGTCGCCTGTGCATGGATGGTGGGAGGGGCTTGGAGGACCCAGGTCTTGATGTCAAAACCACTGTCGCATTGGAGAACATCTGACCATCAATGAGCTCATTCATGTCTCCGCTCTCCTCCTCAATCAGTTCATCGTAGCCGACCAGGAGGAATAGCACCTGATGATAAAAGATTATATTGCTATATTAGTCAAATTCTTTATTTCAGTACTGATGCATTTTTATTTACTCTTACTTTCAAAATCTATTGTTTAACTCAGCTAAACTGAAAGCGCAATAATTTTATCTTCTTAGATTCCAAACAAGTTAAAAACTTCAACAAAACAAAAATATTTGACAAATAGTTTTTCTTACACATACATGTCCTATACTATATTAATGAAGAAAATTTCAGATCTTACCTTATCTTCAATCTTTTTCATATGATTCCATAGGGTGTTCATTGCCTCCTTGCTTAGAATATGTCTTGGCAAGACCTCCTTACACAGGTGAGAGAACACAGAGCCTCCTCTGAAATCTCGTAGCGTCAGGACAAACACCAAGCTGAGAAACGGTACAGAAGAATTAAGTACTGCGTCACCTTTAAATCTTTCTCTGGTCAATAATTTCATCATAATGATCATATTCAAAACATTTCAATAATATCAGTCCAGCTACAACATACAACCATACCTATAAGTTGACAGATAGGAGCCTGTTGGATCTGTAGCCCAGTCATAGGCTAATTTCAGGGCTAATGTAGATTTACCATATCCTGGATCTCCCTCCACTAAAACTCGCTTTGGGCGGTCCCCCATTGATGATTCAGTGAATGACAGCTGTAAAAAGTGGCAAGCTTTTATGAACTACCGACATAATTCTTATCCTCTCAATTGTACGCGTGTAAATTGACCCTTTTGCCTACACATAACTGGTTTCAAAGTGTCTGTGCCTTGTGCACTGACACTTTGAAAGAACTGATAACACTGATATGTTGCAATAATTTTATTCTTTTACCACTTATTATGTGAAATAATTAAATTTCCATCAAGAACTTCAGCACACAAATTATTAAATAATAATCATAACAAAAAAATACTCATGTTAATACAAAATCCCAATATCTGTACAAGTATTAATTCTTAAAAACTATTCCATAAAACTTGTTTAGAAGACGCTTAAATCAAAAGTTATTCTTAATGCTATTATAAAATTATCATAAACTTGCTTTACCTGCATTATCAATTCTTAACTAACATCAAAAGACATGAAACAATATTTGTGTGTAGAAAGCGAGAAAAAAATCAATCTGTGTTGGAAATATCACACCAGATTTTTACACACCTACTAATTATATGCAGCATAAAATCAAAGCCATCCATCATTGATGAAACTGGATACAATCTGATTCTATTAGCCCATTCAGCTGAGGACAGGTTCAACCCTGACTCAGCAAACTGATGCCAGAACTTCTTTTCCAGTGAATTTTTTTCACATACGACAATATAAACGTAATTAACTACTGACTGCTAACATAATACAGTTAAAAAACAAAAACAATGCAAACAACTAATTAACCAGAAAGAAATAATGAAAACAACTAATTAACTAAACCTTTTCTTTTAAGATTTATGAATTCTGATTTTCATCAGAATGCCATTAAAGTTCTTAAGCTAATCACTTACTTGAAATCTCAACAAATATTATAAAATATAAACTACTTCTCATTAACACAATTATTCAAGGAAAATAACAGACAAAAAGATGAAACAGTTTTTACAAAATTATCAGATTATAAAAAATGCTCACACAAAAGACAACAACCCAACTATATGAGAAGAACATATGGCATAAACAATCATCAATTAGAAGAGGTAGAAAGAAAACAAAATAAATACCGAAAATATCCCTAAAGAAAACAAGATTTTACCTGAAGTGGCTGCAGAATGGAAGGAACTGTGAGCAATCCTGGCGGGACCTTCAGGTGAGCGGCCAAGGGTACTTGTATTAAGCTGGTCTCAAACTCACTCACTATCATCCTGCACAACAATGGTATATAAATGTCTAGTGTGCAAGTATTCAATGATCAGAATTCTTTTGTTCTTTTTTTGTATAAATTCCTACTAAAAAAAAAAAACTACACTAATTTCCTGAATAATCAGATATATAGTCCTTACTAACAATGAGATTCATTAGCACATATAATGAAATTGATAAAAGCCACTAAAAACACCAAATGAAATAATTAAACTACACTAAAAGCATGTAGTACAAAACATTCACTGCTCAGATTCATTCAACGAAGTCTGCTTTCAACTCATTAAACATTAAACATTCCTCATCACTCATTTATCAAGTTGTAATCAAAAGTTGCTGTCCAATTTGTGATAAACTTTGAGCACATATATAACAAATGTAATACCACAATATTGTTTTTTTCTTTCATCATTTTGATAATAATGATCCAAACATCATTCTATTCATATAATGCTCAAATAAACATATCTTTCTTAATTAAAGATAAAGGGTATAAAAGTGCAATACCTGTTTTTTTACATTAGTTTTCATTGCCATAAAATTATGAGCCAAGTCTGATTTTATGAACAAAAATAACAAGGATTACATTAGATTCTTCCAAAGGGACTCCATTTGAAAACAGATAATGATCAAGATAAGAAAGTTTGAGCCTTAAGTTGATACAAAAACATCAACTAATTATCATAACTATTCATAAGAAAAGAAACATTATGAGGTATCAACTAAGAACTAAGCAACTAATCAACGGTAATTGCAATAATTAAAGTCCACGATGAATTACTCACTTAAATCCTGGACACCAAGGGAGCTGCAGGGGGCTGGAGATAAGGTTCTTGTACTGCGTCCTCAGGAAGGTGGCGACGCGAGCCACGAGGGCGCCGCCCATATCAGCCGCCCCTCTCATGGACGCCACCCGCATGGAGGAGACGTAGTGATGTGGAGCCACGTACTTGGGTTCCACTGTGGAGGCGTTGCTGTTGTTCCCCTGCGGCGCCGGGGTGGAGGTGACCAGGGGCACGGGTGGCTCCCCTCCTGGGCTCCACACCTCCTGCACGCAATGGCAAATCATTAGAGGCGACCTTGCTAGCAATGCGACATGAGTGCCCCCGTCGCCCAGGATGTCACGTGAGGTGCAACGGGGGCATGTGTCTGCAGGGTTAGGGGCACACCAGTCATCGTGGCACGCAGCACGAGACCACTTACCTCGGGCGTGCTGCTCAGGCGGTGCGGGGTTGTGTTTCCGTTGCTCAGGATGATCAGTTTGGAGTCGGGAGGGTCCGGCGTCTTGCAGATTATGCGCGGGGCCTGCTCCTGCTCCTGGTCGTGCTCGGAGGGCGCGGGGACCGGGTGCCCCGCGTCTTCCGTCGGGTGATCGCCACTCTTCGGGTCGGCTTCGGGTCGGTTGTCGGACTCGGCGGCGCACGTGGTGCACGAGAGCACCGAGGAGGACGTTCCCGTGAAGCATGAGGATGAGGTAGAGGATCGGTCTTCGCAGGTGTCGCACGGAGGCAGGGACGGCGGGAGGGCCGGCGGCGGCTTCTCGTCCTCGTCGTCCGCGTCCAGCACGTCCTCTTCCAGGTTGTCCGAGGACTTAATGCTCGACTTGGAGGTCCTCCTCGAACCCGGAGATGACCGCTGCCATGACCAGCGGCCCGACCCTGTCCGGGACTTCTCCTGTGATTCGCCGCTGCTGCCCATGTCGCTGCGGCTGTGGGCGCCACTGCGGCCTTCGCTGTGACTGCCGCTGTGGGCATCGAGGGACGCGTAGCCGCAAGAGAGAGACGCGAGGTCGTCGTGGAGGCCGTTGATGCTGAACTCCCTCGAGGCAGCGTCGTCCAGGAGTCTGCTGAGGGAGGCGGTGTCGTCCTCCTCGCCCATCATGGACGACGCACACGACGACCCGCTCTCGTCGATGAAGGGGATGCTGTTGCCGTCCTCCCCCGCGCCCTCGGCGATGCCCACGCCCAACACGCCCACTCCTGACGCAGTGGACATCTGCAACAGGAGGTAAGTGTCACACACATGCACTACGATAGACCTCGACCGCCACGCCGGGCCTCAGTCGCCTACGTGGCGCTAAGGCCAAGGATTCAGAGCATGCCGTTGGGAGGCTGAAGGCATGCAGGTAGGGCGGTGGGAGGAATAGGCAGAAAGTAAATGATGGGAAGAGAGACGGGGAATGTGACTGGGAGAAAGGAAAAGAGCACGAGAGCGGGAGGGAGAGGGAGAGGGAGAATTAGTGAGAGGGAGGGAGAGGAAGGAAGAGAGAGAGAGAGAGAGAGAGAGAGAGAGAGAGAGAGAGAGAGAGAGAGAGAGAGAGAGGAGAGAGAGAGAGAGAGAGAGAGAGAGAGAGAGAGATAAAGGGAGATTGTCAGAAAGTTGAGACACAGGGAGGCGGAGAAATACCTCCACAATCAACCGATTTACAGCGCACAGCATCGTTAGTCCACACTCACCGTCAGAAAAAAAAACAAAAACTACTATTAACCTTCAACGTGTAAACAGATGAACAAAGACACAGTTGAAAAACACACAGAAATGGTCGACAAATGTAAACAATAAAATGTCAGAAAAAAGTCCCCCACAAGAAACAAATAGACAAACGGTAACTCACTCTGACTCACACAAATACCTCTATTGTGTATGTATGTATATGTGTGTGTGTGTGTGTGGTGTGTGTGTGTGTGTGTGTGTGTGTGTGTGTGTGTGTGTGTGTGTGTGTGTGTGTGTGTGTGTGTGTGTGTGTGTGTGTGTGTGTGTGTGTGTGTGAAGAGAGAGAGAGAGAGAGAGAGAGAGAGAGAGAGAGAGAGAGAGAGAGAGAGAGAGAGAGAGAGAGAGAGAGAGAGAGAGAGAGAGAGAGAGAGAGAGAGAGAGAGAGAGAGAGAGAAAGAGAAAGAGAGAGAGAGAGGAGAAAGAGAGAGAAAGAAGAGAGAGAAAGAGAGAGAGAAAGAGAGAGAGAGAGAGAGAGAGAGAGAGAGAGAGAGAGAGAGAGAGAGGATGAACGGAGGGAGGGAGGGAGGGAGGGAGGGAGGGAGGGAGGGAGAGAGAGAGAGAGAGAGAGAGAGAGAGGAGAGAGAGAGAGAGAGAGAGAGAGAGAGAGAGAGAGAGAGAGAGAGAGAGAGGGAGGGAGGGAGGGAGAAAGAGAGAGAGAGAGGAGAGAGAGAGAGAGAGAGAGAGAGAGAGAGAGAGAGAGAGAGAGAGAGAGAGAGAGAGAGAGAGAGAGAGAGAGAGAGAGAGAGAGAGGAAGTGCACCAGAGAGTGAGAGATTTATTCCAAAAAATATAGTGAAACATTCACAGAGATAAACAAACAAAAACACCAACAAAAATACAAACCTACACAAACAAAACCAGAAATCCACTTAAAAAAAAAATCAACACTTCAAAAATAAACAACACCAAAAAAAACGTACAACAAAAATAACCACGAAACATAATTCTAAAAGAGAAAAAATAAATAAATAAAACACCCCCCCCAATAAAAAAAAACAAAACAACACGCATTACACCCCCAAAAAAAAAACCCACTCACACACAGTCCCTCCTCCACAGGGCGCCCTCGCACACCCTCCCTCCCCGGCCGATTACGCGACACTAACCTAATCTGCCTCGCGCCGCCCGCCCGCCGCTTGCCCGAGGGAATTCACAGACGCCTTCTCGAGCGCATCCTGGTGCTGCCCCGAGTCGCTGCTACTTGAAAAGGAGTTATATATAGAGTGACGCCTGATAATCGGGCTCTGTGCTGCCTTCGTTCCTTTATCGCCTCTTCCCCCTCTCTCTGCCTCCCCTCTTCGTCTTCTCTCCCCCCCCCTTTCCTCCTTCTCTATCTGTCTGGTCTTCCCCCCTTTCGTTTTTTTTTTCTTTTTCTTCTTCCCTTCCTCTCCTTTGCCCTCCGCTTAACCCGAGTTTATGGCATACATATTTTTTTTTTTCTTCCATTTTTTTTACTCTCTCTCACTCTCTCTCTCTCTCTCTCTCTCTCTCTCTCTCTCTCTCTCTCTCTCTTCTCTCTCTCTCTCTCTCTCTCTCTCTTCCTTTCCACTCTCCTATCTTTACTACATCTCTCCTCTTACTCCTCCTCCACTCATCTTTATTTCAAGGGAAAAGGGATAAGGAAAGAAGAGAGAAAGAGAGAAATAGAAATAGAACGAGAGGGAAGATCTATGACGTCACAAGAGGGAAGTGGACCCCCCCCCCTCCCCTTCATCCACCCTCTGATTCATCTCTAATTGATGCTCTAATTAAAGGAAATACGCAAGCCTTATATATCGACACGAGGTGAAGAAATAAATTAATTTCGGCGTTAACGGCTCATTACTGGAAAGTCTGATGATGGTGATGATGATGTGATGGTGATGTTGGTGATGGGTGATGGTGGTGATGATGGTGGTGGTGGTGGTGGTGATGATGATGATGGTGATGTTTGGTGATTTGATGGTGGTGATGGATAATGATGGTGATGTTGGTATGATGATGATGATGATGGTGATGGTGATTTGTGGTGATTTGATGTTGGTGATGATAATGGTGATGATGATGATGGTGATGTTGGTGATTTGATGGTGGTGATGATGGTGATTTGATGATGGTGATGATGGTGGTGATTTTGATGGTGGTGATTGGTGATGGTGATGATGATGATGGTGCGATGATGATGATGAATGTTGATGATTACGACGACAATAATAACAATAACAACATTAACAACAACAATAATGATAGTAACACTGATAATAGCAAAACAACAGCAGGACGAAGCGGGAATCTAATAACCACGAGAGCAACAGGTAAATCAAACAGAAAAACCAAGAGAGAAAATAAAGAAAAAACAAATAAACAAAAAGAAACTCATAACATTATTTTTCTCTATTGGGAAATCTGTAACACAAAATTACCCGGATGTTCATTCAGGCCGAACATCCGTGCGTCACAAACAAACTAACAAACACAGACATGCGCACTCGATAAAAAATACCCCAAAACATTAAAAAAAAACACGAAACAAACCCACAAAAAACAGAAAAAAAACATTGCGTAGAAAGATAACGTTTAACAGCCTCAAAACAAACAAACAAAACGAAACAAACATAAAAAAACATTGCGAAGAGAGATAACGTTCAACAGCCTCAAAACAAACAAACATAAAAGCAAACATTGCGTAGAAAGATAACGTTTACAGCCTCAATACAAACAAACAAACAAACAAAAACCAACCAAACATAAAAACCCACTGCCAAGAGAGCTAGCGTTTAACAGGCTCGGGATATATCAACCGGGTGTTTGCTCAGCCTGGCCGCCCCCCCCCCCCCCATGAGAAAATAAACACAACGCAAAATATACATTAGGTAATCGAAGTACTAAGCGCCGGGCCTTGAAAACGACCCTCTGTCTGCCCCGGCTGTCGTCGGCCTGTCCCGCGGGCTGTCTGTCTGTCTGTCTGTTTGTTTGGTTGTCTATCAGTCTGTCTGTTTGTCTATCAGTCTGTTTGTTTATCAGTCAGTCTGTCTGTTTGGTTGTCTATCAGTCTGTCTGTTTGTTTGTCTATCAGTTTTGTCTGTTTGTCTATCAGTCTGTTTGTTTATCAGTCAGTCTGTCTGTTTGATTGTCTATCTGTCTGTCTGTTTGTTTGTCTATCAGTCTGTCTGTTTGTCTATCAGTCTGTTTGTTTATCAGTCAGTCTGTCTGTTTGTTTGTCTATATCTGTCTGTCTGTTTTGTTTGTCTATCAGTCTGTCTGTTTGTCTATCAGTCTGTCTGTTTGTCTATCAGTCTGTCTGTTTGTCTATCAGTCTGTCTGTCTGTTTGTCTATCAGTTTTGTCTGTTTGGTTGTCTATCAGTCTGTCTGTCTGTCAATCAGTCTGTCTGTCTATCTGTTTGTTTGTCTATCAGTCTGTCTGTTTCTCTATCAGTTTGTCTGTTTCACTATCAGTCTGTCTGTTTGTTTGTCTATTTGTTTGCTTGATTGTTAGTCTGTCTGATTGTTTTTCTACCAATCAGTCTGTTTGTTTGTTTGTTAATCTTTCTGAACATTTGTTTGTTTGTCTGTCTATCTTTTTAATTTGTCTGTCTTTAGTTTTGTCTGTTCGTTGTCTTCCCCCCATCTTCCTCTCCTACTCCCCAATATGATAAAAAAAAAACTAAATGGTAAAAGTAAAGAGAAAGCTTGTATGACGGACATACAAATACAGTGATGAATACAGCTAACAACTTTCTTAATAATGAATAAAGATGATCCTCAATAACAACAACGATGGTGATAATGGTGATGATGGTGATGATGATGATGGCGATGATGATAATGATGGCGATAATAATAATAGTAATAACAGCTCAATAATAACATTTATGGCAACAGAAGCTAATAACAGAAAGAAAAGGCAGTAAGAGTACAAATAAAACACACACAAAAAAATCCTACATGTAACTCAACCCCCCCCCAAAAAAAAAAAAAAAAAAAAAAAAAAGACATTACACTTCCATTCCTCCGAACATCCTTCGCAAAAATATTTTCCGAATCCTTTGACAAATATCCAAATGATCGATGAAATATGGAAGACAGTTTTTTAAACATACAGACACACACACACACACACACACACACACACACACACACACACACACACACACACACACACACACACACACACACTGATGACGATGATGATGATAACAGTAGTAGTAGTTTGTAGTAGTAGTAGTATATGATGATGATAATAAATAACAATAATAATAATGATAATGATAATCATAATCATAACAACAATAATAAAAATAATAATAACAATAATAAGGATGATGATGATAAATAATAATAATAATAATAATAATAATAATAATAATAATAATAATAATAATAATAATAATGATTAATATAATAATATACCATCAATACCGACACATGACCTTGTAAAATCAACAAAATAATGATATAACAGATATAACATTATGATGGAATAAGCGAATTATTGCACCTCCGGGCCATGTTGCAAGAGACACCCCCCTCCCTTCCCCTACCCTCCCATGACCCTACCATCGTCCTCCCTTGCCCTTACCTAATGCCTCCCCTGGACACATCCCCCTCCCTCCCTAAGTCTCTCACCCACTACCTTTCCTTAGCCCTACTCACTTCCTTCCCTTACCTCTACGTTACCCTACCCCCACCTTCCTTCGCCCTACCCTACGCCCTCCTCTAACCCCCTTACCCACCATCTCCCTTACCCCTACCGTACCCACCATCCTCTCCCTTACACTAGCCACCACCTTCTCCCTTACCTTACCATCCTTCCTTAACCCTACCCACTACCCTCGCCCTAGTCCTTGCCCACGCCCTACCACACCTCCTTATTCCGTGACCGGAGTAGTTGCGGGGGGGGGGGGTGAGAGAAGAAAAGAGAAGAGAAGGGAAGGAAAAGGGAAGAGAAGGAATAAGACGAAGAAAGGGAGTGGAAAGAGTTAAGAAAAGGAGAGAGAGAGAGAGAGAGAGAGAGAGAGAGAGAGAGAGAGAGAGAGAGAGAGAGAGAGAGAGAGAGAGAGAGAGAGAGAGAGAGAGAGAGAGAGAGAGAGAGAGAGAGAGAGAGAGAGTGAGAGAGAAGGAGAGAGAGGGAGAGAGAAGAAGAGAGAGAAACAGAGAAAGAGAAAGAAGAGAAACAGAGAAAGAGAAAGAGAGAGAGAGAGACCATTACCACGGTTACCAGAATACCGGATCGCCCTGGTTTCGTGGATCTGGTAACCTTCAC
>NW_020870707.1:1286395-1287497 GCF_003789085.1 Penaeus vannamei
TAATAATAATAATAATAATAATAATAACAATAATAATAATAATAACAAATGACGATGAAAATAATGATAATAATAATAATAATAATAATAATAATAATAATAATAATAATAATAAAAATAATAATAACGACGATGACGATGAAGATGACTTACACGTCAACAACACGAACAAAACTGAAACCTCAAAAAGGGGGAGAGAAAGCAAGAGAAAATCACGCCACACACACAGCGTCTCCAACCGTGAGGCGCCGCAGCAGAAGAGGCCACGGGGGAGATCCGCATGAAGGAGGGAGGGAGGGAGGGAGGGATGGGAAAGGAGGGAGGGAGGGATGGGAGGAGGGGAGAGAGGGTGTAAGAGAGGGATGGGGGGAGGATGGGAAAGGAGGGAGGGAGGGATGGGAAAGGGAGGGAGGAGGAGGGATGGGAAGGAGGGAGGGAGGGGATGGGAAAGGGAGGGAGATCCGCATGAAGGAGGGAGGGGGAGGGAGGGATGGGAAAGGGAGAGGGGGTAAGAAATGGGAGAAGGGAAGGGAAGGAAGGGGGAGGAAGGGAAAAGGGATGGGGGGAGGGATGGAAAAGGGAGGGGGGAAGGGGGAAGGGAGGGATGGGGGAGAGGGATGGGAAATGGTGGGAGGAGGGAGAGAAGGAGAGAGGGATGGGAAAGGGAGGGGGGAGGGGGTAAGGGAGGGATGGCGGGGAGGGATGGGAAAGGGTGGGAGGAAGGAGAGAAGAAGGGAGAGATGGGAAAGGGAGGGAGGAGAGGGGGTAAGGGAGGGATGGGAGAGCGAAAGGAGGGCAGAAGGGAAGGGAAGGTGGGGAGGGAGGGAAGGGAAGGGAAGGGAGGGAGGGATAGAGAGAAAGAGAGAGAAGAGTGAGAAGGAAGAGAGAGAAGATGAGAAGAAGGGAAGAGACAGACAGAGAGAGAGGGAAGGAGGGCGAGCGAGCCGCATGAAAGAGGGGAGTGAGGGGGAGGGAGGGAGTGGAGGAGAAGAGGGAGGGAGCGGGAGGGAGTGAATAAAAACGGGCCATGGGGGAAGGTCGATTGGGACAAGCCGTCAGAAGAAAGCGCGGGAGAGGCCGAAACAATTCCCCTACCCCACCC
>NW_020870708.1:0-2500 GCF_003789085.1 Penaeus vannamei
GATAAAAAAAAAAACTTATTCCTCCACGTTTTTAAAAAAACTTTTAAAAAAAAAAAAAAAAAAAAAAAAAATAAAAAAAAATAAAAAAAAGAAAAGAAAAAAAAAAAAATAAAAAAAAAAAAAAAAAAAAAAAAAAAAAAAAAAAAAGAACAAAAATATAAAAAAAAAAAAAAAAAAAAAAAAAAAAAAAAAGAAAAAAAAAAAAAAAAAAAAAAAAAAAAAAAAAAAAAAAAAAAAAAAAAAAAAAAAAAAATAAAAAAAAAAAAAAAAAAAAAAAAAAAAAAAAAAAAAAACAAAAAAAAAAAAAAAAAAAAAAAAAAAAAAAAAAAAAAAAAAAAAAAAAAAAAATAAAAAAAAAAAAAAAAAAAAAAAAAAAAAAAAATAAAAAAAAAAAAAAAAAAAAAAAAACAAAAAAAAAAAAAAAAAAAAAAAAAAAAAAAAAAAAAAAAAAAACAAAAAAAAAAAAAAAAAAAAAAAAGACATCAAAGGGAAAAGAAAAAAAAAAAAAAATAAGCCTGGTGCTTAAGAAAAAAAAAAAAAAAAACAAAAAAGCTTTTGAACATCTGGTGTCCTTGAGAACCTGTTTTTATCTTTTTTTTTTTTTTTTTCATTTTTTTTTTGTTCTTTATTCTCGTTCTTCGTCATCTTTTTTATGCTTCTTTGTTTAAATTCTTGTGTTCATTCTTCTTATTTCTTTTTTCTTATTTACTTTGTTGTTTTTTTTTATTTCGTTCTGCTTCGTTCTTTCTCTTCTACAAATGATTCTTCCTTTTATTAACTTCCTTTTTAAAATTATGCTTTTATGACTATTCCTCTTTTTTCTCTAACTATTTTTTTTCTTTCTTTCTTTCTTTTCTCTTCTTCATCCTCTTCTATTTTTTTTCTTTCTTCTTCTTTCGTCTTCTTCTTCTTCTCCTTTTTTATCTTCAGTTCTCTTCTTTTTCCTTTCTCATTCCACTGTAACATATTTCTCTTCTTCTTTTTTGTTTGCATTTCTTATTTTCAATTATCAATTATTCCTATTCTTCTTTTTAATTCTTCCTTCCCTACTATTATACTATTACATTATTATCTATTATTATCATTATTATCTAATATTATCATTATATTTAAATATTATTTACTATTATTATTTGTTATTATTATATTAGGAGTAGTAGTAAGTTCATTATTATTATTTATTCATCCATCATTACTACTACTATTATTATTATTTTATTATTACCTTGTTTCTTATGATTACTATTATTATTATCATCAATATTAGTATTTATTCATTATCATTATCACTATTATTAACATCATTATCAATATTATTAACTGCTTAAAAAACGATTTGCTGTGACCTCTTGTCAGGAGAGATGTTAGTTAGGAATTATTTCTTATCTTAATAAATTCTTCGCTCTTTTTTTCTTGTCTAATGTTTTTATCAGATTTTTTTTTATCTAATTAATCTGATTTGGTTATATTTTCTTTGTTCTCTCTCTCTTCTCTCTTTCTTCCTCTTCTCTCTCTTCTCTCTCTCTCTCTCTCTCTCTCTCTCTCTCTCTCTCTCTCTCTCTCTCTCTCTCTCTCTCTCTCTCTCTTCTCTCTCTCTCTCTCTCTCTCTCTCTCTCTCTCTTCTCTCTCTCTCTCTCTCTCTCTCTCTCTCTCGTCTCTCTCTCTCTCTCTCTTCCTCTCTCTCTCTCTCTCTCTCTCTCTCTCTCTCTCTCTCTCTCTCTCTCTCTCTCTCTCTCTCTCTCTCTCTCTCTCTCTTCTCTCTCTCTCTCTCTCTCTCTCTCTCTCTCTCTCTCTCTCTCTCTTCTCTCTCTCTCTCTCCTTCTCTCTCCTCTCTCTTCTCTCTCTCTTCTTTCTTCCTCTCTCTCTCTCGTTCTTCTCCATCTCCCTCTCCATCTCTCTCCCTCTTATTTCCTTCCCCCCCCTCTCTCTCTCTTCACCTCTCCTTCCCTCTGTTTTCTTCCCTCTCTCTCCCTCTCTCTTCCTTGGGCTGTTGTTGCTCTGTTTCTCGTCTCTATTTGCGTTGGGGTGATAACAAGGCTAACAACCACGGCAGCCGCCACGTGTGAGCGGGGGAGGAGGGGGGGGGGGGCGGGATGCATGGAGGGGAAGGGAAGAGGGGGAGGGCATGAAGGAGGTGGGGTGGGGGGCGGGTGAGGGTATAGGGGGGGCATTGAAGTTGGAAGGGAGGGGGGCGAAGGAGTGGGGAGGGGTATTGAAGGAGGAGACGGTGGGGATAGAGTGCGGGTGGGGGGTACTGGAGATGGTAGGAGAGGGGGTGGAGGGCATAAGGGCACGAGAGGGGAAGGTATCGGAGACGGAGGAGGGGAAAGGAGGGAAGAAGGGTGGGAGAGAAGAGTAGAAAGAGAGAGAGAGAGAGAGAGGAGAGAGAGAGAGAGAGAGAGACGAGAGATAGAGAGAGAGAAGGAGAGAGGAGAGAGAGAGAGAGAGAGAGAGAGAGAAGAGGAAGAGAGAGATAGAGAGAGACGAGAGAGAGAGAGAG
>NW_020870708.1:7500-12500 GCF_003789085.1 Penaeus vannamei
TATTATTATTATCAGTAACATTATTATTATTATTATTGTCATTATTATTATTATTACATTATTATCATTATTATTATATTATTATTATTATTATTATTATTATTATTATTATTATTATTATTATTACTATTATTATATTATATTACTATTATTATTATTATTTTTATCATTATTATTATCATATTATTGATACTATTATCATTATCATTATTTTACATTACTATTATAATATTATTATTGATTACTATTATTACATTATTATTATTATTCTAATAATGTATTATTACTATTTCTTTATCATTAGCAATGTTGCTATTACTGTTACTATCATTATTCTTATCATTATTATTATTATTATTATTATTATTTATTTATTATTATTAATATTATTATTATTATTATTACTATAATTATATTGCATCATCATCATCATTATCAATTATCATTATTATCATTATTATATCATTATATATATTATTATATTACATATATATTATTATTATTATTATTATTATTATTATTATTATTATTATTATCATTATTATCATTATTATTATCATTATCATTATCATCATTACTATCAATATTGTAATTATTATCCTTACTACCATTACTGTTGTTTTTAATCGCTAATTAAGGAGACCTATTTAATCATCTAAGGCTGAAGTATTGTCCATTTTCCACTACTTTCGCCATTCTTCTCTGAGTGACTTTCCTTTTCGTTTATTTGACTATTTTCTTTTCCATTTACTACTCTTCTTATTCGTTCATTCTTGTTTTTCTCAGTTATCTATCTTCCTGTTCATTTATTCTACTTTATTTGCCTATTTAATGATTGTGTTTTTGCTTATTATTATATACATACACGCAGAGAGAGAAGAGAGGAGGAGAGAAGAGAGAGAGAGAGAGAGAGAGAGAGAGAGAGGAGGGAGAGAGAGAGAGAGAGAGAGAGAGAGGAGAGAGAGAGAGAGAGAGAGAGAGAGAATGTATATATATACATATATATATATATAGAGAGAGAGAGAGATATTGACAAAAATATCTTTGTTACCCAATGTTCACAATTCCTTGTTCTGTGCAGTGCGCTACTCTTCTCTTGGGACTCACCCCCCCCCCTGTGGTTCCGGAGTGACCTCCTCGCCCTGCAGGTCACTCGGGTGCCCCGCACATACCCGCGAGGTCGCCTATGACCCGGTCAGGAATTTTGGAGGAGGCCCTAAAGAGAGTGAAGACCAAGGTAATGGGTTTTCAAAATTCCTTCGTGTGAATCCCCTGAACCGCATTTCCTCTCGTTTTTCATTTTTAAAAGTTTTAAATGGATTTTTAATATTTTTGTCCCCCCTTTTTAGATTTTCAGACATATTGTTAAAAATGCAACAGCTGTTCCGTTGTGTAATAAGATAATTATTTTTTAGGGAAATGTTCGTACTTAATTACATGAGATTTTTTTTTAAATATGTACCGAAAGCACAGCGGCTTTCGAAAAAGAACTAGGGACTAGGAGGATAGGAGGAGAAAGAATGGGAAGAGGAGGAGGAGGAAGAGAAGGGGAACAGAAGGGAGGAAGTGAAGAAAGAAGAAAGGGGGTAAACAGGGAAGGGAACTGCTATTTAAAACAGGTATGAGGATGATATAGTGAGACGGAAAGCGGATATAGTGACGTGGATGGTGCAGTCCCACCCACTCCAGAACCTAACAAGCAGTTACAACGACTGGACAGTATCAGCCGGTTAGTCAAAATTGTGCCAGGCCCGACCCAGTGAATTTTCAGAAATACAGACGCAGAAATAAAGGCATATCTGTCTATATATCTGATAGATATACATATAACCATTTATTTACACGGTTGATATGCATGTCTAAACTGATAAAAATGCATTTATTTCTTTATTTATGCAAGTATACGAATATTCTTTGGGTCGGGCATCGCGCAATCCTAACAAATCGGGAGTAGTATGTTTTTTGTGTCGGGACCCAATGCTGGCCACACGCTCATGATTAGTGGGTTGCACATTATATATAATGATAACAACAATAATATGATGATGATGATGATTGATGAGATGATGATGATGATGAATGATGATGATGATGACAATAATGATAATAATGATATGATAAACAGTAATAATGATAATAGTGATAATAATAATAATGATAACAGTGATAATAACAATAATAATATGATAACAATAATCTATGTATATATGCATATATGTATAATATGCATATAATATAATATATACATATATATATATATATATATTATAATATATATATATTATATATATATATATATATATATACATATATGAACTGACATAGAAGTGACATACTGGGTCGTGAAGGTAACGTACAACCAAGCGGTCGTGACGAAAGAAGTTCGGTTTGCGTTCACAGGACGGTCAAAAGAGCTGAACAAGAGGACTGACACTGCAGTTCGAGTTCCCATACCATGCAGATGCAGCAAAAAGGCTCGCAAGAGGACTGCAGAGGCACGTACAGTGACCAGGCAGGTAGAGACCGTACGTACAGCGACCAAGAGCGACCGAGACAGCAACGACCACAGACAAGGAGCGACCAAGACGGTACAGCGACCAAGACGGTACAGCGACCAAGACGGTACAGCGACAAGACGTACAGCGACCGAGACGGTACAGCAACCAAGACGGTACAGCGACCAACAAGACGGTACAGCGCCCATAAGCTCCCCCAGCTCTAGAAAGGAGAGCAGCAGCCACAAAGGTCCCAGGCTCTGCGCCTTTGTGCCAGAACGTGTAAGAAGTCAACGGTCCACACTTGCTACAAATTGTCCCTTTGTGAACGTGGCTCATTTATCATTATCGCGACGTCTCCTTCCCCCTTTGTGCGGAGGAGGCCAAGGAGGAGGAGGAGGAGGGTCAAGGAAGGAGGGAGGGAGGGGGGAGGGGAGAGGAGGAGGGGGAAGGGGGGATTCCACAGGTGTGTCGCCTTAGCCTCGACTTCAATCCAGACCTTCTCGGACTTCACACGTCCCTGGGAGAGCGAAGGGAGGGCAGGGGGAGAGGGAGGGAGGGGGAAGGGGGAAAGGAGGAGAAGGAGGGAGGGGGAAGGGAGGAGAGGGGAAGGAGGGGCAAGGGGAGAGAGAGGGAGGAGTGGGAGGGAGGGGGAAGGGGGGAGAGGGAGGGATGGAGAGGGGGGAGAGGGAGGAGGGAGGAGGGGGAGGAGAGGGAGGAAGGGGAAAAGGAGGAGAAGGAGGGAAGGGGGGGAGAAGGAAAGAAAGCGTTTCAATACGAGGAGAATGCTGTGCCGCCGCCATTCAGAACGGACTCGACCATTCAGCCTTTGGTGCCTCCCCCCTCCCTCCTCCCCCACCCCTCTCTCCCTCTCCCTCTATCTTCGTTCTCTGAGGATTTAGTCTAATTCAGAAATTTATTCACGGTGGAACCATTTCTAAAAAGCGCGGATCAACAACTACAAATCACCTCGGGGTAGGGGTGGGGGGGGGCGGGGGCGGGGGGCGGGGGGGGGGACGCTGGTCGAGGCGGGAAAAGGAGGTGATGGCGGGAAAACTAGGAAGGGGGGGGGGGGGAGGTATGGGGACGCTTTCCGGCGAAAGGCTTTTGGCTTCGATGTGTGAGGCGGATTGGCGGGCGGTGTGGGTAGACAGGTTGGCAGAGGTGTGCGTGTGTGTTAGTGTATATATATATATATTTATCTATATATATGTAGTGTCTGTATGTCTCTCTCTCTCTCTCTCATAGATGTGTATGTATATATGTGTGTAATATTATATATGTATATGTATACATATATATATATATATATATATATATATATATATATATATATATATATAATATATAATATATATACATATACATACATATACATATACATATATATATATATATATATATATATATATATATATATATATATGTATATATATAATATATATATATATATATATATATATATATATATATATATATATATATATATATATATATATATATATATATATATGTGTTGTGTGTGTGTGTGTGTGTGTGTGTGTGTGTGTGTGTGTGTGTGTGTATGTGTGTGTGTGTGTATATATTATGTATATATATATATATATATATATATATATATATATATATATATACATACATATATATACATATATATACATATATATACACACATCTATGTATATGTGTGTGAGTCCCTGCAAACGCTCCTCCCTTTCCCCGAGTGCCTCGCCTCCCCAGCAGACAAGTGCCGGCCTCGCCTCCCTCAGCGACGGGTCCGCCTCCTGCCGCCCGAGCCAGGTCCTCCGCCGCCGCGCCCTCGGCACCGCCCCCGACGACTCCATCCTCCCTCACGCATGACCTGCCGGCGGGTGGGGGGGATTCAGCTGCTGACGGCGCTTGTAAATCTTTGGGCTTTGAAAAAAAATGGGGGATTGTGTGGCATTGATGTAAATTATCCGATCAGATGCACCGACGGGAAGGCGGGTGGTGGGCGTCTGGTGTTTTTTTTTTTTTCTTTTTTTTTTTCGTGCGGGAAAAAGGTAGGTTTGGGTTGGGATGTGGGGTGGTGGTTGGATTTCGGGAGGAATCTGTGTAAAAAGATATTTACTGTTTCTTCTGGCTCTGTTTGTCTGTCTTTATATGTCAGTCTGCCTGTCTGTCTGTCTCTCTCTCTTTCTCTCTCTTTCTTCACTTCCCTCTCTCTTCCTCACTCCCTCTCCATCCATTTATCTGTCTCTCCCTCCTTTCTTATTTCCCTTTATCTATCTCTTCCTTCCTCCTTTCTCCTTCCTTCCCTTCTTTAATCTATCTCTTCCTCCCTCCTTCTCTCTCCTTCCCTCCCTTCCTTAGTCTATCTTTCCCTTCCTTTATCTATCTCTCCCTCTCTCTCTTCCTTCCCACCTTCCCTCCCTTTCTCTATCCCTCCCTCTTTCTCTCTCTTCCTCATTCCCTCCCTTTATATATCTCTCCTTTTCTCTCTTCCCTCCCACCTACCCTCCCTTT
>NW_020870708.1:25000-30000 GCF_003789085.1 Penaeus vannamei
TTATTTCATTTTCCTTCCTTTTTCTTTCCTTACCTTTCTCAGTGACCTTTGATCCTTGACCTTGCCTTACTCCTCTAAATCTTGCTCCCTTTCACTCCCTCCTAACTCCCCTCCCCCCCTTCCCCACTCCCCAAAATACTTCCCTCTCCCCCCTCACACTTCCTCTTTTCCTATTTCCTTTTCCCATTTCCTCCCCATTAACCCCTTACCCATTACCCCTCTTTCCCATTTTCTCTTCCCTAAGACCTCATCACCTCCTCCACGGACTCTTTCTCCTCTCTCTCCTCCTCTTTTCCCCCTCCATACCCTTCCCCTCCTTACAACCCCCCCCCCCCGAACCTCTTCCCTACTAACCCAGGTCTACCCCTACACATCTCCCCCCTTCCCCCCTATCCCCCACCCCCAAAACTATCTCCGCCCCTCCCCCTTCCCCCCACCCCCAAAACTATCCCCGCCCCTCTCCCCTTCCCCCCGCCCCCCCCCCTTCCCCCCCCTTTCCCCCCGCCCCTCCCCCCTTCCCCCGCCCCCCTCCCCTATCCTCCCCCTCGCCCAGAACCAGAGGAGGAGAACCACAGGTGCGAACCGAGAGGCAGATCTGGGGAGGAAGGAATATGAAGATGATGGAGGAGGTGGTGGTGGTGGAGGATGGAGTGGAGGAGGAAGGTGGTGGTGGTGGAGCGGAGAGGGTGGTGCAGAGGTGGAGGAGGTGAGGAAGTGGTAGAGGATAGTGGAGGAAGAGGTGGTGTGGAATGGTGGAGGAAGGTGGTGGTGCAGTGGGAGGAAGGTGGTAGGATGGAGTGGAGGAGGAAGGTGGTGGTGGAGAAGTGAAGGAGGAGGAGGATGTGGAAGAGGAAGGTGGTAAAGAATGGAGTGGAGGAGGATGGTGGTGGAGAGATGAATGAGAAAGGTGGTGGTGGAGAGGTGGATGACACAGAGGTGGTGGTGGAGGAAGAAGGTGGAGGTGGAGAGAATGGAGAGGTAGCGATGGAAGTGTATATAAAGACAGAGACCCTAAAAGGTTGAGAAGTGGAAACCAAAAGTGGATTAAGCTAAAAAATAATAATAATAGATAAATAAAAATATAAAATAAGATGAAATAGAAGAAAAGGAAGAAGAAGCAAAAAAAAACGGAAGATGGTCGAGGATAATAGGGAGGGAGGGAGGGAGAGGGTGAGGGGGGGGAGTTGTGATTGCATGTCGGATGGAAGAGTTGGGGGAGTGGGGAGGGGGGGGAGAGGAGGTGGGGTGAGTAGGAGACACCCCCAAGTAGTCAACCCCCAAAACATAACCTCCTTAAACCCCCCTTTCTTCACCCCTCGCCCCTCCTCCTACCCCTCCCCCCCTCCTCCCTCACCCCCTCCTCCATCCCCCTTTCCCTTAAAAAAAAAAAAAAAAAAAAAAAAATTGAAAATGCCCTAAGGACTCGACCGCCGTGGCAGCTGGGACTCCACCTGCGTCGTGTTCTCCCTGCTCGCCCTCGGGTACTCCTGGGTACTCCCTGGGTACTCCCGAGTGTCTCGCTGGGTGCTCTATTACCCCGAAAAGAATATGCGTTTTGCGAGTAGGAAAATGGAGCTTCACTGATCTCTCTTTGGGTAGGTCGTTTTGTTTTGAAGTATATACTTTGGATATATTTTAGAAAATGGAGCTTTGTTATATATATATATATATATATATATATATATATATATATATATATATATATATATAATATATATATATATATATATATATACTTGGTATATATTTTAGAAAATGGAGTTTTTTTTATATATGCGTGGATATATGGAGCTTTTTTTAAATACATATTTGGATATATTTTTAGAAATGGAGCTTTTTTATATATTCATGGATATATTTTAGAAAATGGAGCTTTGTTTTTGTTTTGTTTTTTAATATATACATGGATATATCTTAGAAAATGGAGCTTCATTCATCTCTCTTTGGATAAATCTTTTTGTTTTGAAATATATTCTTTGGATATATTTTAGAAAATGGAGCTTTGGATAAATACTTTTGTTTTGAAATATAGACTTTGGACACATTTTGGATATATTTTTTATATCCTTTAGATATACGTCTTGATATGTTTTTTATTATACGTTGGATATATTTAGGATACATTTAGGATTTACCTTTTGCCAGAACTATGATACACCTTTTGATATACCTCGGATATACTTTTGATATATTTGGGATAAACTTTTGATATCCTTTAGATCTACTTTTTATTTTTTTCTTATATACCTTGGATATATTTAGGATATAGTAAGGATATACCTTTTGTTAGAACTTTTTGATACACCTTTTGATATACCTAGGATATGCGTTTGATCTATTTTAGATATACTTCTGATGTCTCTTAAATATTACCTTTTGATATATATTTCTTATATACCTTGGATATATCTAAGATATACTAAGGATATTCCTTTTGTTAGAACTGTTTGATGCACCTTTGGATACATTTTCGTTTGTGTGTTGTGTTTTGTATGAGTGTGTGTGATGTGTGTATGTGTGTGTTGTGAGTGAGTGTGTGTGTGTGTGTGTGTGGTATGTGTGTGTGTGTGTGTGTGTGTGGTGTGTGTGTGTGTGTGATGTGTGTGTGTGTGTGTGTGTGTGTGTGTGTGTGATGTGTTGTGTGTGTGTGTGTGTGATTGTGTATGTGTGTGTGAGTGTGTGTGTGTGTGATTGTATTTGCGCAACGAAAATCGACCTTCCTCGACCCTCTTTGTTGCAGAGTTCATTTATTCGTTGCAGATATTTGGTTTGCAAGGTTTATTAACCCTCAGGAAAATAACCATTCACTCGTGCCGTCCCCCCTCCCCCCCTTTGATTAGCTATTCGTCCCGTATACCTTCTTCCTCCAGCTGTGCATGATGCTTTGTTGCAATCTCCCCGTGCAAGACTAACTCTGCAATACTGATACTACTGTGGGGCATTGTTATGGGCAATACCGTCTTGCTTGTCGGCGTCTGCAGTGGTCGGGTTCCTCGGCGGGTTGGGGTAAGAAATAGTCATCGGATTTTTTTTCTTCTTTCTTTTTTTCTTTTTCTTTTTTTTTTTTTTTTTTTTTTTTTTTTTTTTTTTCTTTTTTTTTTTTTGCTTTTCGTTTTTTCTTTTCTTTTTTTTTTTTTTTTTTTTTTTTTTTTTTGGGGGAAACGTATTGTGTCTCTGAGATGAAGGAGGAGAGGGGGGGGAGGGGAAGAGGGAGAGAGGGGGGGTGGAAAGAGGATGGAGGAGATGAAGGGAGAGGGGGGGGAGGGGAGAATGGGGAGTAGGATGAAGGGAGAGAGAGGAGGGGGGGGGGAGAGGTGGAGGGGAGAAGGGTGGAGGGAGGGTGAAAGGAATAGATGGGAGGGGAGGAAGGAGAGGAAAAGGGGGAGGGAGGCAAGGGGGGAAGGGGTGGAGAGGATGGGGAGATGAATGAGAGAGAGAGACAGGAGGGAAGGAAGAGGAGAGAGAGAGAAGATGGAAGGGAGAGGAGAGAGAGAGGAGGGAAGAAAAATGGAGAGAGAGAGGAGAGAAGGAAGAGCAGAGAGAGAGAGAGAGAGAGAGAAAATACATAGAGAGAGGAGGGGAAGAAGAAGAGAGAAAGAGAGAGAGAAGAAGAGCTAATACAACCACGAAAGCAGATTATTGATAATGGAATCTGCGTGATCTGAAACATCTATCAACGTTTCTCGTATAAGAGCGAGAGAGTTAATGAGAAACGTTGAGGGAGAAACGTTTTTTTATCCCTCCTTGTTTTATTCCATGTGTGTTGTGTGTTGTGATTGTGTGTGTATGTAATTGTGCGTTGAGCGTGTGTGTGTGTGTGTGTGTGTTTTTGTGAGATAGTGTGTGTGTGTGTATGTGACTGTATGTGTGTGATTGTATGTGTGTGTGTGTGTCTTCGTGTGTGTGTGTGTGTGTCTTCGATTTCTGACACGACATATCTAATATTTCTCTTCACTATCTTGCCATTACCTCTTTATCATTTTCCTTTTGTCATTTATTCGAATTATTTATCTATTGGTTTGTGTATTCATCCATTTACTTTTTTTCTCTTTATTTATTTCTTTAACGTGGCTTCGCTTTTTTATGTTGAATGGCAGTGGTGATGATAATGATGATGATGGTGATGATGATGATGATGATGATGAGGAGGAAAAGGAGGAAAAGGAGAGAGAGGAAGGATAGAGGAGGAGGAGGGAGGGAAGAGAAAAGGCAGGAGGAGAGGAGGAGGAGGAAGAGGGAGGAGGAGGAGGAAGGAGGAGGGAGGAGGAGGAAAGGAGGAGGAGGAAAAGGAGAAGAGGAGGAAAGGACAGGACGCGGAGGAGAGGAGAAGAAGGAAGAGAGGAGGAGAAGAAGGAAGGAGGAGGAGGAGAGAAGGAGGAGGAGGAGGAGTAGAGGAAAAGGAATAGGAGGCGAGTAGGAGAAGGAGGAGAAGAAGGAGAAGGAGGAGGATGGTAATGATTATAATAGTAATAGTAAAGAAATTAATAATGATATCGATAATAATAATAGTGATAAAGATGATGATAGTCATTATAATTAAGTTAATAAAGATATTGATGATAATATGGGTGATAATGATGATGATAACAATAATGATGAAAATGATGATTACATTAATAATGATAATAATACTGTTAATGATACTGATATTCAAGATACTGATAAAGATGATGATGGCAGTGATGATGATGATGATAATCATATCAATTGGAATGATAATGAAAATAATGATGATAATGGTAAATGTAGGAATAAACACATCAAGTACCGATTCCAACGAAGACGATAATAATGAAAATGAAAATGATGAAAATTATTATGATAACCGATAATGAAAACAGATGTAAAACGCTAATTACAGATAATTATTATAATGATAACGAAACCAATTAATAGAATATCCTTAAATCAATTAATGAAATTAATAAAACTAAATAAAACATCCGAAATTTATTGTCCTTATTTTCTATTATTATAATTTCATTTATTCTTTTCTTTTT
>NW_020870708.1:47500-49668 GCF_003789085.1 Penaeus vannamei
AAATATCGTCCAGAAACACAGCTGCCTCGATGGAAATTCGCAAAGACAAGCCATCGTCTTCCGCAAATTGGATCAGCGTCTCCATGAACTCAATTTTATAAAAAAAAAAAAGACCCCCCCAAAAAAAAAGTCAAAAAAGAAAAACACGCCAGAAAGAAGAGAGAGAGAAAAAGAACCGAAAGAGATGGGGCTGACGACGGAACAAGCCAATAATTCATCTAATCTGAACGAGACCATTATCAAACTTTCACGACCAACCGTTCAATTTAGATCCCTAGTAAAAGAAAAGAAAAAAAAAAGAGAAGGGCGAGAGAGAGAGAGAGAGAGAGGGAAAAGGGGAAAGCTAAAATCCAAGAGTAAGAAAAAAAAAAAAAACATTAACACAGCTTTGGAAATCGACAAAATTAAAAATGGGAGAATATAAGCCCGACGACCTCCGACAGATGGCAGCACGAGCGGTAATAACCCAACTAGCAGCGTGAAAACCTGCCTTTAAACCCTCCAATGCATGTGATACTTCAGGGAAATTGTCCAACTGCAAGGACGTCTGAGTAGGAGGTTGAGGGAGAGGGAGAGGGAGGGCGAGGAGAGGGAGAGGGAGAGGGGAGGAGGGAGAGGGAGGGAGGGGAGGGAGGGAGAGGAGGGAGGAGGGAGAGGGAAGAGGGAGAGGAGAGGAGAGGGAGTGGGAGATGGGAGATGGAGGGAGGGAGTGAGAGAGAGAGAGAGAGAGAAGAGAAGAAAGGAGTGGGAGGTGGGGGGAAGCGAGGTGAGGGTGGGGAAGGAGGGGGGTGGGGGGGAAGGAGGTGGAAGGGGGGGGGGCAAACAACGACCCCCGCGCGCCCTGTCGAAAATTCAAAACGCCGCCATTTTGAAAGTGTCAGAATTCCCCCCCGCGGATCTTGGACACCTCCCGAATCCGCCGGGTTTTCGAGTGCAGCTGCGAATTACGTCTGAATTGGGGGGGGGGGGAGTAGAGGGGAAGGGAGGAGGAAGAGGGAGGAGGAGAAGGGAGAGGAGGAGGAGGAGGAGGGAGGAGAAGGGGAGGAGAAGGAATAGGGGGGGGGGGGAGGGGGGAGAGGGGGGAGGAGGAGGAGGAAGATGGGGGAGGAGGAGGAGGAGGAGGAGGAGGAGGAGGAGGAGGAGGGGAGGGGCAGGAGGAAGAGGAGGAATGGGAGGGGGAGAGGAGGAGGAGGGGAGGAGGAGGGAGGAGGAGGACCGAGGAGGAAGAAGAGGAAGGCACAATTCGGAGGGACGGAAGACGGAAGACAGGAAGGTAGAAAAGGCGAAAAGGAGAAGAGAAACGACAAATTCTGAAGAAGAAAAAAACGGAGAATGAAAGACAGAGCGAAGATGAAAAAGCCAAGAGGGAAGAGAGAGAAAAGAAGGAAAGAGGGGGGAGAGGAGAGGAGAGCGAGGAAGAGTTCCCATCAAAAGGGCGCGCGTACGTATTAGCTTCGTCTTCCTGTACAAAAAAGAAAAGAAAAAGAAAAAAAGATTTCCTCTCTCTCTCTCTCACAGTTTTCGGTCAATTTGCTATCAAAAGTGAGAAGTCCAGCCGGGCGTGAACTGCTGCAAGAGATGGATGTGGTGCCCAGGGAGGGAGGGAGAGGGAGAGGGAAGGGAAAGGGGAGAGAGAGAGAGAGGTTGGGAGGGAAGGAGGGGGGAGGGAGGAGGGAGGGAGAGAGGGAGAGAGGGGAGAGGAGAGAGGAGAGGGAGAGAGAGGAGAGAGAGAGAGAGAGAGAGAGAGAGAGAGAGAGAGAAGAGAGAGATGAGAGAGAGAGAGAGAAGAGAGAGAGAGAGAGAAGGTAGATGGTAAAAAATTGGTCGCTAAAAGGTAAGTTGAAGGGAAGAAAGGATGAAAGGGCGGGAGAGGGAACACAAAAAAATGAAAAGAGGAAGAAGAGAAGAGGGGGAGGAGGAGGAGGAGGAGGAGAGGAGGAGGAGGAGGTGGAGAAGGAGGAGGAGGAGGAGGAGGAGGAGGAGGAGGAGGAGGGAAGAGGAGGACGAAGAGGAGGAGACAGAACGAGTATGAGAGAAAAAACGAGAGAAAGACATAAAAAGATGGCGAGAAAGACAAACGAATGAGAAGAAAAGAAAAAACAACAACAACAGCACAAGACACACGAGCACGCGCTGATGCGAAAACGGAGGGAATGCAATAACGAAAG
>NW_020870708.1:62689-65187 GCF_003789085.1 Penaeus vannamei
TCCACCATCCCCCCTTCCCCTCTCCTCCACCCTTACCCCCCTACCTCCACCCTCCCCCCTTCCCCTCTCCTCACCCCCTTTACCCCCACCTCACCCTCCCCACCCATCCCCCTCCTCACCCCTACCCCCACCTCCCCTCCCCACCATCCCCTTCCTCACCTACCCCCCCACCTCCACCTCCCCACCTTCCCCCCCTCACCCCTACCCCCCACCTTCCCCTTCCTCAACCCTACCACCCCCACCTCCACCTCCCCCTCCTCACCCCAACCCCCCACCTCGACCCTCCCCATCTTCCCCCGCCTCACCCCCACCTTCCCCCTCCTTCACTCCTACCCCCACCTCCACCCTCCCCCCTTCCCTCCTACCCCTACCCCCCCACTTCCCCCTCCTCACCCTACCCCCCACCTTCCCCCTCCTCACCCCCTACCACCCCCACCTCCACCCTCCCCCTCCTCACCCCGACCCCCCTACCTCCACCCTCCCCATCTTCCCCCTCCTCACCCCACCTTCCCCCCTCCTCACTCCTACCCCCACCTCCACCCTCCCCACCTTCCCCTCCTCACCCCTACCCCCCACCTTCCCCCTCCTCACCCCTACCACCCCCACCTCCACCCTCCCCTCCTCACTCCTACCCCCACCTCCACCCTCCCCACCTTCCCCCTCCTTACCCCTACCCTCCACCTTCCCCCTCCTCATCCCTACCCCCCACCTTCCCCCTCCTCACCCCTACCCCCCCACCTCCACCCTCCCCCCTTCCCCCTCCTCACCCCACCCCCACCTTCCCCCTCCTCACCCCTATCCCCCCCGCTCCTCACCCTTACCCCTCCTCACCTCCACCCTCCCCACCTTCCCCCTCCTCACCCCCTACCCCCCTACCTCCACCCTCCTCACCCGCTATTCCACCCTCTCCCCTACCTTCACCTCCCCACCTTCCCCCTCCTCACCCCTACCCCCTCCCCTCCTATCCCCTCCCTATCCCCCAAGAAGACGATTCGAGGCCGCGTCTTCCTCCACCGTCCCCGCGATCCGTTGGAGACTCGTTCGCCGTCCATCGCAGGCGAACCCGGCCGTGGCTTCGACAAATTTTGCGATCGAACGCGGCGGAGAAGCGTGGGAGGGAGGGAGGGGGTGGGAGGGAGGAAGGAGAGGGGTGGGGGGGTAGGGGAGAGGTGAGGGGTTGAGGGAGGATGTTGGGGGAGAGGGGAGGGTAAGGGTGGAAGGAGGATGTTGGGGGGTAGGGGGAGATGGAAGGAGGGGGAGGGGCTGGGGTGTGGGTAGGTGTGGAAGAATGGGGAGGGGGGAGAGCCGGGTGTAGGAGAGAGGGGAGAGGAGACATGTAGCAATGATGGGAAGTCCTCGTCCTCGTCAAGTTCTTTTTCCTCTTCATATTCTTGATTTCTTTCCCTTAATATTCCTAATCCCCTCCCTTTCCTCTTCTTCCTACACCTCCTCCCTCCGTCTCCTCCTCCTCTTCCTCGTCGTCGTCGTCGTCCTTCTCCTCCTCCTCTTCCACCTCTCTCTTCCTCTCCTCTTCCTCTCCCCCCCTCTCCTCTCTTCTTCTCTTCCTCCTCTCTTTCCCTTCCCCCTCTTAAACTTTCAACCTCCCCCCCCCCATTGCAAAATGAGTGTCATTCGCACAAAAGATGGAAATTTTGAGGGTGTGATAGTTGCCAGATACCGCAATTGTTTGGAATTTTGGAAATGTACCGCCACTACACGCATTTCCTGATTATCTATAATTGTTACTGCTAATTCTCTATAATCAGCTCCCAATAGTTTTGGATGCTGAGGAAAAAAAAAGTCTTTAACATTTTTCTTTGATTTTTTTTTTTCTAGAGGGGGAGGGGGCAAGGGGGAATATGTGGTTGTTGAAATGTTTTCCTTTTTTTCTCAAAATCTTTATTGGAATATCAGATGCTAAAATATAAAGTCAATTGGATTATTGGATTAAAATCGAAATTTGTTACATTATTAGCAGAAGCTAAAAAAATCTATTTAATTCATACTAGTTTTTTCGGCCATTTTCTAATATCTTTCTCTCATTACTAAAATAAATCTTTAGTATCCTGAATATCATTTACTTAAACAACAAAAAGAAAATGATAACTAAATAAATAGTTCCAATATACAGATGAATCCACGAACGCAGTACCGGATACCGCATGCACCCGGATTCAGCAACATTAGTGTAAACAAGACAACGAGACAGAGCATCTTCTTACAATATATCTGAAGGTATTGAGGCTTCTTCGTGGAGGTAAAGTAACACTCAGGGAACAGTAAAGTAACAGTGAACAGTGAAATAACAGTCATGTACTTCCGGTGTTGTTTTTTAGGCGAACGCGCGGAGACACGAACACGTTTTCTGTTTGTAAATCTTCCCCGTTTTCTTTCTGCCCCGTTTTCTTTCTTCCCGTTTTCTTTTTTCTCTTATTCATACTTTTTCTTTCTTTCTTTTTTTTTGCTAGGTTGTTAAGGCGCTTGAAGTGGGGTTGGTA
>NW_020870708.1:77869-80709 GCF_003789085.1 Penaeus vannamei
AAGAACATGGGAGAAGATAGGAGGAAGAGAACGAGAAAATGAGAGAGCGAAAAAAAAGAGTGAAGAATAGAAGGAAAGAGAGGGAAGAAGGAAGAAGGAAGAGGAACAGAGAAAGGAAGACGAGCAAAAAAAACGACAAAGAGAAAAGTATAAGAGGAAAAGGAAGGAGAGAAGAAAGAAGAGGTGAGAGGAAAAGAGAGAAGGGGAAGAGAAGATAAAAGAGAAGAGGGAAAGAATAAAGGGAAAGGTGTAAGAAGAGAAGGAAGAGAAGACAAGAAGAAAAAAAGGAGATAAGTAAGAAGTAAAAAGATATCAATAATAGATAAGTGTATATAGATATCATCCCTCATATATCGCTACAATTATCATCAAAGATCAGCTAATGTTATCTGTTACAACAACAATCTTACGAGACCATTACACATCATTAAAATCATTCCTGTTGTTGTTGTCGTTATCATCCTTATTAAAGTCACCATAAACCACACTATCATTTGTATCAACAACGTTATTATACCGTCATGATCACCATACTACATTATTAATCACATTATCACCATTATTGTTATACCATTTAAAGCCATTAATCATCATTAATATATCATTATCTTAATAAACGTAATCGTCATTATCATCATCAGTGACAACTGCTTTATCGTGAACCCCAAAAATATCCTTGATATAAAACTATTATAAACAATACTTTGATATACATTAAAGAATACATTTTTATGAAGGATAGATTAAATTCACATTCCGAATATATGCTGATTATCCTGGATTTTTATCGTCAATTGACTCTGAAGCTAAAAAAAAAAAAAAAAAAAAAAAAAAAAAAAAAAAAAAAAAATCATATATTAATATCATATTCTAGTAATATGCTTTCAATGCTTGCTAATATTCAAACATTCGCGTGTTTTTATATTCGCGATAGTTCTTTTCGTTGTTGTTGTTGTTGTTGCTGCTGTTGTCGTTGTTGTTGTTGTTGTTGTTGTTGTCTTGTCGATGAGGATTATGATATTGTTAGTGTTCTCGTGTTCTCATATTTTGTCGTTTGTCCTACTGCTGTAGCTGTTATTGTTTAGATAACAAAAATCTTTTAGAACATTCTAGAACGAAATGAAAATAAAATGTTATTCAAGTTTTCTAGCTAGCATCACCATCATGCATACGTATATTTTTTTCTTGTACAAAATAAATAGTAACTGAATGATAACACTCAAAAACATATTGTTTTCACTTATGGTGATGGAAATGACAAAAAAACAGGTTCATTTCAACAACAAATACCAAAAGAATACTTAAAGAAACAACAATTATATCTCTATGAAAAAGATAAATACATAGACGAAAATAACCCGAAGAAGAAAGAAGAAAGAAAGAAAAAAGAATCTTTTCAAAAAAGACTGGAAAAATCTTGTAACATCCGATGCGACAAAAATTGCTAAGCTTGGGTTGTAGGCGTGTATTAACAGGCCCTGCGACAAAGGGGTGACTGCAGAGAGAGAGAGAAGGAGAGAGAGAGAGAGAGAGAGAGAGAGAGAGAGAGAGAGAGAGAGAGAGAGAGAGAGAGAGAGAGAGAGAAGAGAGAGAGAGAGAGAGAGAGAGAGAGAGAGATGGGGATAGAGGGAAAGATATATAGATTGACAGACAATAGATAGAGAGAGAGAGAGAGAAGAGAGAGAGGAAGAGAGAGAGAGACAGAGGGAGATAGAGAGACAGACAAAGAGAGAGAGAGAGAGAGACAGACAGACAGACAGAGAGAAACAGACAGACAGACAAACAGAAAACAAAAGAGACACAAAGGGATACGCATACATCAAATATCAATTTCTATCGACAGTGATTGATGCATGTTTCAATGACATTATCAATTAATTCTTTCTCCCATTAACAAACAAACATTTAGAATCCATAATCCATTTAATCAACGATTTGCATAATGCAATCCACTGAGCGAAATTAGCGTGTATGTGAAAGAGGAATGGTGATAAGGTGGAAGCGTGATAAAGAGAGAGAGAGAGAGAGAGAGAGAGAGAGAGAGAGAGAGAGAGAGAGAGAGAGAGAGAGAGAGAGAGAGAGAGAGAGAGAGAGAGAGAGAGAGAGAGAGAGAGAGAGAGAGAGAGAGAGAGAGAGAGAGAGTGAGAGAGAGAGAGAGTGGGGGAGAAAAAGAGAGAAGGGTTGAAAGAGAGGAAAAGGGCAAGCAAGAATGAGAGATAAGGATAAGTTTGTGTATGTATATATTTGCATTATACATATATACATATATAACATATGAACATATATAAACATATGAACATATATATATATATATATATATATATATATATATATATATATAATATATATATATATATATATATATATATATAATATATATATGATATTATATATAATAATAATATATAATATATATTATATAATTATATATTATATATATATATATATATAGAAGTATAAACATATGAACATATATATATAATATGATATTATTATATATATAATAATATACTTTATATATATATATGTATGATAGTATAAGTATATAATGAGATAAAGGATAAGTAAAATAATAGATATAGGATGAGTAATATACTATACTATATATAGTAGTATGATATATATATAATATATATAAATATATAATATATATGTATGTATATGTATATTATATGTATATGTATACGTGTATAGATAGATACTGGATGTAATGGGATGTAGAAAAAGGAGGAAGCAAAGGGATGCGAGGTGGCGAAGAGCTGGGATGATAGGAAGGAGGGGGAGAAGAGGGTTAAGAGATGAGAGGAGAGAGAGGAAGAGAAGGAGGAGAAGAGAAGAGA
>NW_020870708.1:99855-112355 GCF_003789085.1 Penaeus vannamei
ACTGATAGCCCTCATTAGCGGAGCCCGTTTATATAGCCCCCCAGACCTCGTGACGTCACTGGCAGGGTTTTTTTTTTTTTTTCCTCAGGTAATAAAACACGAAAGAGTAAAAAAAAGGCGAAAAGGTAAAAAAAAGAGACACGAAAGAGCGACGACCTTCCCCCTCAGGAGTACTTTCGGAGGGTCCTCGTCGGATGCGTGAAAGAGCATCGGGTCAACACCTACTGCGGGCGAGTGTCGTCTGCGAGAGCAAATGGGTGTATGACGGATTTTTATACGATTAGTTACTGAAGAGCGCGACAGTGATGAGAGATGGAAGAAGATGAGAAAAGGAGGGAGGGAGGAGAGTTGAAAGAAAAAGAGAGAGAGCGGCAGAGAAAAAGGATAAGGAGAGGGAGAGAGAGAGAGAGAGATGGAAGAAGATGAGAAAAGCAAGGGGAGGGAGGAGAGTTGAAAGAAAAAGAGAGAGAGCGGCAGAGAAAAGGATAAGGAGAGAGGAGAGAGAGAGAGAGAGATTTGAGAGAGAAAGAGAGAGAGCGAGAGAGAGAGAAGAGATGGAAGAAGATGAGAAAAGCAAGGGAGGGAGGAGAGTTGAAGAAAAAGAGAGAGAGCGGCAGAGAAAAAAGGATAAGGAGAGGGAGAGAGAGAGAGAGATGGAAGAAGATGAGAAAAGCAAGGGGAGGGAGGAGAGCTGAAAGAAAAAGAGAGAGAGCGGCAGAGAAAAAGGATAAGGAGAGGGAGAGAGAGAGAGAGATGGAAGAAGATGAGAAAAGCAAGGGAGGGAGGAGAGCTGAAAGAAAAAGAGAGAGAGCGGCAGAGAAAAAGGATAAGGAGAGGGAGAGAGAGAGAGAGAGAGAGATGGAAGAAGATGAGAAAAGCAAGGGAGGAGGAGAGCTGAAAAGAAAAGAGAGAGAGCGGCAGAGAAAAAAGGATAAGGAGAGGGAGAGAGAGAGGAGAGATGGAAGAAGATGAGAAAGCAAGGGAGGGAGAGAGCAGAAAGAAAAAGAGAGAGAGCGGCAGAGAAAAGGATAAGGAGAGGGAGAGATGGAGATGAATGAGAAAAGCAAGGGGAGGGAGGAGAGCTGAAAGAAAAAGAGAGAGAGAGCGGCAGAGAAAAAGGATAAGGAGAGGGAGAGAGAGAGAGAGATGGAAGAAGATGAGAAAAGCAAGGGGAGGGAGGAGAGCAGAAAGAAAAAGAGAGAGAGCGGCAGAGAAAACGGATAAGGAGAGAGAGAGATGGAAGATGATGAGAAAAGCAAGGGGAGGGAGGAGAGCTGAAAGAAAAAGAGAGAGAGCGGCAGAGAAAAAGGATAAGGAGAGGGAGAGAGAGAGAGAGAGGGGAGATGATGAGAAAAGCAAGGGGAGGGAGGAAAGTTGAAAGAAAAAGAGAGAGAGAGCGGCAGAGAAAAAGGATAAGGAGAGGGAGAGAGAGAGAGAGATGGAAGAAGATGAGAAAAGCAAGAGGAGGGAGGAGAGTTGAAAGAAAAAGAGAGAGAATGGCAGAGAAAAAGGATAAGGAGAGGGAGAGAGAGAGAGAGAGATGGAAGAAGATGAGAAAGCAAGGGGAGGGAGGAGAGCTGAAAGAAAAAAGAGAGAGCGGCAGAGAAAAGGATAAGGAGAGGGAGAGAGAGAGAGAGAGAGATGGAAGAAGATGAGAAAAGCAAGGGAGGGAGGAGAGCTGAAAGAAAAAAGAGAGAGAGCGGCAGAGAAAAAGGATAAGGAGAGGGAGAGAGAGAGAGAGATGGAAGAAGATGAGAAAAGCAAGGGAGGGAGGAGAGCTGAAAGAAAAAGAGAGAGAGCGGCAGAGAAAAAGGATAAGGAGAGGGAGAGAGAGAGAGAGATGGAAGAAGATGAGAAAAGCAAGGGAGGGAGGAGAGCTGAAAGAAAAAGAGAGAGAGCGGCAGAGAAAAAGGATAAGGAGAGGGAGAGAGAGAGAGAGAGATGGAAGAAGATGAGAAAAGCAAGGAGGGAGGAGAGCTGAAAGAAAAAAGAGAGAGAGCGGCAGAGAAAAGGATAAGAGAGGGAGAGAGAGAGAGAGAGAGATGGAAGAAGATGAGAAAAGCAAGGGGAGGGAGGAGAGCTGAAAGAAAAAGAGAGAGAGCGGCAGAGAAAAAGGATAAGGAGAGGGAGAGAGAGAGAGAGAGAGGATGATCTTGCCTTAATAACAAGTGAAGTATGAATTTCAAAGAGTCAGTGTGTGTGCTTTTCTGTCTCTTTATAAGTTATGTGTTTGTATAAATGAACTGCTATGTATATTTCAATACATATATAATTAATGGATATATTGAGGTAATGTTGAAAGAAAAGACAATACACACGACCACACACATACATTTACATACAATTATATTTATATGCATATAAATACATATGCATAAATATGCATGTGTTTATGTATATATATGTATATGTATATATGTATGTGTGTGTATGCGAGTGTGTTTAAACATAAATGTATATATTCAAATATATATATATAATATATATATATATGTATGCGTATGTGTGTGTATGTTTATACACACACATACATATATATGAATATATATATATACATATCTATATATGTATATATATATATATATAATATATATATATATATATATATATATATATATATATATATATAGATGAGAGAGAGAGAGAGAGGAGAGAGAGAATGTATATATATGCATGCATGTATGTATATATGTATGTATGTATAAATATATATAATATATATATATATATATATATATATTATATATATATATAATATATATATATATATATATATATATATATATATGTATGTATATATATGTATATATATATTATGTATATATATATATATATATTATATATATATATATATATATAATATATATATATATATATATGCATATATAATATATATATAATGCATATATATATATATATATAATATATATATATATATATATATATATTATATATGTTATATGTATATATATGTATGTATGTATATAATATATTATATATACTATAATTATATATATATAATATATATATATATATATATATATATATATATATGTATGTATGTATGTATGTATACCCATGTACACTCATACATATATATATATATATTCACACATATATACACATACATATATATATGTGTGTGTGTGTGTGTGTGTGTGTGTGTGTGTGTGTGTGTGTGTGTGTGTGTGTGTGTGTTGTGTGTGTGTGTGTGTGTGTGTGTGTGTTGTGTGTGTGTATATATATATATAATATATATATATATATATATTATATATATATATATTATATATATTTGTATATATATACATACATGTACAGTCTGGGACTAAAGTCCTCGGAATGGTCTTGCGTGTTTTATTTATTGCCCATAGATGGCGCTGCAATCGCTGTGTAGTAAAGGGGCGGATTCATGAATGGAGGAGGGAAGGGGGAGGGAGGCGAAGCAATGGTAATCAGTACTTTTTTGTCGGTAAATATTGCCATTATATAGTAACCATTAACTGAAAAATTAAACAGATTGAGAAATAACTATCAATTAGCACGAGTAGACGAAGCAGCAGTTGGCGGGCGAAGATATTATCATCCATTTCGAACAGCAATAGGGATTAGCGTGGCTGTGGCGGTTCATGCGAGATTTTTTGTAGACTCTGTTTGCCTCGTGAGAGAAATGGATGAAACAGGGCAGGAGTGGGAGTTCATTGACGATCTCGTTGATTTAAACACGTTTGATGCAGTACAGATGTATATGTATGTATGTATATATACACACATATGTATGTGTATACACATACACATATATATGTACATATACATATGTATATAAATATATATGCTTGTGTATATATATTCATATTTATATGTGCCTGTGGGTGTGTATGTATGCCTGTGTTTGTGTTTATATATACATAAGTAAATAAGTATATCTATCTATATGTATGTGTGTGTAAGAGAGAGGGAGAGAGAGCAGGCAGAAAACTTCCTTATACAGCACTTGTATAGTCATACATTTTATATAGTTAATGTTTTTTGGTGCCTTAGTGTATGTTTTTGTTATGCTATCTGGTAAATTTTCAAAAAGCTAATTATGGTTTCCATTATAAATGAATAATTGAAAAAGTTGATCTATATATATAGATTGCCTACATACACACGCACACATATGTTTGTGTGTGTATAGAGAGAGGGAATGAGAGATATTTGTGAAAATATTCATGGTACATCACACTGTATCATATATCACATATTTATGCATACATGTAGTTCAGTTCTAAATAAAGATTGAACTGTTTCAATCAATTGGACATATGACTCCAATATCTTTAAAGCAAATACGAAACTTTCATAATCAGTCATGCAGAACATAACATAAATGTTTCTTTGAAAATGTAAATTCAATATTGTATGGATATTTTTTTTTTTTTAATATTTGAACAATGTTTCATATATTTTCTACTTATGGAATGAATGAATGATACACATATCATGTTCTTTTATCTATATATTATTATCAACCTTTTCTTTTCTAGATCACACGATAATGTTCAATAAATTAGTGATGACGCTTGACTCATTGCGGGTACCCGTAGGAGGGCCTCGGGGCGTACACAGGAGCCTCTCGGGACTCCTCGGACTCCGGGAACTGAGCCTCGCCCTCGTACGTCACGTCGGCCACGTAGCCGTCGTCGCCGTCCACGTGGTACGTCACCCTCTGCAGGCGGCCGTCGGGAAGCTGCACCGTGTAAGAGCCTCGAGTCTCGTCCTCGTCGCGGGACTCTCCGTGGCCAAAGTCCACGCCCGAGTCTCCGTCCTTCACGCCGAACTGGAACTCGTACTTCGGGGGAGCAGACTCCTCCATGGAGTCCTCCTCCATGGACTGCTGAAAAGGTTTTAGAAAATGTTTGTAGTGATTTTTTAACCATATCAAGCTGGAATAAGAATATCGGTGACATTTTGAATGAAATATTCCTACCCAAGACCCAGACTAGCATACCTGAGGAACGCCATAGGAGAAGGAAGGCCTCTTGTCGGCCGAGGCGAACGCCACGAGAGCGAGGACGAGGAAGATCTGCGAAAGATGACATTACGAAAAATAAATTCGCATAACCGACATAGCCTGAAGTCAATATGGCTTTATGTAAACAAACCCATGGATAGACGTGTAGACACAAAACTAGAATTGGTTAAACGGTTCTCGACCTACCTTAGACGCCATCATTCAAGCTAAAATTAATGGACAGGTAAAAGACGAACCCTATATATACGCCCTCCATATAAGTTGCCAGACAACACCTCGATCATTTTGGCTGCGACGTGAAGGTCCAAAGTTCAAGGACCTACAGAGGACTATCCAGAGCCATTACTGGTCACTATTCATACAGTAGATAAGAAATCACCTCATTTAATATTGAAACATTATTGATAACATTATGATGTGTTAGGATTTTGGTTAACTGTAAGGGTTTAGTTTCATCACACTTTATGGTTTTATTTAGTTTCAGTACCGATAAAGAATGGCGATCTTACCATTCTGATCCCGATAGTTAAGATATCCTGTGTTAATACCTGATTCGGTTAAACCAAGGACGTTTAGCCAACGGATCTGAGTTGATTTATCAAACATCCCTTAACGTTTTAATGATTTGGTTAACTATAATTATTAAATTTCATAACATTTTACGATTTTATTTACTTATAACTCCGATAATGAATGGCGATCTATCCATTCTGGTACCAGCAGGCTTGAAGGTTACTGCATTTATATCGGATTCGGATAAACTTAGTGCGTTTAGCCAACGGGTCTGAGTTGATTTATGAAAGATTCGGTTAGAGTTGGGAAAGCAATTAAACTGAATTAAAACTCCTTTTCTTTCACAGGAAAACCAAAGTTCGGCTTAAAACATCGACTGGCACTTGAAAATCCCGAGACCCGAGGTTCTTGCTACCACAGCAGGATCTTCAGATACTGCATGTATGTTTATTCATACAGTCTATGTACACATACGAACACAACCACAGTAGCGTGTAGTGTTTTCATTTTAACAAATGTGTCTTTTAGTCAATATATAAAACTGTATCTATCCATCCATCTATCTATGTATATATACATATGCGTGTATGTGTGCAGTGTATATGTATATATATATACGTATATATATACATGTGTAAGTGTGTGCATGTCTGTGTGTATTTATATTTGACAATTTTCATCGTATATATGCACGGAAATAGACATACGTACGCGTGTGTGTGTGTATACAGTGTACATATACAACAAATAGACAGTTATATGTGTTTGTGGTGGGTTTACATTTTATATGATCATATTACATATATACCTATGTACTCAACATCTCTACAAACATATATATATTTAAAGGAAGAGAGAGAGATAATCAATACACTGTAGATACACAGACATACACACACATATGCATCCTAAATGCGTGTATAAGTCCGCATATCTATCTACACCTGTGTTGTACACATAAACCATATGCGTATTTCCTAATATACTCATTACTTACTCATCTGCTTGCTTGGTTCAGGACTTTAAAGTGCGGGTCGCGGCCAAGCAGCGGTGCGCGAGTCAATGGCCACAGGGACACCGTTTCGTGTAAATAGAGAAAGATGCATGAAAGATAAATGGGTAACGAATGTGTATTTGAAGATGAGTGGATTATGATGTATTGTAATAGTTAATAATAAATGTCATTTATGCCAGGTACAGAGTGATTTTAAAGTACTGGCACTGAAAGACAGTGGAGTAACAAAACAACCCATTTATTGATTATTTTTGTATTTGATTTCGTTCATCTACTTGCTCATTTATCTGTTAATGTCTGTTCTTGTCATCCACTTATTTTTTTCTTTCTTCATTTAACTTTTCTACTGTTCAGTGATGTTTGACATCATTTATGATATTAATCTTTGATATATATATAAATGATATTAGGTTCATGTAGGTTCAGTGTACAATGCACATTCCAGTAATGTGTGTGCGTGTGTGCCCGTTGGTATATATTATATATATATATATATATATATATATATATATATATTATATATATATATATATATATATATATAACGTCTTACGTGGCAAAATAATATTTTCCCAAAAGCATCTTTTGCCAACAGCCTACTCATATAATTCTCTTTAAAAATTTTTGTCTCTATTCACACACCGTAAATGTACAGTATATGTACACGACGGAATGTGTGCGTCACATTAAAAATTATACTTTGTGAGCAGACACAGTTAATAGACAGTCCTCTTTGCTGTCTCAGGTTTTTCATGAAATAATTGCTAAACTGCAATAGTTGAAGTTTTATTAAGAGTATACTGTGTACATGATGGATTCGTTATCGAATATACATAGCAAGCATTTATTTATGTTTTTACTGGATGGGATGACATGGATGATATAAATTCATGGCGACGCTTGACTCATTGCGGGTACCCGTAGGAGGGCCTCGGGGCGTACACAGGAGCCTCTCGGGACTCCTCGGACTCCGGGAACTGAGCCTCGCCCTCGTACGTCACGTCGGCCACGTAGCCGCCGTCGCCGTCCACGTGGTACGTCACCCTCTGCAGGCGGCCGTCGGGAAGCTGCACCGTGTAAGAGCCTCGAGTCTCGTCCTCGTCACGGGACTCTCCGTGGCCAAAGTCCACGCCCGAGTCTCCGTCCTTCACGCCGTACTGGAACTCGTACTTCGGGGGAGCAGACTCCTCCATGGAGTCCTCCTCCATGGACTGCTGAAAAGGTTTTAGAAAATGTTTGGAGGGATTTTTTAACCATATGAAGCCGTAAGAAGAATATCGGTGACATTTAGAATGAAATATTCCTACCGAAGACCCAGACTAGCATACCTGAGGAACGCCATAGGAGAAGGAAGGCCTCTTGTCGGCCGAGGCGAACGCCACGAGAGCGAGGACGAGGAAGATCTGCAAAAGATGACATTATGAAAACTGATTCGCATTCCTCACGCTACATGAATTACTGCCTCCACCTCAGTATCATATATGAAGGAATAAGACCTTATGTTTGTCTATGTAAATGATTGAAGTTTATAGAGAATTTACTGTACATATGGATAGACATGTGGATACACAGAGACGATTAAAATCTCTCTCGACCTACCTTAGACGCCATCATTCAAGCTACAATTGATGGACAGGTAAACGCCTCACCCTATATATACTCCCTCATTATAAGTTGCCAGACAACGATTTCTTGATTAATTGGGCAGCGACGTTGAGTTCCATAGTTCAAGGACTTATAGAGGAGTATCCAGAGCCATAAATCACCATTCGTAGATAAGAAATCGCCTTTCATTTACCTGGGAAACGTTATTGATAAGCAATAAAACTGAATTAAAACCGTTTTTTTTTTTTTCTTTTCTTTTTTTCTTTTACTGTAATGATTTAGTTTCTTCTAACACTATGGTTTTCATTTTAACAAGTATGTGTGTTTATCTATTAGTCAATATATATCAATCTGTATCTATCTATCCATCTATCTATGTACATATACATATGCGTGTGTGTGTGTAGTATATATATATATATACATGTGTAAGTGTGTACATGTATGTGTGAATTTATATTTGACAATTTTCATCGTATACATGCACGGAAGTAGATATATACGAGCGCGTGTGTATACAGTGTACATATAGAGTAAATAGACACTTGTATGTGTTTAGTGTAAGTCTATATTTGATATTATCATATTACATATATACCTATGTACTCAACATTTCTACAAATATATATATATATATATATATAATATATATATATATATTATATATATGTGTGTGTGTGTGTGTGTGTGTGTGTGTGTGTGTGTGTGTGTGTGTGTGTGTGTGTGTATGTATGTATGTATGTATGTATGTATGTATGTATGTAAAAGGAGAGAGAGGGTATCAATACACTGTAGATACACAGAGACATACAGACACATATGCATCCTAAATGCGTGTATAAGTCCGCATATCTATCAACACCTGCGTTGTACATTTAAACCATATGCGTATTTCCTAATATACTCATTACTTACTCATCTGCTTGCTTGGTTCAGGACTTTAAAGTGCGGGTCGCGGCCAAGCAGCGGTGCGCGAGTCAATAGCCACAGGGACGCCGTGTTTCGTGTAAATAAAGATAAATGCATGAAAGATAAATGGGTAACGAAAGTGTATTGGAAGATGAGTGGATTATGATGTATTGCAATAGTTATGAATAAATGTCATTTATGCCAGGTACAGAGTGATTTCAAAAGTACTGGCACTGAAAGACACTGGAGCAACAAAACAACCCATTTATTGATTATTTTTCTATTTGATTTCGTTCATCTACTTGCTCATTTATCTGTTAATGTCTATTCTCGTTATCCACTTATTCTTTTCCTTCTTCATTTAACTTTTCTACTGCTTAGTAATCTTTGACATTATTTATGATATTAATCTTTGATATATTTATGATATCAATGTAGGTTCAGTGCATAATGCACGTTCCAGTAATGCGTATGCGTTTATATATATATATATATATATATATATATATATATATATATATATATATATATATATATATATGTATGTATGTATGTGTGTGCACGTAGGTATGTATATACATACATGACAAACATGAATATGCATAAATATATACCTGGGTATACATAGGTATACATGTATATGTATGTACCTATATGTATGAATCTATGCATATGCGTATACGTACATAGACGTTTGAAGCAAAACTGTGTTATTCCATAAATCTTCCAATATGAACATTTCATTTTACTATGTACTAGCTACATCTTAACCTGTTACGTATATACTGTAAATGCATTCATAATTAAAATGTCTCTTCATATACCGTAAATATGCAGTATATGTACGCGACGGAATGTGTGCGTCACATTAAAATTATACTTTGTGAGCAGACTTACAGGTAATAGACAGTCCTCTTTGCAGATTCAGGTTAGATTCTTCATGAAATAATTGCTAAACTGCAATAGTTGAAGTTTTATTAAGAGTATACTGTGTACATGATGGATTCATTATCGAATATATGTAACTCAAGCATATATTTATGTTTTTTTTACTAGATGAGATGACATGGATGAAATAAGATCATGGCGACGCTTGACTCATTGCGGGTACCCGAAGGAGGGCCTCGGGGCGTACACAGGAGCCTCTCGGGACTCCTCGGACTCCGGGAACTGAGCCTCGCCCTCGTACGTCACGTCGGCCACGTAGCCGTCGTCGCCGTCCACGTAGTACGTCACCCTCTGCAGGCGGCCGTCGGGAAGCTGCACCGTGTACGAGCCTCGAGTCTCGTCCTCGTCGCGGGACTCTCCGTGGCCAAAGTCCACGCCCGAGGCTCCGTCCTTCACGCCGAACTGGAACTCGTACTTCGGGGGAGCAGACTCCTCCACGGAGTCCTCCTCCATGGACTGCTGAAAAGGTTTATGAAAATAGTTGTAGTGATTTTTTAACCATATCAAGCTGGAAAAAGAATATCGGTGACATTTAGAAAGAAATATTCCTACCCAAGACCCAGACTACATACCTGAGGAACGCCATAGGAGAAGGAAGGCCTCTTGTCGGCCGAGGCGAACGCCACGAGAGCGAGGACGAGGAAGATCTGCAAAAGATGACATTACGAAAAATGATTCGCTGACACTGCATTCAATTATTGCTTCCATCTCAGTATCATATATGAAGGAATACCTTATATATGCGTATGTAAATGATTAAAGTTTATAGAGAATGTACTGTACATATGGATAGACATGTAGATACAAGCACGGAGACGATTAAAATCTCTCTCGACCTACCTTAGACGCCATCATTCAAGCTACAATTGATGGACAGGTAAACGCTTCACCCTATATATACTCCCTCATTATAAGTTGCCAGACAACGATTTCTCGATTAATTTGGCAGCGACGTTGAGATCCATAGTTCAAGGACTTATAGAGGAGTATCCAGAGCCATTACTGGTCACCATTCATACAGTAGATAAGAAATCACCTCTCATTTAATATTGAAATATTATTGATAACATTATGATGCGTTATGATTTTGGTTAACTGTAAGGGTTTAGTTTCATCACACTTTATGGTTTTATTTAGTTTCAGTACCGATAAAGAATGGCGATCTTACCATTCTGAATCCGATAGTTAAAATATCTTGTGTTAATAGCTGATTCGGGTAAACCAAGGACGTTTAGCCAACGGATCTGAGTTGATTTATCAAACATCCCTTAACGTTTTAATGATTTGGTTAACTATAATTATTAAATTTCATAACATTTTATGATTTCATTTACTTATAACTCCGATAATGAATGGCGATCTAACCATTCTGGTACCAGCAGACTTGAAGGTTACTGCATTTATATCGGATTCGGGTAAATTTGGTGCGTTTAGCCAACGGGTCTGAGTTGATTCAGGAAATTTCGCTTTGAGTTGGGAAAGCAATTAAACTGAATTAGAACTGTCCTTTCCTTTCACAGGAAAACCAAAGTTCGGCTTAAAACATCGACTGGCACTTGAAAATCCCGAGACCCGAGGTTCTTGCTACCACAGCAGGATCTTCAAATACTGCATGTATGTTTATTCATACAGTCTATGTACACATACGAACACGAAGACAGTAGCGTGTAGCGTTTTCATTTTAACAAGTGTGTGTCTTTTAGTCAATATATAAAAGTGTATCTATCCATCCATCTATCTATGTATATATACATATGCGTGTATGTGTGCAGTGTATATGTATATATATACGTATATATATACATGTGTAAGTGTGTGCATGTCTGTGTGTATTTATATTTGACAATTTTCATCGTATATATGCACGGAAATAGACATACGTGCGCTTGTGTGTGTATACAGTTTACATATACAGCAAATAGACAGTTGTATGTGTTTGTGGTGGGTCTATATTTTATATGATCATATTACATATATACCTATGTACTCAACATCTCTACAAACATATATATATTTAAAGGAAGAGAGAGAGATAATCAATACACTGTAGATACACAGACATACACACACATATGCATCCTAAATGCGTGTATAAGTCCGCATATCTATCTACACCTGTGTTGTACACATAAACCATATGCGTATTTCCTAATATACTCATTACTTACTCATCTGCTTGCTTGGTTCAGGACTTTAAAGTGCGGGTCGCGGCCTGGCAGCGGTGCGCGAGTCAATGGCCACAGGGACACCGTTTCGTGTAAATAGAGAAAGATGCATGAAAGATAAATGGGTAACGAATGTGTATTTGAAGATGAGTGGATTATGATGTATTGTAATAGTTAAGAAGAAATGTCATTTATGCCAGGTAGAGAGTAATTTAAAAACTATTTTACTGAATAACACTGAAGAGCAACAGATAAAACCTATTCAATGATACATTACATATTTTATTTCATTTATCTACTTTCTCATTTATTTGTTAATGTCTGTTCT
>NW_020870708.1:117355-119855 GCF_003789085.1 Penaeus vannamei
CAGATGTACTATTGACTGAACTACTGTGCGTGAGTGAATGTAGGCTGGGTATATCAAGTATTCATAACTGGAAGGATTTCCTGAACCAGAACCTGAAATATAAACCTGAAATACTGGTTATGATCGGGAAATAAAAAGTGTACAGTGGCGGTACTTCTGAAGTAAATGGATTACGTGTTAATCTTCTTTTTTTTACGTTTAAATTGTTTGTATGGCGTGTATGTGTGCACGTGTATACGGTGTTCTTACTCCATGTTACACTCTATATTAGGGTATAATTATCACCCTCATTTTAGCGTCTGACAAGATAATAGCTGCATTTGGCTCGCTAAAACTAATTAATTACCTTTACTAGCATCCCGAGAGCTAGTAAGTGAGGACACACAAGGAACTACAAAGCCATGAAGGAAACCAATGACCTTACATGACCTCACGTCCTTCCAGAGGCCTTCCTCGGGACATCAAGGAAGAAAATGGCATCTACAGCTTATAAATTCCCAGATGTAGAGAAGGGGCAAACTCGAGTGTGTGACAGAGGGCCCCCACGAGCTGCGAGGGGCGCCCACTACGACCAAGAACGTTATATTTTATTAATCTCGGGTTCGATTTCGTACGACACCTCTGCTACGAATCCGAGTTTAGTGTCGTAGTAATACGTGACGGTCTGGATGCGTCGGTCGGGAAGCTGCACGACGTACGACCCTCTGGAAGGCTCGTCTATCCGCTCAGCCGAGGCCTTTTCGCGGGGCTCCTCCCGGCTGACGTCGCCCGAAACAAGGTCGTACCGAACCGACCAGTCGTAGTCGTACCTCTCGTAAGGGTTCGCATCGAAATAGTCTTCAAGCGATTCCTGTAAATAGACGAGGAAGTGATTCAATGATGCATCGTCGTATAATGTGCATTGGGTCGTTTTTTAACCAGAAATACGACCTTCAGACACATGTACTGCACTGCGCGACGTCCTACCGACCTGCGAGACGTCGTAGTTGTCACGGTATGGCTCCACGCAGATCAGACTGCCCATCAGACACAGCAGCATGGCCAGCTGTTCGTATAAATGGACACTTAGCAAACACAGTATTAATTGCCTCCTCGCCAATGCATCACCGGAATTATGGCCACGTACGGGCTATGAAACGAGAGTAATTGATACCTACTTACTGTTCTATTCATGGTCGAGCCGAGGAAAGTGACTTGCGGGCCGCGACGTCCGCTTATATACGTGGTCAACGCCGATCCGAGACTCATTGTACAACAGGTTTTCTCGTCGGCAAAAATAGCTGCAGGTTCATGTCATGGCATGAAGTCCAGACGAAGGCGCGCGGGAGGTGTTCTTCCCCGGCATTACCACCTGCGGAACAAATATCATTATTCCCAGTTTACGGCCTTTTGTTCCACGGATTCCCCGACAGGCAAAGCACGCGGGCATTGTCATCGACCTATTCCGTAGCCAGATATGCGCGTGGGTATTGTGCCCCGCCCGTGGTGAGGCTCCTGGCACTGTAGCGAGGTGAGACCGAGCTGCATAATGACTCGGTATAATGGTCAGTCGGTCCGAACATTCACCGGTCAGCTGCTCGGCCTCTCACTCTCTCCGGGTTGTGTAGTAGTGAAAGTGTGATTGCGGTGTAGTGGCGGCGGCGGCTTGTAAGGATGAATGAAAGTTGTCTGCAGCCGGGAGGAGGAAGGGAACCTGGAAATAGAATAAATGAGGAAAATAGATAAATAAGATGGATAAATGGAGTAAAGAAAGTAAATGAGGTAAAAAAAAGTTAATGAAATAAATAATCAGGTAACTGTTTAGTTAATGCTTAATATATGACCAAGATATATATATTAGGAAATAAAATAAATGAGGAAAATAGATAAATAAGATGGATAAATGGAGTAAAAAAAAGTAAATGAGATAAATGATCAGGTAACTGTTTAGTTAATGTTTAATATATGGCCAAGATAGATGTATTAGGAAATAAAATAAATGAGGAAAATAGATAAATAAGATGGATAAATGGAGTAAAAAAAGTTAATGAAATAAATAATCAGGTAACTGTTTAGTTAATGTTTAATATATGACCAAGATAGATGTATTAGGAAATAGAATAAATGAGGAAAATAGATAAATAAGATGGATAAATGGAGTAAAAGAGTAAATGAGGTAAATGATCAGTTAACTTTGTAGTTAATGCTTAATATATGGCTAAGATAGATGTATTAGGAAATAAAAAAGAATTGAGAAAAATAGATAAATAAGATGGATAAATGGAGTAAAAAAAAAAAGTAAATGGATAAATGATCAGTTAACTGTTTAGTAAATGCTTATATAATGATAGATATAAAAATTGGAGTAAAAAAACTGAATTAATAGTATTCATTACGACAAATCAATAAGAGTTTATCTAAGTCTATAGCAGCGGACACAAGCTTTCCTACATGTGTGATGATAAAACTCATTCTCCACAGATGTTGATTTATGAGTAAAATTCCTGATGAATTAATGCAG
>NW_020870708.1:144855-149855 GCF_003789085.1 Penaeus vannamei
AGAGGTGTGGTTAGGTCAGTAGGCAGCGTTGCCGCCGTGATTGGTAGTCCGCAGCGGTTAGACGGTGTGGCTTCCTGGGCCACCTGACCAGTCTCAGACTCACTCACTCTCTCTCTCTCTGTGTGAAAGCCTATATGGCAGTAGAAACAGTTACCTCATATCACACCCCCTTGATACGCCTCCGGGAGACGCAGCTGTTCCTCGACCTCACGTTTCGTATGGGTACCAATATGAACCACTATGGGCAGTCCTAGAACTGTCGTTTAGTATAGTGGTTCTCTCGTAACTTAAAAAAGCAGAGACCATTATACAAAAGAAGTCCGCGTGGCTGGGATGCGTCTGTTGTAGATGAGGTGTGCATCTATTACTTGAACTGGTGTCTATATCTCTCAGGAGTGTTTGTGTGGGTGTGAGTTCCCACAGGTATGGCTTGCTGTTGGAAATGAAGTGGAGTTCAACAGGGAGGCCCCCAGTGGCTGCTTCTTTGCTGTTGTGTAGGTGGATGATCTTGAGACAATACTGATCTCTGTCCGGATAAGGATAAGGATAAGTCCGATATGCAAAACTGAGCCTCGCCTGGGCTATGGGGTAGCCCGGCATGTGTCGATTGTCAACTCGATCAACGTGTGTCAGCGAGTGCTGACGCAACAGAGCTTAGTCCTTACCCGCCGTGGTGCCCAGCCACAGCAGTAACCTCCGGGCGACAATTGCAACTTCTCGCGCCTGGGCGGGGCGCGAACCGCCGACCCCTCGGATGAGCGGACGGCACGTTACCATTGTACTACGTTTCCTCCCTGCCCCTAGGGAGGAGGCCCCATCACCACTCTACACTGTCTCATTGCATATATATTTGTTTTCAGTAAATAAAGAGTCAGACAGGACCAATCTCTCAATGCGTATACCCGTCCCAAGCATTTTGGCCTTACAGCTTGTGACAGCAGTGGCTTTTTGCGCCTTTCGGCTCGCCAATGAAAGCCATCTGACCGGCTCCGCTCAGCCAGCAAAGCGCCGGCCCAGATGTCTCACACGCCTTCTGCGGACGCTCACCGCACTCCCGCTCTCTTTCATTCTTGCGCTCACTCACATTTAAATAGATGATAATAAAAATTATGACGATAATGATGATAATGATATTTTCAATATTGAATACATTATCATTAATGTCATTAATGATGATGGAGATAATAATCATAATGATAATCACAATCATGTTCATGTTCATCATGATCACAATGATGATCTCATTATCATTACTATTATTATAATCATTATCATATCGTTCATATTATTACATTATCATTATTGTATCATTATATTATATGATCATCATTATCATTTTCATTATTATTATCATTATATTTATTATCATTACTATTGCTGTTATCTGTGTCATTATTTTCATTATCATTATCATAATATTTTCATTCATTATTATTCTCATTATTATCATTATTACCATCATCATTTCATCATTATCGTTATTGTCATTTTGTTTATTGTTGTATCATTATCATTATTATTATCTTTGTTATAATTATTATTATCATCATTATTATCATTATTATAATTATCATTATTTCTATCATGATCATTATCATTATCAGTATCATTTTTATCAATATTATCATCACTTTTATCGTTATCATTGTCATAATTATCATTATCCTGATAATCCTTATTATTATCATTATCATTGTGATCATTATTATTTTCAGCTTTATCATCATTATTACAATCATGATTATAGTTTTTTATCATTATCATTTTTATTACCATCATTATTATTTTCATTATTACCATAATTATTTTCATTACCATCATTATCTTTCTCAGCATTATTTTCATTATAATTACCACTTTCATTTCTATCATCATTATTATTATCGTTATTACTATGGTCATCAGTATTATCATTTAAGTATCATTATCATTATCATCATTATTATTATCATGATAATTATCAAATCACTACTATCACATATCATTATTATCACTATTACTACTATTGTTATCATCGGCACCATCATCATAACCATTACTGTCATCATCGTCGTTGTCGTCTTCTTCCCGCCTCGTTTCAGACTTTGGCGTGGCCTGATCTTTGTATTGTCATCTCATTATCTTTTCTCAGTAAGTAAATCGGTATAGCATTTTGGGAGTAATGCTCCACTGATCCGGCATATTGCAAATGGAAACCTAAGGAATATAAGGGGACCGTTCCAGAAAAGGCCCATCTTGCTCCAGTCATTTAATAATAAAAAATGGTTTTAGATAACTAATCGACTTCTTCTTTTTTGGGGGAGGGGGGGGGGGCGGCAGGGGGAGGGTGGATGCTACAGTGTATTTTTCAACGTCTCATATTTTAACCCCGCCCCCAACCCCAGTAGGAGAGGCCGAATTCCTTAAATATAATTCTTCACTTCGGGCACCTCTATGCCAAGGATAAGTCATAGTCCGATTTTTTAATTTCCTTTTTTTTTTGGGGGGGGGGTGACTGTTTGCCACAGTGGAGTATTTTTTGGTCATTTTTTTCAGTTTTATGTAATCTCTGTTTTTATCATTATCATTCAAAAATTGAACTATGACTTCACTTATGCACTACAATGCTCTAGTGAGACCAACCAATACAATATAATACAATAAATGTAACAAATGAACGAACAAAGGGCGGATAGGAGAAGGTAAAGTGTCGAAATGGAAATAAGTCAGGAATTAAAAGTAGGGGCCGGAATGGTTAGAAAATATATACAATATATATATATATATATATATATATTATATATTATATATATATATATATAATATATGTGTGTGTGTGTGTGTGTGTGTGTGTGTGTGTGTGTGTGTGTGTGTGTGTGTGTGTGTGTGTGTGTGTGTGTGTGTGTGTGTGTGTGTGTGTGTATGTATATGTGTGTGTGTGTTATTTATACACACACACACACACACACACACACACACACACACACACACACATACACACACACACACACACACACACACACACACACACACACACATATATATATATATATATATATATATATATATATATATATATATATTCATATATATACATACATATATACGTATATACACGTATATATGTATGTATATATCTATATATCTATCTATCTATCTATCTATCTATCTATCTATCTATCTATTATATATATTATATATATATTATATATATATATATATATATATATATATATATATATATTGGTTAAGAGAAAAGTGAAATTGAGATATTTTTATTTAGTTTTATTTTTTATCCTATTGCTTTTATTTGCTCTTTTCTTCATTAGGGTAGCATAGGGGCCTTAAATTAATTGGCTTATTATTAAGGGTAAAGTGGAACTAATCAATTTACTTCTATTTGATTTAGATAGTTCGTTATCTCTATTACTTTTTCGCTAAATCTAATGATGTTATATATCAAAAAAGCTCATTTAGAGTACTTTAAAGTACTACGATGAGAGCATTACCAAGTCAATCACAGAATTGGTAAAGACGTAAACGTATGTAACTGTAAATGAAACTGTAAACGTAGCTCCTTTTTCTTTTTTTCTCTTTTTTTTTCCTTTTTGGAGGGGGGTGGATATGAAAGTAGATATTCTGTGTCCGAGACGTTTAATAAGTGTATTAAATCATAAAGAAAACTTTAAACCAGATTTTTTTGGAGAACTGGATGTATAACACTTTGCTGCATATACTTTGTTGTTTACGGCCTGAAGGAAACAGTTCCGGATGTAGCGATGTGGGCGAATTTGTCTGTAAAAAAATACGGTCTCCTATGAAAGGGATTTGTTGCTGATTTAGTGCATTAGTATGTGGTGTAATTTGGTCCAATAATGATTCGCAATGCTCTTTTTCTGGTCTTTCTGAAATATATTTTTCATCTTATAATGGACAAATGTCAGAGTTGCAGCAATAATTACAGATTGAGCAAATGAAGGCTATTCACATGCGTACTAGGTTACCCTAGGATGCACTAAAGTATTTTGATTCTGATAGCATGCAACCCTTTTTCTCGCACTTTGAGTTCATTTTTTGATCCCGAATCACTTCAGGTCTTCACAGATCATTACTACTAACAGATTCACTTCAGAGACGCGTATTTTCAGTGGGCTAGATTGTTGAAATTATTTTCATGCACTTCGTGTTGACGCATTTTGTTTGATGAAGCCCATTCTGACACTTGGTTGAGAGTGCTGGTTTGTGTGTGAGTGCAAATGTCATGTCGTCCACATATTTGTAGATATTCGCGTGCGGAATATTATCCTCATTTACCAATATCAGGAACAATAATGGGCTGAGGAACACCGCATTGAAGTTCAATCTCATCGGATGTTTGTTTATCTGCACGAGATCTCTAGGAGCAGATGTTGATGGAGATCCTTTCATACATTCCTCGTGAAATCCGAGGGAAATCATTTTCTCAATTAAGGTGGCATGATCGACGAGATCAAACACTTTCTGCTAGTCATTGGTGACGGAGGTCACCTTCAGTCGTTTATATATATTTTATGTGACAGAATTGATAAGGCAGTGGAGTGTGGATTTTCCTTTGATTCCGCCTTGGCTATAATTTCATTTAGGGGTAGATTTGTTTTAAGAATTGGGATTGTGATAGCTTGCTTACATTGGTTAACGATGTTGCTTGGAGGGGTGGCGAATTCTCGCAGCCATCTTGCTGGGATGTCATCAGGGCTAGATCTACTTTTTGCTTTCCTTTTTGAAGGCTGATACTTTTCGTATCTGTTTACAATTGCTTGGAAAGGGCGCAAGGGTAAGTATGCTGGCCCTGCAGGGTTTGGCATCAGATTTTTTTTTCTATGAGAGTAAACCCATCCTCTTCCATATCATATGGGTTGACGTTTCCTGCCGTGGTAAGTTTTGAGTGTAGTTATCAATTATCACACTTGGAGCTGTGATACCACTGCCAGGCAACCCGAGCGCGTATGGTACTTCGCATCACTCCACTTGCGGTATATATA
>NW_020870708.1:154855-164855 GCF_003789085.1 Penaeus vannamei
AGTTGAAATACATAAAACTTCACTACTTACACCAAAAGACTGTAGCTTAAAAATTAAACCCTTGTGATTAACAGTGTCAAAACCTGCACTAAAATTCAGCGAGACATGTCCTGACTCATGACCCTTATCTAAAGCGGACTGCATTTCATGCACCAACATAAACAGTGCATCATTGCAGCTGAGTCCCTTTCTAAAACCAAACTGAGTCTCTGGAAGAAACGGTCTCAAATGTACAGAAAGAAGTTTGACCAGCAAACGTGCAAAAGCCTTGGATAAAATTTGTGTAATTGAAATGGGCCTATATTCAGTAGGTGAAGACTGTAGTGGGTCCTTGGGAAGAGGAGTAACATTACCAAAGCGCCAGCACTCTGAAAATGATCCTTTAAGAACTAAAAGGCTAATTTAGGAGCTAATTGGCCATTTAGTCTTTTCAAAATCAATGGAAACAAGCCATTAGGGTCTACTCCATCATATTCATCTAGTTCTGATAACAGATACTTGATTTCAGAGGACCTGAAAGCAAATGAATTAAAACATGGCAATGGTTGACATGAAGGAGAAAGTTCAACAACTTCTAAACTTTGTTTTGAAATAAAAAAATCTGCTAACAAGGTAGCTTTCTCTAACGGACTATATGTAACACTACGGCCGTCATTTTTTTTTCTCCAAACCCCGGACGACCTAGGTTTGGGAGTGACGTCACAGATTGCCGCTGCCGGGCGCAAAATGTGCGGCGAAACTATCCTACACTTCAGTCTAGAAACGGCGGCGTGGGAATCACATCCAGAATGTGTATAAAATCTAACGGCTCCCCCCCCTCCTCTCCTCTCTCTCTCTCTCCAAGTTCATTTCCATAAACATGACTGCACAACCCCCCTCTGTCTCCTCCCCCCCCTCTCTCTCTCTCTCGGAAATAAATATGACTATATAACCTCTACACGAAACTTGTTAAACGTTCAATCAAAATGTCAATAGGGCATAGGCATATCCATTCATATATTCATATAGGGTGAATATCCTCATTGGTTTATGCACCTACAAATAATTGGTAACAAAACAGGCATTCAAACCAGACATACCAACTCTCTGCTCATAAAGAGGTTATACACGGAAACAGGTACGAGGATCCGGTACCGGGATTAACCTACCACAAAATATTAGAAACATCTCCAATCTAATTACTTTCAAAAGGAAATTGGTTTCTTTTGAATTGTCATTGGCATCTAATAATTAAATGAAAAGCCATACTATGTACCTTTATTTCTAATGATGTGGCCAATTTATTTGATCTTATTTTATAATTCCCCTACGAATGAACTTGCTATTAACTTCATTTAGTTTGTATTACTGTACACTGCCCTGCATATGAACAAAGAAGAACCATTGCAAATAATGGAATTAAGTCTTTTGACTTTCTCTTCTCTCTCTCTCTCTCTCTCCATCATTCTCTCTCTTTATGCCTCTTTCTCTGCTTCTGCGTGTGTCTCTCTCTGCCTCTTTGTCTCTCTATCTCTGTCTCTCTCTCTCTCTCTCTCTTAATCTATCAAGCTCTCTCTACCTCTCTCTATTCAGTCATTAATATTTCTTTATATTTATTATCCGCATATTTTCACTTTCCCCTGCCTGCATTCATTTAATGTCTGTTACAATGAACACGTAGCAACAGCAATACAATTACTCAAATATATCAAGTGATTACATGCAAGGCATTTACACTCTTGATAATAAGAAATATGCCGTCATCGCACCTCGCTGTCCGAATGCAATCATAAATACTCGATTTTTGAACACCTACAGTCAAAATAATATTCACGGATAATCTAAAAATATAACTCCTTTTTATAAGGTATATACAACATATAACATGTTTTGTTTTTATGAAAGTAATAAGCTTTATATACACGAAGCTGAAGCCAACAGATTCTCTTTGGGACAAAGTGTTTACGACTGGAAATAATGCAAATTTACATGGTGTTTGCATTTTTTTTTCTTTTAGCTTGTAAATTGTTTTTTCCTTGAAGTACTATTGCAAAGAGATATGAAAGTTGTAAGAGTACAATAACCACTGGTGACAGTTGCCTGTTTAGCGATCTTTTTCTTGGTTTAAATAAAAATAATTTATTCTAACTGGCACCTGATCTAACGCTCAGTGAAGGGGCCTGGGGAAGAAACACTGTCACGTGCGCAGAAGCAAGGGTACTGAGCTTGTTTTTGACCAGGAGATGGGCTCCGCCTCTAGAAACGATGGCGTCATGAACCCTTAACGTCAGGCACCAAAACCCGGCCTTTTACCCCGGACGTCCCGGGTTAAATTACAAAGGAGATGACGGCCTACCATCAGATTTCATTAAAGGAGGAATAGAGGGCTCAAGACCAGAGATGTTTTTAGTGTTGACCACCATTTATGCGGCTGTGAGGCTTGTGAGAGAACTTTCAAATGAGCATTATATTCAGATTTAGCCTCCTTATAAACATTAGTTGCGGTGTTTCGCATAGCAACATAATTCTCCCAACAAAGACGAGTACGGTTAGCAGACCAGAGATTGTAGGCAGCATGTTTGTCCCTATAAGCCTGGTGACACCGTTCATTAAACCATGCTTTATCATGTGAACGAGATTTCAGAGTTTTGCTGGGTATAAACCTCGTTATGATGTCCAACAATAACAAATTTAAAGATTTAACAGGACAAGAAGCATTATAAACATTTCGCCAAACAATGCCATCAAAAGTATGGTAGACACCGTTCCAGTTAATTCAAGACTTTAAGAAGACTTGTCTAGTTAGCGTAAAATCTGGCATAGGGAAGTCCAGCTGGATCTTACATGCTAGACTACAGTGGTTGGAAGAACCTATTGGCGCGATGGAGTCTACATCAACTACCCCTCTCACATCAGTTAGCTAAAGATCCAAAAGACTGCCATTCCTGTGAGTTGCACCACGGACTAACTACTCACACCCAACTACATCTGCGAAATCTAATGCAGAAGTGCCATGTCGGTCAGTTGGGGACAGAATTCAGCCAGTCTCGGTGGTGAGCATTAAAATCACCTATAAATATAAAACAAGATTTACTATCATTCTCTTGAATAAATACCGTCATCGGAGTTGGGACCTCTCTCTCTCTCTCTCTCTCTCTCTCTCTCTCTCTCTCTCTCTCTCTCTCTCTCTCTATATATATATATATATATATATATATATATATATATATATATATATATATATATATACATGATATAGATTTCTATAGATAGATAGATATATGTGTGTATATATAATATATGTATATATATACATATTTTTAAACATACACACACTCACACACACACGTACACACACACACACACACACACACACACACACACACACACACACACACACACACACACACATATATATATATATATATATTATATATATATATATATATATATACACAACCCAATATACTCAACAGGTATATCCACCAGAGGTTTTCCATGACGATCACGATTTCATGCTGACTCCCGAACAGCAAGCAATACTGCATGGTAGAAAAGCGTCTTCAAACCTCACCGCATACTGGAGCGACGATGGTGGCTTCCCTCTTATTCCCTTTGCCTTCTATGATGGTTAGTTGCTCTCTTGGCTTCGTCTGGCCTTATTTAAAGATATATAAAACAAAGAATGAAGATTTCTCATCAAAAGGCACTTGAAAGGCTCCTTTACTGTATTCCAGTTGATCAATAAAAGCGATGGAGCACCAACATCTTATTCAACTTCTAGATAGAGTTGCTTATTAGTTATTACTAACTCAATATATAATTTCTGGGCCTGATTTGAATATGCAGTTTAGCATTTGACAAACCTTATCAGAGCATGCGATTGATTAAAATTGCTAATGCAATACAATAAAAATGCAAGTGAAAGTCTGTTTTCAATCGAGCCTTGAATTCTTTGCAAGGTGACATTCGGTGTGTGACAATTCCACAAGTTATGAATTCCGTTATAACCAAGGTATTAAGACAAATGGAACCTTTATAGCCCATTTCTCAATATAATCTATCACTCAGTAATTTCATTGTATAGTAGTCGTGTGGCAGCAGAAACGCCTATAAGCAAAACCGATCAGATACTGTAAAATGAATCAACTCTCCCGAAAATGAAAATTTCTGCGTTTTGTTTTTGCATCACATGTGTTCAGATTACTCTCTCTGGACTGTAAACCTGTGATATTCACTGCAAATTGCATAAACTTTTTTTTTCTTTTTATAAAAAATGGATTAAGGCTGAATTCCCATGGTCCATTTTACAAAATACTGAATTGCTAAAAGATGCGCGTGTGTTAGCAATATCATAGCTATATTTTTTATTACAGCATATGTCAACCGATACAAGGTTTGGATGGCTATCTTGGAATGGAAGCAGGCAACTTGTATTAACTTAATGGAAGTGTCTACAGGGTACAGTGGCCCGCACCTGAAGATACAGAGGCATGCTGATGACTGCAGGTCCTTCATTGGCATGGTATCCACAACTGGTCAAGATTTCTATATTTCTGAGGATTGCGAGAATCAGGTAAGATATCACTATGGCTGACAAAAGTGCCTGTGTTGGAAATTCCTTCATATGCTTGGCCCTCCATGACTAACCGATGGCCACAAATTCACTGTCTCACACACCAACAGCATGGCGAACTGCTACACTTGCTTGGGTACGCTATCGGATTCTGGCCAGAGGAGACTCGCTCAGACCGTAATCATTATGTCCAGATTAATAACGACAACGTTCTGGCAACTGTGGTGGACAACTTCCCCCTTAATTCTGATAACAACTACAGCGTACCGTTCGACTACTGTTCCATCATGTTTCACCACGAGCGGGTACAAGCTATTTACATTTCTGTATGCAGTCGATATGTTTGATGCCATATTGATTTCCAGTATGTTTTTGTAGTTAGAATTTACTCAAAAATTCCTCCTTTTTTAAGGCTTTCACGAATAATGGCGGAATAACAATAGCCACATTAGACCCCTTATACCAAGGGGTTCTTGGACAGCGCTCTCAGATGTCTCACATGGACAAACTGTTGGCAAACACTATGTACCAGTGTGCGGACAAGTTGCTGAGCAAGTGTTCGCTGGGCAGTGATCCTTGTTCGAACAGTGGATACCTGGACAAATCATGTAGTTGCATATGTCCGGACGGTACAAGCGGGACCTACTGTGATACTGTCACTTCTGCCTACAATGGTAAATGTAGTTTCGTCGTTGAGGTATATATTATTTATACTGTACATTTATAACAGCGGAGTCATATCTATTTATTTTCTTTTTCTAAGATCTTTCTTTTTAAAACAGAAAAATGCCTGTCACAATTCTCAGAGGTTATATCTTCCGAAACTATAATCTCATCACCGACTTCTTCAACTTCACCTACTGGTAAGCATTTCGTACACACACACACACACACACACACACACACACACACACACACACACACACACACACACACACACACACACACACACACACACACTCACTCACACGTATATATATACTATATATATATATATATATATATATATATATATATATATATATATATATATATATATATATATATATATATATATATATATATGTATATATATATATATATATATATATATATATATATATATATATATATAAAAGACATCATTTACACAATAAACACACACAACACACACACACATGCACAAACACACAAACAAACACCACAGAAACAAATACTCAAGAAAGAAAGAACACACACACACACACACAGAGGTACACAAGAACACACACATATATATAGATAGATATAGATATATAAATAGATATAGATATGTGCGCGTGTGTGTGTATACATATGTATGTATGTATATGTATGTGTATGTTGTGTGTATATATTATATATATATATATATATATATATATATATATATATATATATATTATATATATATATACATATGGATAAATAAATAAATATATATATATATTATATATTATATATATATATATATATATATATATATATATATATATATAATATATATATATATATATATATATATATATATATATATATATATATATATAATATATATATATATATATATATATATATATATATATATATATATAAATGTATATATATATATATATTATATATATATATATATATATATTATATATATATATATATATATATATATATATATATATATATATATATATATATATATATATATATATTATATATATATATATATATATATATATATATATATATATATATACTATATATATATATATATATATATATATATATATATATATATATATATATATATATATATATATATATATATATATATATAATATCTATATATATATATATATATATATATATATATATATATATATATATATATATATATGGGCGACATGACTGGCAACCAGTGGTGAGGCTCTGGTTGAGGAGTTTGTGGGGAGGGTGGAGTTACCCTTTAATCTGCCACTACTCCTAAGGGTGGGAAGAGCTCTGTATACTTGGCTGGAAATCTTCCGAGGAGACGGATACTCCAATCAACAAAACTGCACCTGCTGGGACTGTCTTGCACGTGGTATTCTCTGCATCTGTTAAAAATTCATGTACAGGTTCACTGTAGAAAAGGGTTAATGCAGTGTTCGTATCCTCTCACAGCGACAGAGCAGCCCTCATCAGGGATAGCACTGATAAAGGGGGAGATAAAAGGATCCCTAAAGAAAGCCTACCTTGCAACGCACCTGGCAGGAAATCGCATCTGTCTGGCCATCCATATAAGCGGTCGAAACAACAAAAAGAAAACGAGTAAGCCCCTCACATTTGAGGCATGGAATGTATGGAATGTGCTAGATAGAGGAGACAGAGCAGAGCGATGTACTGCGCTCATAGCTAGAATGCTAGGCCAATACCAGGTTGATAGGGCAGCTTTGAGTGAGACTAGATTTCCTGGGGAGACACAGCTTGAAGAAGTTAGTGGAGGATACATTTTCTACTGGATTGGGCAGCCAGGAGACGCCTCAAGAACCTCCGGCGTTGGATTTGCTATTCATACCAAGTTTACAAGACAGCTAGACAGTCAACCCTGTGGGATCAATGATCAACTGATGACCCTGCGTCTCAAGCTCACAACTGCTTTGCCACCATCATTAGCACCTATGCTCCTAATATGGCCAACCCTGACGAGACCAAGCAAGCCTTCTACTAGGATCTCAACTGCATGGTTTCGGGAGTCAACAGTAGGGACAAGCTCAACATCCTTGGAGATTTCAATGCATGAGTTGGAGTCGATCATTCCTTCTGGTCGAACGTCCTAGGACGCCATAGGGATGGAAATTGCAACTCCAATGGACTGAGACCACTCTCAGTATGTGCCCAGCACCAGCTGACCATCTCCAACATGATCTTCCAGAAAGCAGACAAGTTCAAAAACACTTGGATGCATCTTTGATCAAGGCAGTGGCATATGCTTGCTTATGTTATAGTGCGCCACAGAGACCGATGTGATGTTCACATTACATGCTGCATGAGAGGAGCAGATTGCTGGTTCAATCATCGCCAGCTCCAGAGTAAGATGAACATACAGCTGGCCTGGAAGAAAAAACGCCCAGAGACAAGCCCCTCTGGAAGCTGAACATCGCACAGCTAATTCCCAACAAGGAAGCACTACAGCAAAGTCTCCAGGAATCCCTGTCTAATACCGAACAAGAACATGATAGCCTGGAAGATAAATGGAGGTCCTTCCATGAGGCTGTCTACAGTGCTGCTGCACATACTCTTGGGTTTGTGGAGAGGAAACACCGACTGGTTCGATGAGAATGAAGCAGATATCAAGAAGCTCATCGACAAGCTGCACAAGGCCCACAAGGATCATCTTGTTGACAAGACAAGCAGCATGAAGAAACAGAATTACCAGTGGGCCAAACAACATCTCCAGCAGAAACTGCGGAAGATGAAGAACAACTGGTGGGAAAAGAAAGCTGTTGAGCTGCAAGCAGCAGCCAACAACCACGACATGAATTCACTCCATGATGGCCTTTGCATAGTGTATGGACCCAAAGTATCTGGTTCGACCCCAGTCCGAACTTCTGACCAGTCCACTCTGCTAACTGTGAAAGACTGATATCCTTGCATGCTGGGCAGAACACTTCAACAGTGTCCTGAACAGAGACTCGATCATCTCTGAAGAGACAATTGCATTCCTGCCTCAGCTTTAAATGAAGGAATCCCTGTCAGACCCCCAAACTAGTGCAGAGGTTATCAAGGCTTTGAAGCAGACAACACCTGGAAAGGCACCTGGAGCAGATGGAATCCATGCTGACATTTACAGGAATGGAGGTGATGTGCTATTAGAGCAGCTAACATCCCTGTTCAGGTTCATCTGGGAAGTAGGGCAAGTCCCACAAGGCTTCAAAGATGTATCTATAATGCACATCTACAAAAGGAAGGGAGACAAGACATCCTGTGATAATCACCGCGGGATATCACTTCCTTGCATCGCCAGGAAGATTCTTGCCAGGGTCATCCTAAATAGACTCATGACACATATTGCTGATTCCATTGTTCCTGAATCCCTGTGCAGATTTCGTGCAGGCAGGGGCACCAGCGACATGGTTCTTGCTGTCCGCCAGTTACAGGAAAAATGCCGCAAGCAGAATCATGACTTGGTGTTTGTAGACCTCACCAAGGCCTTCGATACCGTGAACCGGAACGGTCTATGAAAGATTCTGCAAAAGTTTGGATGTCCAGACAAGCCGACAGCACTGATCGCCTCCTTTCACGACAGCATGCAAGCCAGAGTCCAAGAAAATGGTGATGCCTTTGATCATTCCAAGTGAGAAATGGAATGAAGCAGGACTCTTCTCCATCCTGTTTACATCAATGCTGCTTGATGCCTTCCGCGAATGCAACAGAGGAGAGTATACATCCGATTTTGTACTGATGGGAAACTCTTCAACCTGCAAAGACTCAAAGCTAAGACTAGAGTGCTCGAGGCCATCCAATGGGATTTCCTATTTGCTGATGACTGTGCACTGGTTGCACACTCCCTTGAAGACTTGCAGTACATAACAGATTACTTTGCAGTTGCCTATAGACGATTCGGATTAACAATCAGCCTCGGAAAAACCGAAGCTATGTTCCAGCCCTCACCATCACAGGCTGCTAATGCACCACCACCTCCTCCCATTATCATCAATGATACAGAGATTAAAACTGTGGATAATTTCTGCTACCTGAGTAGCACAATTATGAGTAGTGGATCCCTTGACGCTGAGGTGATGCTGTGCATTGGAAAGGCGAGCGCAGTCTTCGGCCAGCTGACAAAGAGGTTTTGGCAAGACTGTGGCATCTGCCTCTCCACTAAGATTGTCATGTACAGAGCTGTGGTCTTGAACACATTTCTGTACTGCTGCGAGACATGGACCACCTATCGCCGGCACATCAAGCAACTAGAGCAGTTTCACTGATGATGTCTGTGGAAGATCCAACCTTCAGGTCCTGGAGAAGTGTGAGCTCCTTAGAATTGAGTGCTTGATCATTAAGTGCCAACTGAGATGGACCGGACACTTCATCCGAATGGAGGATGGTAGAATCCTGAAGATGCTACTGTAGGGACAGCTGAACGATGGGTGCTGCGACCAGGGAAGACCCTTCAAGAGGTGCAGACACTCTGAAGGTGAATCTCAAGAGGTGCAGACACTCTGAAGGGGAATCTCAAGAGGTGCAGACACTCTGAAGGGGAATCTCAAGAGGTGCAACTTTGATGTGAACTCCTGGGAAGCAACTGCCTGTGACAGAGCTCTTTGGAGACACCATTGTGCACAAGACACAAAAGACCAATGCCAACAGAGTAGCTGAAATTAAGGCAAAGAAGGAGAGGAGGAAACAGTGCTCCACTTCTGTGGAGTCCTTCCCATGCAGCTTCTGTGGCCGACTGTGTGCTTCACGAAT
>NW_020870708.1:172355-174214 GCF_003789085.1 Penaeus vannamei
GGAGGCTATTCTCGCTGCCGGTATCAGCTCCCGAACCATGGGGACCGACAAACATCTCATAGCCAGCTTGATCACAGCCAGATACCACACTGAAATCACCCAGGACAACACGAATATCTTGCCGGGGGCACCTGTCTGACACAGATACTAGTTTGGCATAGAACATCTCTATTACATCAAGTTTACAAACATCGGTAGGAGCGTACACAGCAATAAGAGACATAAAGCCAAAAGATAGCTTCAGTCTCATTACCATTATACGCTCATCGACTGGAGTAACCTCTATTACCGAGGGCTTGAGTCTGCTGGAGATGGCAATGGCTATTCCCTGGAGATGGTGACCGTCGCTGCGGCCTGACCAGAAGTAGGTGTAGCCACCTACGCTGATCGTTCCGCTGCCAGGTCTTCTCACCTCCGAGAGAGCAGCCACCTCCACTCTCAGCTTCCCCAGTTCCCTCGACAGCAGAGGCAACCGATCATCCTGACACAAAGAACGGATGTTCCAAGCCACCACCCTGACTCCTCGCCTGATGTTTGGCCTCGGGCAGTCGCTCCGGGTGGGCACTACCTCTGCCACCCCCGCCGACGCTGCTCCACATAGAAGGGGACAGCAGGTTGTGGAACCTGTCATCCACCTACGGGGCTCCCGAAGGCTTTCCCCCGTAAGCTTCACTCCGGGCTGGCGTCTAACAGAACGCAGATGGGACGAGTAGCTCTCGCTCTCGTCCTGCGTTCCGGAAGTCGCCCTCCTACCGGGATCCACAGCCCGCCTCTCTTGCTGGGTGAGAGGAGCAGTTCTCCTCCTCCCAGCATTACCATACATATAAAACAGTGCAAGTGGTTTTTTATCTAGGGGGAGGAGGACTGGCAAGGCCCACCTCCCCTGCCCCCAAGCCCTAGGGGTCTAGGGGGCAGGAGTTGGTACACAGGGCGTGTCACACACTGGTGGGCCATGACCCTGAACCTCTGGGGCCTCCTGCTGCTCCGAGATCCCCCTGAGTTTAGCCTGGAACCGCAAGGTACCAAGTTTCCATGGGGGGACGAAGGCACTGTAGGAGTCTGATGATGGAGAGGCTATGAACTGGCAGGGGAGGCTTATGCAGTGCGCTTTTTTTTTAGCCTAAGCATGGTGTCAGCTGTAAGCGAAAAGTGATGCAAAGCTCTTAACACTACCAAGACTACCACACCATCGCTTCACACCACCCTACGCGTAAAGCACCCACCCATATATGCATATATATATATATATATATATATATATATATATATATATATATATATGATATATATATATATATATATATATAATATATTATATATATATATATATATAGTATATATATATATATATATATATATTATATTATATACATATTATTATATATATATATATATATATATATATATATATATATATATATATAATATATATTATATTTATATTCATATATATACATTTACATAGGTATTATTTTATTTATTCATTTATTCATCTCTCTCTCTCTCTCTCTCTCTCTCTCTCTCTCTCTCTCTCTCTCTCTCTCTCTCTCTCTCTCTCTCTCTCTCTCTCTCTCTCTCTCTCTCTCTCTCTCTCTCTCTCTCTCTCTCTCTCTCTCTATATATATATATATATATATATATTATATATATATATATATATATATAACATTATATATATATATATATATATATATATATATATATATATATAAGATATTATATATATATATGAATCTTATATATATATATATATATATATATATATATATATATATATATATATATATATATACATATATATATTATAATATAAATGTTGTATTATATATATATATATATATTATATACATATATATATA
>NW_020870708.1:179314-186814 GCF_003789085.1 Penaeus vannamei
TTCTACCTCTACAACCACCTTCTTCCACTTCTACCTCACAACCACCTCACTTTCCACTTCTACCTCTACAACCACCTCTACTTCCACTTCTACCTCAACAACCACCTCTACTTCCACTTCTACTTCTACAACCACTTCTACTTCCACAACCACCTCTACTTCCACATCTACCTCCACAACCACATATACTTCCACTTATACCTCTACAACCACCTCTACTTCCACATCTACATCCACAACCACCTCTACTTCAACTTCTACCTCCACAACCACCTCTACTTCCACTTCTACCTCTACAACCACTCTACTCCACAACCACCTCTACTTCATTCTTACCTTACAACCACCTCTACTTCCACTTCTACCTCTACAACCACCTCACTTCCACAACCTCTACTTCCACTCTACCTCTTCCACATCTACATCCACAAACCACCTTATTCCACTTCTACCTCCACAACCACCTCTACTTCCACTTCTACCTCTACAACCACCTCTACTTCCACAACCACCTCGACAACCTCTTCCACTTCTACCTCCACAACCACCTCTACTTCCACTTCGCCTCACAACCACCCTCTACTCCACAACCACCTCTACTTACATCTACTCCACAACCACCTCTACTCCCTAAACCACCTCTACTTCACTTCTACCTCTACAACCACCTCTACTTCCAGACATATACCTCCACAACACCTCTACTTCCACATCTACCTCAACAACCACATCACACTTCTACCTCTACTTCCACTTCTACCTCTCAACAACCATCTACTCCACAACCATCTCTACTTACCACTCTACTCCACATCTACCTCCACAACCACCTCTACTTCCACATCTACCACCACAACACCTCTACTTCCACCTACTCACAACCACCTCTACTTCCACATCTACCTCCACAACCACCTCTACTTCCACATCTACCTCCACAACCACCTCTACTTCCACATCTACCTCCACAACCCCTCTACTTCCTCTTCTACCTCCACAACCACACTACCTCCACAACCACCTATACTTCCACATCTACCTCCACAACCACTCTACTTCCACTTCTTACTTCCTACAACCACCCTCTACTTCCACATCTACCTCAACAACACCACTCTACTTCCACTTCTACCTCCACAACCACTTCTACTTCCACTTCTACCCCACAACCACCTCTTACTTCCACAAACCACCTCTCCACAACCACATCTACTTTCACTTTCTACCTCTCCACAACCACCTCTACTTCCACATCTACCTCCACAACCACTCTACTTCCACTTCTACCTCTACTTCCACACTACCTCCCACAACCACCTCTACTTATCTACCCACAACCACCTTACTTCCACATCTTCCCACAACCACTCTACTTCCACAACGTCCACAACCACCTCTACTTCCACATCTTCTCTACTATCTACAACTACCTCTTCTTCCACTTCTGCCTCCACAACCACCCTACTTCCTCTACCTCCACAACCACCTCTACTTCCACTTCTACCTCCACAACCACCACTACTTCCTCTTCTACCTCCACAACCACCTCTACTTCCACATCTACCTCCACAACCACATCTACTTCCACTTCTACCTCTACAACCACCTCTACTTCCACATCTACCTCCACAACCACATCTACCTCCACAACCACCTTTACTTCCACATCAACCTCCACAACCACCTCTACTTCCACTTCTACGTCCACAACCACCTCTACTTCCACATCTGACTCCACAACCACCTCTACTCCAATCTACCTCACAACCACATCTACCTCCACAACCACCTTTACTTTCACATCAACCTCCACAACCACCTCTACTTTCACTTCTACCTCCACAACCACATCTACTTCCACTTCTACCTCCACAACCACCTCTACTTCCACAACTACCTCCACAACCACCTCTACTTCCACATCTTCTACTCCACATCTCCACAACCACCTCTACTTCCACATCTACCTCCACAACCACCTCTACTTCCACTTCTATCTCCACAACCACCTCTACTTCCTCTTCTACCTCCACAACCACCTCTACTTCCACATCTACCTCCACAACCACCTCTACTTCCACTTCTACCCCTACAACCACGTCTATTTCCACTTCTACCTCCACAACCACCTCTACTTCCACATCTACCTCCACAACCACCTCTACTTCCACATCTACCTCCACAACCACCTCTACTTCCACTTCTTCCTCCACAACCACCTCTACTTCCACATCTACCTCCACAACCACATCTACTTCCACTTCTACCTCCACAACCACATCTACTTCCACTTCTACCTCCACAACCACCTCTACTTCCACTTCTTCCTCCACAACCACCTCTACTTCCACATCTACCTCCACAACTACCTCTACTTCCACATCTACCTCCACAACCACCTCTACTTCCATATCTACCTCCACAACCACATCTACTTCCACATCTACCTCCACAACCACATCTACTTCCACATCTACCTCCACAACCACCTCTACTTCGAAATCTACCTCCACAACCACCTCTACTTCCACTTCTACCTCTATAACCACCTCTACTTCCACAACCACCTCTACTTCCACACCACCTCTACTTTCCATCTACCTCGACAACCACCTCTACTTCCACTTCTACCTCTACAACCACCTCTACTTCCACTTCTACCTCCACAACCACCTTTACTTCCACATCTACATCCACAACCACATCTACTTCCACTTCTACCTCTACAACCACCTCTACTTCCACATCTACCTCCACAACCACCTCTACTTCCACATCTACCTCCATAACCACCTCTACTTCTACTTCTACCTCCACAACCACCTCTACTTCCACTTATACCTCTACAACCACCTCTACTTCCACAACCACCTCTACTTCCACATCGTCCTCCACAACCACAGCTACTTCTACATCTACCTCTACTTCCACATATACCTCCACAACCACCTCTACTTCCACTTCTGCCTCCACAACCACCTCTACTTCTACATCTACCTCCACAACCACCTCTACTTCCACAACCACCTCTACTTCCAGCTCTCTACTTCCACCTCTATCTCCACAACCACCTCTACTTCCTCTTCTATCTCCACAACCATCTCTACTTCCACTTCAACCTCTACAACCACGTCTATTTCCACTTCTACCTCCACAACCACCTCTACTTCCACATCTACGTCTACAATCACCTCTACTTCCACATCTACCTCCACAACCACCTCTACTTCCACTTCTACCTCCACAACCACCTCTACTTCCACATCTACATCCACAACCACATCTACTTCCACTTCTACCTCCACAACCACATCTACTTCCACTTCTACCTCCACAACCACCTCTACTTCCACTTCTTCCTCCACAACCACTTCTACTTCCACTTCTACCTCCACAACCCCCTCTACTTCCTCTTCTACCTCCACAACCACCTCTACTTCCACATCTACCTCCACAACCACCTCTACTTTCACATCTACCTCCACAACCACATCTACCTCCACAACCACATCTACTTCCACTTCTACCTCTACAACCACCTCTACTTCCACTTCTACCTCTACAACCACCTCTACTTCCACATCTACCTCTACCTCCACATCTACCTCCATAACCACATCTACTTCCACTTCTACCTCCACAACCACCTCTACTTCGACTTCTACCTCTACAACCACCTCTACTTCCACAACCACCTCTACTTCCACTTCTACCTCCACAACCATCTCTAATTCCACTTCTACCTCCAACCAACTTCCACTTCTACCTCTACAATCACCTCTACTTCCACATCTACCTCCACAACTACCTCTACTTCCACATCTACCTCCATAACCACCTCTACTTCCACTTCTACCTCTACAACCACCTCTACTTCCACAACCACCTCTACTTCCACATCTACCTCCACAACCACATCTACTTCCACATCTACCTCTACTTCCACATATACCTCCACAACCACCTCTACTTCCACTTCTACCTTTACAACCACCTCTACTTCCACATCTACATCCACAACCACCTCTACTTCCACTGCTACCTCTACTTCCACATCTACACCCACAACCACCTCTACTTCCACTTCTACCTCCACAACCACCTCAACTTCCACATCCATCTCCACAACCACCTCTACTTCCACTTCTACCTCTACAACCACCTCTACTTCCACTTCTACCTCCACAATCACCTCTACTTCCACTTCAACCTCTACAACCACCTCTACTTCCACTTCTACCTCCACTACCACCTCTACTTCCAATTCTTCCTCCACAACCATCTCTACTTCCACTTCCACCTCTACAACCACCTCTACTTCCACATCTACTTCTACAACCACCTCTACTTCCACTTCTACCTCTACAACCACCTCTACTTCCACATCTACCTCCACAACCACAACCACCACCACAACGACCATTACTTCAACTTTTACCTCTACAACCTCCTCTACCACAACACCTTCCCCCGGTAACTGTACTATTAGCACATCAGCTGATACCGTTTCCTTCCAATCCCCTAATTATCCAAGTGATTATCCAAATAACAAGATCTGTACACTTCCACCAACATATATGGTAAGCGACTACAATAAAATGCATTACAATAAAAGGAATTATATATAACTAAATATATCGTATAGCTTGAGTGCGTATGTGTGTGATTGTTTATATATACACGTACACATATATATCTATCTATATATCTATATTTATCTCTCTCTCTCTCTCTCTCTCTCTCTCTCTCTCTCTCTCTCTCTCTCTCTCTCTCTCTCTCTCTATATATATATATATATATATATATATATATATATCCATATGTATATGTATAAATGTGTATGTGTGTGTGTGTGATATATATATATATATATATATATATATATATATTATATATATTATATATATCATTATCATCATCAGGAGCTAACGCCTATGGGGGCGCATAGCCGCGTCCACCTTTTGCTTCCACCTTTTGGGATCCCTCATGGCAAGCCGCCAGGCAGGGACTCGGCTCATCTCGAGCTCTTCCCGACAGGTTTTGATCGATCTGCCCAAGCCACGACCTCCTAGGTCGTCCCATAGGCCTCCTCCACCCTGGGTTGTCTTTTACAGAAACAACATGATGAGCAGGATCAGCCTGTGGAAAACGAGCCAAATGGCCATATAGCCTGAGTTGGCGATCCCGGATTGTGCAGGTAATAGGTCCTGTGCCAGTCTCACGGTGCAGCCATTGGTTAGACACATGGTCCCGCCAACAGTACCCCATGATCCGCCGCAAGGACCTATTACAAAATGCATCAAGACGAGACTCCAGTGCACTGGATAATGTCCAGGTTTCACTACCGTAGTGCAAAACTGGCATTACCAGGGCCCTGAAAACCCGTAGCTTGGTCCTTCTGCACAGGTACCGGCACCTCTTGTCGAGATAGTTCATAACCCCTGCTGCCAGGTCTGACAGCCCAGAATTATGAACTGCACTACCAAGGTATGTAAAGCTCTCTCTGACTTCAATGTCCTCGTCACAAGCACGTAGCGACCGAACAGGTTCTCCTAGCAAGTCCGCAAAGTCCTGGCTCTTGGTCTTGGTCCAGGACACCTCTAGACCCAAGGGCTTTGCTTCATTATTAAATGCATTGAGAGCCACCACTAGGGTTTCCAAAAACTCAGATAGAATAGCAACATCATCAGCAAAGTCAAGTCTGTAACCTTAATATTACCCAGTGTTGCTCCACAATGACTTTGAACAGTAGCTCTGCTTAGTATCCAGTCCATGCAAGTGTTGAAAAGTGTTGGTGCAACAACACAGCCTTGTTGGAATTCCTCTCAGTTTCAGGGTCTCCCAGAATGATTCTCAATGCACTGTATCGAATTCCTTCGTGAGGTCGATGTAGGCTGCAAGCAGCCCACGTCCAAACTCATGACGGCGCTCTACAATGACTCGAAGCACAAGGATATGGTCTATTGTGGACTTACCAGGAGTGAATCCAGATTGCTCTGGCCTCTGATGCCTTAGTAGATGGTCTCTAATACGCCTCAGAAGGATGCGGGCAAGAACCTTGCCTGGTACACAGAGCAGTGTGATGCCGCGGTGATTGCTGCAGTCCCATCGGTCCCCCTTCCCCTTCCAGAGAGGGATGACCACACTCCTCAATAGGTCAGGGGGAACAGTACCGGACTGCCAGATGGCAGCCAGGACAGCATGCAATCCCTGCGCCATAGGTTCACCACCAGCCTTTAACAATTCAGCTGGGATGCCGCAAATACCCGCTGCTTTACCACTCTTCAGCTTGGAGATCGCCTCCCTAACTTCAGTTAGGGACGGTGGGTCCTCGCTAATGGGTTGGTCCAGCAGCGGAATCACGGCACTACCGACATCCAAGTTAACCGTTGGAGGGTCAACCTGATACAGCTGCTCAAAGTACTCAGCCCAACGCTCCCTCACCGCAACAGGATCTGATACGATCTGGCCACCTACTAAGGGAACTGCAGTCACCTGTGAAGAGGGCTTGGAGTTCAGTTTTCTTAGAGTTTGGTATGCAGGACGAAGGTCATTTACTAAGAAATGGCCTTCGACCTCCTCAGCAAGACTCCTAATATACTGTTCCTTGTCCCTTCTTAACAGAGACCGAGTTCTGCACACCTGAGAATGGTGAAAATCCCGATCCACTGCCAGACGAGCCGCACGGCAAGCATCTGTGGCTTCCAGTGTCTCCTGAGAGATTAAATTCTGTCTTGCTCTCGGGCGTTCTCAATCGATTCTTGGGCTGCATCAAACATTTCGCACTTGAAGGGTGTCCCACAGAAGTACAGGGTCCGTCAGATTGTCAAGCGCTGTGAAAACGACCAGAGATTGCCTCAGCAAACCTCCGAGCACACTCCCTCTCCTTCAGCCTGTCCAGATAAAACACCCTAGGATGGTCACTGAGCCGCTGGGGAGTTTTGAAGTGAACCCGGAGGGTAGCCACAACCAATCTATGGTCAGTACCACAGAACTCGGCACCTATACACCCTGCAGTTCTGAGGATCCTCTAACAAATGCTAACGAGAATGGGTCGATCTCCTTGGCTGCATTACCCGCATTGCTGTACCATGTCCAACGATGTGAGTCTGGGCGCTGGTACCAGGAGCCAGAAATCCTCAATTTCTGGGATCTTGCAAAATCCCGAAAAAGGAGGTAATTTTCACTGCCGGTATCAACTCCCGAAACATGAGGACCGACTGACTTCTCATAGCCAGCTCGATTGCAGCCAGATACCGCATTGGTCACCCAGAACAATACGAATATCTGCCACAGATACAAGTTTGGCGTAGAACATCTCTTTCACGTCAAGTTTACAAACATCGGTAGGAGCGTACACAGCAATAAGAGACATGAAGCCAAAAGACAGCTTCAGTCTCATTACCATTATACGCTCATAAACTGGAGTGACCTCTACCACCAAGGGCTGGAGCCTACTGGGGACAGCTATGGCTTTTCTCTGAATATGGTGACCATCGC
>NW_020870708.1:190695-193195 GCF_003789085.1 Penaeus vannamei
CAGATCGAATGTGCTCATCCAGATTCTAGTCCGTTGCATGCTAATTTCGGAGAGGATGAGGGCGCTGAATAGGACACATATTTATATTAAGGAAGGGGGTGAATGTCCAGAAAAATACCATATCATTGTGCTGCGTACCATGCTGCAATGTAAACTATTAAAAAGAACCAAAATTAAGTGTATTCCCCTTAAGAAAAACAAAAGATTGTAAGCCTGTGAGACTTTGTACCTACGGCCAATAGCAAGGTCAGTCTCATTTCTATTTTATATACGTTATTGGCTAAAAATGAAATGGTAAGTCTAATGTATTTGATATACAGACAAGTCACAAAACCAAGCGTGAGTAGCATTCAAAATGATAGCAAGCATATAATGATAATAAGCACTGCCACAAGAGATATTTAAATATTTTTACGAAAAGAGGAAAAAGAGGAACGGAAATGGTGGAAAGGAAGGGAGGAAAGAGGAAAGTACAGGGGAGAAATATCTAGGTCCTCTCCATATTCTGCAGTGTCGAAATAATGGGTTACCGATAATAATATTCGTTATGTTTCTAAAAGGTCTTGTTAGTGACCATATTGGCAACTACAGGCTCAGAACATATAGAATGCAGTAAATTAGGTGGGAGGTGAAGATGGGTCATGGGTCTAATTTCAGTGTGGCTTTGTTTTGTTAAAACGATGATCGACAGTGAGAAATTTTGTAATGTAAAGTTAGTAGTGTTTGTTGAGAAAGAAGGCAATTCATATTGAGGTGTGGGTGGGTGCAGTGAGGGTAATTGTTAATGTGCCATTAATAAGCACACATACATAAATTGTGGTGAGGAAGTATTGGTGGTGCTGGTTAGAACTGAGACTTCATGGTTGTGCTGATGAGGGTTTGCAAAGAGTTGGCGAAGCAGGTGGATCGGATTGGCGAGTATAGTAGTGTAGGGGGCGTTTTAAGGTTCGACCACCACTTACCACCAGATGTAAACTAGATGGGGATGGTCTTGATGCAGGTGAATGGAAGGGGACTTACCTTATGGGTTCATTGTAGAAGGTAGATGCAAGACCCCAAGAAACCCCGTATTCCCGGGTTTGAGGATGTAGACCCTGTGTATCTTCGTCTGTCCGCTCTGTTTGATGAAATCTTTTATACGGCGGTGCAGGTGCTTGTTTAAACCTGCATAAATGTCAGAAGTGAAAGCAGTACAGACATTCGTCATTCTCTCAAAGAGGAATCTACTAATGGAAGGCAGCTGCTGGAGACAGGTGTGGTGTATCATCTGACTTTTTGGATATTGTTTACATATATATTATAATTAAGAATATGATTAAAGTCTGTGGCCTGTAGTTTACTAAAGACAACTTCAGGCCAAAAACTTCTCCAGCAGGTTAAAAAAAATAATAAATAAATAAATAAATAATTGAGAGGAGCGCAAAGAAATCCGTGCACCAACCCAACGCGTGTGAAGAGAATGTCATGACAATTTTGTTTTGTTCTAGAATTAGATTTGGAAAGATTCTTCAGTAAAGGAATATAATTCTATACTATACAGTGCATACTGTATTCCCCCACTCATTGTATTGCTGACAAATCATACAGTAACTATATTATTCAAAGTGCATGGACTAACAATGTAAGTTTTCGTAATTTGTGAATAAACATCTAGTTTCCAAATCAAATGCATTTTTTAATTACATATAGCTTTGTGCTCATTTTTCATAACAATGAACAAAACAGATCTTCTTTAAGGAACTTTCTGTGCTGTTAATCAGAAGTCGGTAATCATAACACATTAAGAACTTAAAGAACTAAAAATTCCACTATCGATTTAAATTACTGGAAGACCGTAACTGTTGAAATAAAAAAGATATTGCAAGACTTCAGTGGTAACTTAATTTACCAATATATCAATTGTTACCAATATATCAGGCAAATCTTTCCAGCTATATTATGATGGATTTACTCTACATATCATACTTTCTTTAATATTACAGATCTGAGCATACTATTCTTCATTATATGAGGCAAAAAATATTATGCTACAGTTTGCAAGAGGGATATTCTACAAAACATTGTGTAGCTAATGGTGTCACATGCATCAGCGTGGGTGGAGGGGCTTGCATGCACACCATCACTACATCCCTGACAGACACTGAATTCGCGTCCCTCCAGAGACCACATATAAGCAAAAGTTAGATTAATATCCATCAATTATACTTTGTCCACTATTAGATCATACTTTCCTGATCTTTTAAATTTGCGAAGCAAGACTGAACTTGATGCAGGCAATCACGACGGTAGTTACCCTATAACGATGCCGAATTCTGAAAAAAGGTTCTTAGGGTGTAGTGTTTGTAGTAGTTGATAAAAAATACCTTAAAGAATGTAAAGCATTACAGAGTACAATTTCCGCTTCTGTAGGAACAGAATTCATGTATTTGATTGCATTTGATAAGGGTTCTATCAGATGAGCTTTGAACTGCAGCTTTAATCACTCATAAACCTGGCATGC
>NW_020870708.1:219670-227170 GCF_003789085.1 Penaeus vannamei
CCCGAGATGTAATCGACGTAAGTGAGAGGACCTGAGCGCGCCTGGAGGTCAAGAAGTGAGGGAGCGACTCTGAAGAGGACTGAGCGCGCGCTGGAGGTCAAGAAGTGAGAGGACCTGACGCGCGCCTGGAGCTTCAAGAGAGTGGGTGACGAGGACCTGAGCGCGCCTGAAGAAGTGGGTCAAGAAGTTGAGAGGACCTGAGCGCGCCCTGGAGCTCAAGCGAGCAGAGGACCTAGGAAGGTCGCGCTGGAGCTCAAGAAAAGAGGACCTGAGCGCGCCTGAGGTTAAGAAGGCTGAGCGCGCACATGGAGGTCAAGAAGTGAGAGACTGAGCGGCGCCAAGGAGGGGACCTGAGGCGAGCATCAAGAAGTCGGAGGCCACAGCGCCTGGAAGCTCAAGAAGTGAGAGGACCTGAGGCGCCTGGAGGTCAAGAAGATGAGAGGGACCTGAGCGCGCCTGGAGGTCAAGAAGTGAGAGGACCTGAGCGCGCCTGGAGGTCAAGAAGGGAGAGGACCTGAGCCGCCTGAGGGGGTCAAGAAGGTGGGAGAGACTGAGGCGCCTGGAGGTCAAGAAGTGAGAGAGAGGACGCTGAGCGCGCCTGGAGGTCAGCGACCTGAAGCGCGCCTGAGGTCAAGAAGAGAGGACCTGAGCGCGCCTGGAGGTCAAAGAAGTGAGAGAGGACCTGAGCGCGCTGGAGGTCAAGAAGTGAGAGGGCCGGAGCGCGCCTGGAGCAGAGCTGAGGAGAGGAACCTGAGCGCGCCTGGAGTCAAGAAAGTGAGAGGACCTGAGCGCGCCTGGAGGTCAAGAAGGGAGAGGACCTGAGCGCGCCTGGAGGTCCCTGAGCGCGCCTGGAGGTCAAGAAGTGGAGACCTGAGCGCTGGAGCTCAAGAAGTGAGAGGACCTGAGCGCGCCTGGCGAGGACCTGAGCGCGCCTGGAGGTCAAGAAGGGAGAGAGAGCGCGCCTGGAGCCATGAGAGGTCTTGACGCGCCTGGAGGTCAAGAAGTGAGAGGACCTGAGCGCGCCTGGAGGTCAAGAAGCGAGAGGACCTGGAGCGCGCCTGGAGGTCAAGGAGAGGACCTGAGCGCGCCTGGAGGTCAAGAAGTGAGAGGACCTGAGCGCGCCTGGAGGTCAAGAAGTGAGAGGACCTGAGCGCGCCTGGAGGTCAAGAAGGGAGAGGACCTGAGCGCGCCTGGAGGTCAAGAAGTGAGAGGACCTGGAGGTCAAGAAGTGAGAGGACCTGAGCGCGCCTGGAGGTCAAGAAGCGAGAGGACCTGAGCGCGCCTGGAGGTCAAGAAGTGAGAGGACCTGAGAGGTCAAGAAGTGAAGGACCTGAGAGAAGCCTGAGCGCGCCTGGAGGTCAGCCTGGAGGTCAAGATGCCAAGGGAAGAGTTCGCGCTGAAAGGACGCTGATCGACCCGCCGTGTCAACGCTGGCAGTTCCGCCGACTTGCATTACCCGGAGGAGGAGGAGGAGGAGAAGAAGAAGAAGGAGGAGGAGGAGGAGGAGGAGGAGAAGAGAAGGAGGAGAGGAGAAGAAGAAGAAGAAGAGGAGGAAGAAGAAGAAAGGGGAGAGGGAGGAGGAGGAGAAGAAGGAGGAGGAGAGGAGAAGAAGAAGAAGAAGAAGAAGAAGATAAGGAGAAGAAGAGGAAGAGGAGGAGAGAGGTTTTCCATGAAAGGATAGAAACTTGCATTACCCGGGAGGAAGGAAGAAGAAGAAGAGGAAGAGAGAGAAGGGAGAAGAAGGAGGAGGAGGAGGAGAAGAAGAAGAAGGAAGAAGGGAGGTTTTCCATTGATAAGGATAAGAAAACTTGATAAGAATAAAAAAAAAACGATATTTCGTAGCGGATTTAAGGAAGTGATGGTGACGATAGTGCCCGATGGTGGAGCGCTGCGGTGTCCGTTCGCAGTGAGACAGGTGATGGTGATTTAGCCCGAGGAAATGCAATTAGCAGGTGATGATGATGCTTTATGAGGTTAGCGAGACACGTGGTGAGGTTATCCGTGCTGGAGTCACACACACACACACACACACACACACACACGCACACACGCACACACACACACACACACACCACACACACACACGCACACACACACGCACACACACACACACACACACACACACACACACGCACACACGCCACACACACACACACACACACACACACACACACACACACACACACACACACGCACACACACACACACGCACAACGCAAACACACACACACACACACGCAAACACACACACACACACACGCACACACACACACACGTTTGATCGTCTGTTTCCGCATCGTTCGTTCTTTTTATATATATTTCTTAGAATACTTTTCTTGATTGGTAAAAATAATGATTTAATTATGACTTCATCAATTTAATCAGTTAAAACTATGAATACTCTGTCTCTCTGGATTATCTTGTTTTAGATCTTGTTTTGTGTTATTTAATGTACTGAATTGCAAAACATTGCTGTTATCTTTTAAATATAATAAAGCAATTCCGTTTTAAGATAAAATATTCTTGCAAAATACGCCAAAAATGTTTAAAGCAATCCCCGTATATCGACTAAATAATAATAATGATAATGATAATAATATATACACGACACACATATATATATATGTGTTTGTGTTTGTGTGTGTGTACAAACATACACAATACACACACATATATCCATATATATGTGTGTGTGTGTGTTTATGTACATATATACATATAATAAAAAATAAAAAAATAAATAAAAAAAATAATAAAAAAATACAATAAAAAAAAAAAAAATGGCGACAGCACACGCCAGCGATCGCCGCGCTGCCGTGAGCCCGTTATAGCGAGCCGTAAAATCAAGGTTGTGTAACCAGCGCCACTTCGACTTGGACTTGTCTTTGCTTGAGGTTGCGTGATTTGATTTAATTTGGGAACTTTGGAACGTGTAAATGTATCGAAAATCATGGGGACTGGATTTTTGTCTTTATATTTGTGGCAGTTATGGAGAAGATTTATGCTGGTGACTTCTTCGGTGGTAGAACGAAGGGTGTTCGTGTGGTTGGTTAGTATGCTTCGTTTTGAAAGGGAGGTATGAGGAGAGAGAGAGAGAGAGAGAGAGAGAGAGAGAGAGAGAGAGAGAGAGAGAAGAGAGAGAGAGAGAGAGAGAGAGAGAGAGAGAGAGAGAGAGAGAGAGAGAGAGAGAAGAGAGAGAGGGAGAGAGAGAGAGAGGAGAGAGAGAGAGAGAGAGAGAGAGAGAGAGAGAGAGAGAGAGAGAGAGAGAGAGAGAGAGAGAGAGAAGAGAGAGAGAGAGAGAGAGAGAAGAGAGAGAGAGAGAGAGAGAGAGAGAGAGAGAGGGAGAGGGAGAGGGAGAGAGAGGAGAGAGGAGGAAAGAAGAGTGAGAGACACATGTCATATATGTCATATATGACTTACGTACAGATAAAAAATATAGATATCTGAACAGTTAGGATATATAAAGTTGAGGATTTTTTTTATTATTATAGGAATGCAACTCATTAGTACGCCTAATTGATAATTGCAACCAAAAATATACGTCTATTTGATAGAGTATATCCAAAACCATATTTACTCCCATGATATGAAATAAAGTCATACATTACTAAGCAAATAACCAACCAAAACAAAGCGAACGACGAAAAATAAAAGCCCCTTTAGTTGGCAATATCTCCGAGTAAACCGCCATTTTTATTCCATTGCTCAGGCGTGTTGTCGGGGCACCATATGGTTCTCTTGGTCTCCACACTTGAATTTACAAACGCCGCATAGCATTTTCGACCTTCCTTCGTTACACCCGAAGTTACGACACTTTATTCCCCCCCTTTTCCTTGGTGATAAACGTGGAATCAGATCGCGTTTTTCATCACTCACAGTAATGCCATAACGTGATCCCTTATAACCAGTGACAGTACTGGCCGGAATTGTTTAAACTTTTTATCGTTTTAACGCTTAGGGATGCGGCCGATCAGGGTTTTGTGTTTGTTTGTTTTAGTGTAATGTGTTTACGTACGAATGTGTATATTAGTGTATTTGTCCATACAATAAGTTTGTGTGTTGTATTTGTTGTTGTATTGTTATTTTCTATCTGGATTACTGGTACAACTAGTGAACACTACTGTAGGAACGTCATTTTTAAAGTACATTATGCATCCTCGTGGATTTTTATGTGATCTGTTAAATTCTGTGACTTGGATGACCGTTTACGCGAGCCGATATTGGCTAGGTTAGCAACCGCCTCACACCTGCGTCAGCGAAAAAAAAATGAAGTTACTCCTCGGCCTTGAAGCTATTATCACCTGGAGAAATCCTATATGCCTGGGACTTTATTTTGTCTATTTCTCATATTAATCATCTTAAATGACGTACTAGTGAGTGAGCGTAGAAACTTTAAGCAACGTAGCACATATTGAGCTCCGTTGAAGATGATAAAACCAACAGATTCAAAAGCGATGAAAACAAAGTGACGTATGTTCTAACGGCCAGAGAGAAGCTTCTAGAAGACTATCACAAGAATATCAAATATATGCTTCCGGTTAAGAGGACTTCAGCGGGGATCTCGAGAGGAGAAAGAAACACCTCCTTTCTCGCTTAATGTTAAAAGCTTCTTGAGACACTGTCGGCGCTGGATTCCTACTCCGTCACCATGAGGTCTTTCGCTTATGGCCGCTACGTGTCCTTCGCCTTTTTTCTACTTATGCTTAAATTATATAAGCAGCGAGTGGGAGTGGATTGTACTTTGATAATATTTCCTTAAATTTATCTATAGTACTTTCGACCTTCCTTCGTTGCACCCTAAATATATCAAATAGTAACATTTTATACTGTTATTCATAATCGTCATGATCACTATTAGGAAGTAAAAAGATATTAATGTCAGCATTTTTATATACAATATAGTAGCGCTACTTTTTAAGCATAGCACTCTAAACCTACAAATACTAATCCTGTAACACCAGAACGCTAATTTCCCAAAATACAACAGTTATGAACCGTATTCATGTTGACAAATGTATTTCTGACGAAGATATCATCGCAGCCGGTCAGATACATCTCTTGTATTGTGAAGATATTCATTCTCATTCATACCTTTTCTACAACAGTTATACCATCTTTTCACATACCATTTACAGCTTCCAATAACACGGATTCTAAGGCCGAAACTCTGCCCATCTACATAGAGTCGAAAACTGTTCTTTGTAATATATTTTGTTTGACTTCATTTAGCCTAATAAAGTATGTAAATAAATCCAAGAGATACAAGGCATGTTCACGCGCATGTTCCTGTTGGCATCAAATCTTTGTTTTGCTTTTATTTCTGCGGTAGATATTTGGCTGTATTTAGTTATTCTATATTGTCAGTAATCTGTAGTTCATACAGGATTCCATTCCAGACAGCACCTAGTCTTGCAACGTTAGTCTAGTAGAATCCTTGGTAAAATCAAGTTCTTTTCTCGACTATTTATATTTAACCATAAATTGTTTTAGTGATATATTTCGTGTCTATCTTTTCTTCTTATCTTTCCCAGATAAGGATTCACCTGCCGTTTAGAGTAACTATATACACTACCAGAGGCGTATAAGATGTTATGAATACAGTATAATGCAAGCTATACCCCCGCGGCGTCTCAAAGTTGCCCATGTTAGGAAGAGAAAGAAATACCCCTCCGGCGCTGCCAAGAAATTCGAAGAAATTCAGAAGTCTTCCGCGGCGCACGTGTGGCATTGTTCAAGCGAGGACTTTTTTCCTCAAATAAACTGCCGCCAGTCGCTCTCTCCGCGCCGAAGGACCCTCTCGTGTGGCTCCAGTTCACTCCTAAAGAGAGATTCGTCGTCGTCCTCCTCCTCTGGAAACCTCAAGAGTTGAACTATTACATCCGCTTCAGCAGCTCGCCTCAGGAAGAACGCCACGTGCCGGGTTTGTTTCATTACGGCACATCTGCATCGCGCGCGCCGTGCCTCCGCCGCTCGAACGGGGAAGGGAAGGGCGCTGCGAACCCTCGCCGGCTCGTGGCTTCCGGTGCTGTGATACGGTCTTGCTTGCTATGTTGTTAAATATCTAAGCAGTGTGTGAGAGAGAGAGAGAGAGAGAGAGAGAGGGAGAGAGAGAGAGAGAGAGAGAGGAGAGAGAGAGAGAGAGAGGGAGAGAGAGAGAGAGAGAGAGAGAGAGAGAGAGAGAGAGAGAGAGAGAGAAAGAGACAGAGAGAGAGAGATAGCCGTGGCTGGCGTCTTTACTGTCTCTTTCGCCTCGTCAAGTGTTGCTACATCATCTCATAACGCTTTCTACCCTGACAGTAATCTATGAAAATGGAATAATGTGCCCCTTGCTCTTTCCTCCCTTCAGTCCGGGCTGCGGTCAGAGGTGGCGCAGCAAGGGCGTCAGTCTTGGCAGGATATCCCAGGTCCTCTCGGAGCGGCTTCCCTAACCCACGGTAGAGCCAACGCCGAGCTGGTCGATCTCGCCCCACGACCTGCTGGCTCCCGTTCAAGGTCCTCGGAGCGACAAGCGACTGTTTTTTGCAAATGCGGTCTTTTCTCCGGATACGCCGAGAGCCACCAGGGTCCGGGGGCGGTTCGAGGTCGTCTTGTTTAACGCATTGGAGAGAAGACGCGAAAGATGCTGCGAAATCCCGAGGCCCTAAATCCGATCTCGCTACAAGGAAACGGCCGTTGTGTGCTGGCGTACTTTTGCTGGATATAAAGGGCATGAACCAGAGAGCAAATGTGTGAGCGGGAAAAAATAGAAAGGTATAGTATTGGGAGAGTAAAAGGATTAAACACTCATTTACATACGCATGCATACCATTACGTACTGTACATAAATAGTGTTTGATTTCAGTGATACAGCATGATGCACTACACAAAATGAGCATACAACCAGATACGGACAGGTTAGCTGATATCATGACAATCCCATGAAAATTATGCATGTAAAATGATTCAAAGCTATGTATTTTACCGGCGCTGCTATCAAATCATTCGATGTTGAAAAAAATATATCACGTGAACTGGTTACGATCAAATACATCCTTTAAAATTCAGTCATCTGATGTGCTAATATTAGATAAGAACATGTAAAATAAATAGGAGAAAATACAGTAAGAAGAAATACCAGACAGAGACTGCTAAAAGACGCAAAACATGTTGCTGACAAGAATAAAGAGGAGAGGGAAAGACGAGGAAGAGCAGCTAGGGATGTGCTGCTTCAGAGAAATACAGGATAACTCTCGGTCTCGGTTATTCCTCACTGATGACCACAGGAAGAAGGAAAAGGAGGGAGAGAGAGAGAGAGAGGAACAGACAGGCGGATAGATAGACAGAGATAGAGAGTGAGAGACAGACAGAGATAGAAAAGGAGAGAGAGACAAAGAAAGAAAGAAAGAGGCATGGGTAGACAGGGAAGCAGGAACAGAGAGACAGAGGCAGGGACAGAGAAAGAAGCAGAGGCAGAGAGAGAGAGATGTAGAAAGAAAGACATTCAGAGACACAAATAGACCG
>NW_020870708.1:239670-244670 GCF_003789085.1 Penaeus vannamei
ATGAGGAAGTGAGGAGAAAGAGATGTGATGTATGAGGAAGTTGAGGAGAAAAGAGAGATGTGATGTATTGAGGAAGTGAGGAGAAAGAGATGTGATGTATGAGGAAGTGAGGAGAAAGAGATGTGATGTATGAGGAAGTGAGGAGAAAGAGATGTGTTATGAGGAAGTGAGGAGAAAGAGATGCGATGAGGAAGTGGAGAACTGATGGAGGATAAGTGAGATGTATGTATGAGGAAGTGAGGAGAAAGAGATGCGATGTATGAGGAATGAGGAGAAAGAGATGCGATGTATGAGGAAGTAAGGAGAATGAGATGTGATGTTTTGAGGAAGTGAGGAGAATGAGATGTTATGTATGAGGAGGTGAGGAGAAAGAGATGTGATGTATGAGGAAGTGAGGAGAAAGAAGATAGTGATGTATGGAAGTGAGGAGAAAGAGATGTGATGTATGAGGAAGTGAGGAGAAAGATGTGATGGAGGAAGTGTGAGATGTGATGTATGAGGAAGTGAGGAGAAAGAGATGTGATGTATGAGGAAGTGAGGAGAAAAGAGATGTGATGTATGAGGATGAAAGAAAGAGATGTGATGTGTATGAGGAAGTGAGGAGAAAGAGATGTGATGTATGAGGAAGTGAGGAGAAAGAGATGTGAGATGATGAGGAGGAGATGTGATGTATGAGGAAGTGAGGAGGAGATGTGATGTATGAGGAAGTGAGGAGAAAGAGATGTGATGTATGAGGAAGTGAGGAGAAAGGATGTGATGTATGAGTATGAGGAAGTGAGGAGAAAGAGATGTGATGTATGAGGAAAGTTAAGGAGAAAGAGATGTGATGTATGAGGAAGTGAGGTGTATGGAGAAGTGTGATGTGTGAGAAGTGAGGAGAAAGAGATGTGATGTATGAGGAGTGAGGAGAAGAGATGTGATGTATGAGGAAGTGAGGGGGAGAGTGTGATGTATGAGGAAGTGAGGAGAAAGAGATGTATGTATGAGGAATTGAGGAGGAGATGTGATGTATGAGGAAGTGAGGAGAAAGAGATGTGATGTATGAGAATTGAGGGAAGATGTGATGTAAGTGTGAGGAATGAGGAGAAAGAGATGTGATCTATGAGGAAGTGAGGAAGAAGAGAGGATGTGATTGTATGAGGAAGTGAAGGAGAAAGATGTGATGTATGAGGAAGTGAGGAGAAAGAGATGTGATGTATGAGGAAGTGGAGAAAGAGATGTGATGTAGAGATGAGGAGAAAGAGATGTGATGTATGAGGAAGTGTGAGAGAGTGTGATGTATGAGGAAGTGAGGAGAAAAGAGATGTGATTTGAGTGTGATGTATGAGGAAGGAGAAGAGATGTGATATGAGGAGGGTGAGGAGAAAGAGATGGTGATGTATGAAGAAGTGAGGAGAAAGAGATGTGATGTGTGAATGAAGTGAGGAGTGAAAGAGATGTGATGTATGAGGAAGAGTGAGGAAAGAGAGATGTGATGGGGAAGTGAGGAGAAGTGAGGAGAAAGAGATGTGATGAGTGATGTGATGAGAGGAAGTGAGGAGAAAGAGATGTGATGTATGAGGAATGAGTGTGATGAATGAAAGAGAAAGAAGTGAGGAGAAAGAGATGTGATGTATGAAAGTGATGTATGAGGAAGTGAGGAGAAGATGGATGTATGAGGAAGTGAGGGGGAGATGTGATGTATGAGGAAGTGAGGAGAAAGAGATGTGATGTATGAGGAAGTGAGGAGAAAGAGATGTGATGTATGAGGAAGTGAGAGATGTGATGTATGAGGAAGTGAGGAGAAAGAGATGTGATGTATGAGGAAGTGAGGAGAAAGAGATGTGATGATGATGTGATGTATGAGGAAGTGAGGAGAAAGAGATGTGATGTATGAGGAAGTGAGGAGAAAGAGATGTGATGTATGATGATGTATGTATGAGGAAGTGAGGAGAAAGAGATGTGATGTATGAGGAAGTGAGGAGAAAGAGATGTGATGTATGAGGAAGTGAGAGATGTGATGTATGAGGAAGTGAGGAGATGATGTATGAGGAAGTGAGGAGAAAGATGTGATGTATGAGGAAGTGAGGAGAAGAGATGTGATGTATGAGGAAGTGTATGTATGAGGAAGTGAAGAAAGAGATGTGATGATGAGGAAGTGAGGAGAAGAGATGTGATGTATGAGGAAGTGAGGATGTGATGTATGAGGAAAGTGAGGAGAAAGAGATGTGATGTATGAGGAAGTGAGGAGAAAGAGATGTGATGTGTGAGGAGTGAGGAGAAAGAGATGTGATGTGTGAGGAAGTGAGGAGAAAGAGATGTGATGTATGAGGAAGTGAGGAGAAAGAGATGTGATGTATGAGGAAGTGAGGGGGAGATGTGATGTATGAGGAAGTGAGGAGAAAGAGATGTGATGTATGAGGAAGTGAGGAGAAAGAGAATGTGTGTGATGAGGAGAATGTGATGAGGAAGTGAGGAGAAAGAGATGTGATGTATGAGGAAGTGAGGAGGAAGAGATGTGATGTATGAGGATGTTGATGATGATGAGGAAGTGAGGAGAAAGAGAGGTGCGATGTATGAGGAAGTGAGGAGAAAGAGATGTGATGTATGAGGAAGTGAGGAGAAAGAGATGTGATGTATGAGGAAGTGAGGAGAAAGAGATGTGATGTATGAGGAAGTGAGGAGAAAGAGATGTGATGTATGAGGAAGTAAGAAAGGAAAGAAATGCATGATGAGGAGAAAGAGATGATGCGATGTATGAGGAAGTAAGGAAAATGAAGAGATGGTGATGTTATGCATGAGGGTCTGGGGAGAAAGAGATGTGATGTATGAGGAAGTGAGGATTATGAGGAGAAAAAAGGAGATGCGATATATGAGGAAGTGAGGAAAATGAAGAGAAAGATATGCGAAATTTGACATATGACGAAAATGAGGAGATATGATGTATGAATAAGTAAAGAAAATGAGATATGACATATGAGGAAGTGATGAGAAAGGAGGAGGGAAATAAACAATAAAACTGCGTTTACACCAAATGAGGCAAGGCGAGGCAAATCAAGAGAGCTCCAGCTTGAAAAATGAAGTATTCCCTCAATGTATCACGAAATGACATAGAGATTACTGTAGGCTTCGTGTTTCTTGTTACTGTCTGGAATGAGTTTTAATGATGGGAATTTATCGCATCATGGATCATCATCACTTACATTATAATTGAAATCGTTTCTATGGTCAATGAAGTCATGAAGTATGGTAATACTTTTCTTAGAATTTTCACTTCTCATCCTAAAGAAATTTTTGATTTTTTTGTGAATTTATGAAGTACGCCAATATTTTTCATAGATTTTTCACTTTTCCTTCCCAAAGAAAATATTGAATTTTTCAATGAATTTATGAAGCACGCCAATACTTTTCATATATTTTCACTTCTCCCAAAGAATATTTATCTTTTTTTCAATGATTTTTGAAGTAAGCCAATACTTTTCTTAGATTTTTCACTTCTCATCCTAAAGAAATATTGATTTTTTCAGTGAATTTATGAAGCACGCCAATACTTTTCATATATTTTTCACTTCTCCTTCCAAAGAAATATTGATTTTTTTTTCAATGAATTCATGAAGTCCGCCAATACTTTTCATAGATTTTTCACTTCTCCTCCCAAAGAAATATTGATTTTTCAGTGAATTCATAAAAATGCGCCAATACTTTTCATGGAATTTTCACTTGTCCTCCCAAAGAAATATTGATCTTTTTCAATGAATTTATGAAGTAAGCCAATACTTTTCATAGATTTTTCACTTCTCCTCCCAAAGAAATATTGATTTTTTTCAGTGAATTTACGAAGTACGCCAATACTTTTCATATATTTTTCACATCTCCTTCCAAAGAAATATTGATCTTTTTCAGTGAATTTATGAAGTACGCCAATACTTTTCATAGATTTTTCACTTCTCTTCCCAAAGAGATATTGATTTTTTCTCTATTAGTTCATGAAGTCCGCCATACTTTCATAGAATTTTCACTTCTCATTCCTAAAAAATATTTGAATTTTTCAATGAATTTACGAAGTACGCCAATACTTTTTCATAGATTTTTCACTTTTCCTCCCAAAGAAATATTGATTTTTTTTCAGTGAATCTTTTCGAAGTACGCCAATACTTTTCATAGATTTTTCACTTCTCCTCCCAAAGAAATACTGATTTTTTCTGGTTGGTTTAGCAGGTCAAGGAAAATACGTGAATGAGGTTTCCAAAAATCGAGCCTCTTGATGTTCAATCCATGAATCCGTTTTCGTGAATCCGTGACAATACAAAGACTCACAGCGATAGGAACTGGATCTATCCTCGGTGAAGTCAGTGAGGTCACAGTGCTGACTCGCCTCGCCTCAAAAGGACTCGCATGACTTGCCTCATACCGCCTCCCCTCGCCTCAAAAGGACTCGCATGACTTGCCTCATACCGCCTCCCCTCGCCTCAAAAGGACTCGCATGACTTGCCTCATACCGCCTCCCCTCGCCTCCCCTCGCCTCAAAAGGACTCGCATGACTTGCCTCATACCGACTCGCCTCCCCTCGCCTCAAAAGGACTCGCATGACTTGCCCTCATACCGGCTCGCCTCCCCTCGCCTCAAAAGGACTCGCATGACTTGCCTCATACGACTCGCCTCCCCTCGCCTCAAAAGGACTCGCATGACTTGCCTCATACCCTCCCTCCTCGCCTCAAAAGGACTCGCATGACTTGCCTCATACCGCCTCCCCTCGCTCCCCTCGCCTCAAAAGGACTCGCATGACTTGCCTCATACCGCCTCCCCTCGCCTCCCCTCGCCTCAAAAGGACTCGCATGACTTGCCTCATACCGCCTCCCCTCGCCTCCCTCGCCTCAAAAAGACTCGCATGACTTGCCTCATACCGCCTCCCCTTCGCCTCAAAAGGACTCGCATGACTTGCCTCATACCGCCTCGCCTCCCCTCGCCTCAAAAGGACTCGCATGACTTGCCTCATACCGACTCCCCTCGCCTCAAAAGGA
>NW_020870708.1:257170-262170 GCF_003789085.1 Penaeus vannamei
AGTTAAAAGAATCATTGCTTGCCAAGGGTATGGACTCCCCTCACCCTGATTACAAAGAACTCCCGCCGTGGGCAAACGAAATGATCGAATTCTCAGTTCTAAATCTCACAATGAGAAAAGATCAATATTCCATGCCTAGCCTAAAGCCACAAGCACAAATGGTCATTGATCAAGGAACTCCGCCGGGTAGTATAACATACTACACGGACGGATCCGTGGATCCAATAAACCATACTGAAGGCGCCGGCTTTGCAACAAAGGATACCACAGCATCCATTAGGGTCACTGACAATGCCTCAACGCTTCAGGCTGAAACGGTTGCGATCATGGAAGCCCTGACACACGCGTCCCTGAGAGGAGGACACGTTGTCATTCACACAGATTCAAGAGCAACTATTGACAGCTTACAGCATAGCATGCCCCCAGATAACATCTACCTCTTGACAACAGTGCTAAACATAGCACAAAGAATCCTTAGTCAAGGTAGAAGAATCATCATAAACTGGGTCCCAAGCCACATAGGCATACAAGGGAACGAGCTTGCTGATAAACTAGCCGAAAAAGGCAGGGGTATGCCCTCATCCTCCATGATCGTTAAACCCAGCCGAAGGGGACTAAGCCAAAGTACCAAAATATCACAAAATCGCTCGCTGCCAAGTGGTACTCAGATGCTTCAGGCTATGAGCCACTGGCCCTTCCTCCAAACACAAAAAGAGGTACCGAAGTCATACTATTCAGACTAAGACTAGGTTTCCAATGCGCTTGGCAAATTATTGACAATGAGACTGCCAGATTATGCAAACACTGCGGCGAGCCTAACGCCACCCTGTTACATTACTTGCAGAATTGTGTACACACACAATTTATGAGGCAGGGACCACCCACCACAGCCGCGGGGCTGGTAAAAAGGGTGTGCAACATGCTTATCCCGTGGCAGCTGGATCGCTTGCTTGCAATTCAGCCACCGCGATAAGCATGCAGTTCAAAGAAAACATCTGAGTTAACTAGAAATAGTTAACACAGGCCGGGCCACTCCAGAGAAAAGGCCCGGGCGAAGCATGACTTCGCAAATCTAACTGAACTGAACTCTCCTGGTATCCATTTCGGCTTTTGTCTGAAGAGGAACAAGTGAAGAGTTCGAAACGTCACGCTTATTTTCAATTCTCATATATATATATATATATATATATATATATATATATATATATATATATATATATATATGTATGAGTGAATGTATGACTTATGGATAAATTGGTAAAACCCTGTTTTAAATTGCATACTGTGATGGTGAATACATTATAAATTACACTTATGCATTCCATGATGCAAGGTATGCAACTGACCTTTTAACTCTGCATTGGCAGCTCTGCCTATTAATTTAATGACATATTAAATTAAACCAACATCTATCTCCTCATTCCCTTTCTCTCTCTCTCTCTCTCTCTCTCTCTCTCTCTCTCTCTCTCTCTCTCTCTTCTCTCTCTCTCTCTCTCTCTCTCTCTCTCTCTCTCTCTCTCTCTCTCTCTTTCAATTAGATTATCTCCCTTTCTCCTCCCCCTCCCCTCTCTCCCTCTACATTTCGGTCGAGGCACTCTAGCCCAAGTACGCTTTGACGCCCCCCCCCCCCCCCTATCCATCTCCCGATAACAAATATTAAGTTACGTAGTAATATTACCAGTTCCATTATTATATGGTTGTTATTTGATAGTTGGTTACATTTATATTATAAGATTTAGGAAAGGTACTGTTTGAAAAGAAAAAGAAAGAAAGGAAAAAACTGATCTTACTGATTTCACTGAGGATCAAGGACCAACGTCCCACCATGAAAGCGACCCCCACCCCACCCCTTTATTATAGAGAGTTTCATAAGGATGGAGTGAATATTACATTTCAATTAGCCAAACGATAAAAAAAAACAATCTATAGTCCTCATAATTTATGATTCTCTATAGATAATAATACAACAAATTCTAAAAAAAAAAAAAAAAAAAAACTTTCTTCAACTTAAAAAAAACGAAAAAAAAAACAAATAAATAGTGATATTAAGAAAACGAAAAAAAAAACATAGCTCACATATTCACACATAGAAAAGAAAAAAAAAAAATAAATAATGACATTAAGAAAAATAAACACATAGCTCACATATTCACACATAGAAAAGAAAAAACACGAAAACGAAAACACATAGCTCACCTATTCACATAGAAAAGAAAAAACGAAAAAAAAGCAAAAACAAATAAACAGTGATATTAGGAAAACGAAAACACATACCTCACTGGCTCCTCTCCTGAACCACGTGAACACCGCCAGCGCCCTCGTCCTCCGCTGGGTGAGATACAGGCCCGTAAAATATAGCGTTCGGTTGAAAGTTTCCTCCTCAGTCTTCCACAATGACTCTCCTATAGCATATCTTGTTCTTGGGACAGGATGAACAAGATCAGCTTCTACAAGACTTCGTGAATAGCTCAAGTATTAAGATTTGCATGTTCGTAATATTGGTAATGATAATAAAAACATTTACCATTGATAGAGTAATAGGATTAGTAATTATGAAGATAATGATGACATTAGTAATACTACTACTAGTAATATTATTAATGATAATCATGATGATGATAATAATGATATTAATGATAATGATAATATAATGATAATAATAATATTAATGATAATTATAATGATAATAACAATAACAACAATAATGAAAGTGATAATAGTAATGATATAATTATAATAAGAAGAACAGAACAAAAAAAAAGGAAAAAAGAAATAATGATAATTATATAATACTAATTATCATTAATTATGGTTCTTGTTATTATTGTTAATATTATTATCATCATTATCATCATTAATGTTGTTAGCATGATCATTAAAATCATTAATATAATTCTTGATGTTATTAATTATCATTATCGTTATTATCGTTATCATCATTATTGTTGTTTTTATCTTGACTATTAGTATCACTACTATCATTATCATTATTATTATCATTATCATTATTATTATTATCATGACCATCATCATCATCACCACTATTATTATCATTACCATTATTGCTATCGTCATCATTATCATCGCTCTCATATTACATAAATGCATAAACCTACGCACACGCACACATACAAAAAAACATGGTTGTTGGTTCAATCTTTTGCGGATACAAGACGATTAGTCCGTATTTTCCTTGTATTGCACACTGTTTACTTACTTCTCATTAAAAATTCACGCATGAATTTGTTCTTCATTGATAAACCAGGTTAAAGTTGGCGGGCCAAGGTTCAGTTGTCTTGGAGCACCATGCAGGCCACCGGTAAGTTACTGTAATAACTTGAAAATTAACTTTAAACAATTTACATGAAGATGAATGTTTCCAAATATCTTGGTACGATTATCACCCATGAAGGCATAAGAATTCGTTCACTTGATCAGCTGTATTAATGTTAGTTTAACGCGCCTGCGTAATTGAGTCAAGCGTTTGTATAGGAAGCGTGTTAAACTTAAGAATTCATCATTTTTGTCCCCGAAAGATTTCCACAGCACTAAGGGTTAAATAAGTTTTCTTTTCATTATTTATCATTTTCTATGGAATCTGTAAGATCATCTGTAACGTAGAATTGCAGCACTTGTTCGTAAGGACCATTTCCAGACAAGGGGAAATTCCGGTGTAAGCAGAAACCTATACAGACTATCTTGGTATTCATGTTTCCTCAGCATTTCGCGTTCCATCTGCGTGAGCGAATCAGGTTTGGAATTTAAGCGAATCAGGTTATGGCGCAAACTGCGTAAGATCATGCAACCCGATTCCATATTGCTTGTTTTGCTATTCATTGTTCTTGTTTTGTACTTGTTGTACTTGTGCTTGGTATGCTTCTGCTTGTTGTACTTGCTCTGCTTGTTTATATCGTCTGCTGATATAATCAACCATTATAGTTTACATTACATTACAATTAACCAGTACAGTAACATTTATATTACCATTTATATTACAATAACTTTTACATAACATCTACATTTCATTACATTTGCGTAATATTCACATCATATTCAACTGTTTTTTTCGATTACTTTTACAATCAGTCTTCAATCAACCAATACATTTACATCAGTAAACTACAAAATTATTGTAGGCAGTCATGTCGGCTATTACAAGGATTTTCCTTATCATCTTTATCATTGTTATTATATACTTTTATCTCACAAGACAACAAGTACATAAATCAAATAGCCGGTTAATACATTAATTAGCAGAGACACCCCTTTCAACCATACGTCATCCATTTTCTTTGAGCGGAATTTCCCCAATTTGCCTCCGGACTTGAATCGATTCCGGGAGTTTCGTTGAGTGAAGAACCATTAATTATGTCGCCGGAAAAACGAAGGCGGAAGGGCCTTTTAGGAGCACTTTCTATTTTCCATTAATCCGGCGTGGGTTGAATTATATAAAAATAATAAAAATAAAAATAAAATAAATAAATAAATAAATGAAAAACAGTCCAGTGCATTCTGAATGCATTTCGTTTCTTCTGCGGTGAAGTAAATAAAACAGTGCTTAGTGTCGGGTCGTGGAGTTTCCAATGGAGACGCAGCCAGCGCCTTCAACACCAGCTGGAGGAGGCACCACTCCAATTATTATTAATGAATATGTATAACGGAAGCTTTGAGGGGGACGAAAAATGAATAAATTAATGCATATATACGTACATATATATATACATATATACATACATATATATATGTATATATATATATATATATATATATATATATATATATATATATATTATATATATATATATATATATATATATATATATAATATATATAATATATATATATATATATATATATATATATATATATATATATACATATATATGTATATATATAAATATATATATATATATATATATATATATATATATATATATATATATATATATATATATATATATATATATATTATATATATGTATATATATAATATATATATA
>NW_020870708.1:272170-274670 GCF_003789085.1 Penaeus vannamei
AGAGAGAGAGGAGAAGAGAACGAGGGAGGAGAAGAGAGAGAGGAGAGAGAGAGAAGAGAGAGAGAGAGAGAGAGAGAGAGAAGAGAGAGAGAGAGAGAGAGAGAGAGAAGAGAGAGAGAGAGAGAGAGAGAGAGAGAGAGAGAGAGAGAGAGAGAGAGAGAGAGAGAGAGAGAGAGAGAGAGGAGAGAGAGAGAGAGAGAAGAGGAGAGACAGAAAAGAAGAAGATAGGAAGGGAGGACAAAAAGAGACTGATCATCAAACAAAGAGACAGACAAAATAGATATAGATAGATAGATAGATAGATAGATAGATAGAGAGAGAGAGAGGATCAGACAGAAAAGGAGAGAAGACAAAAACAGAGAGAAAGAAAGAGCGAGTGAAGAGCCAGCCACTCTGCCTAACTCATGTCATATTTATATTACTCGTATAACAGAACGTCACATTATGTAATATTCCTAAAGGCTTCTGCAACAAAATGCCGTGCTGTTATTACCATGCTTCCCTTTCTCTAATTTTCTCTTTTCATCATTAAACGTTATTTTTTCCCCTACTTCTATATTTCCCATTATCGTTTTTTTTTTCTTTCCCCCCCATTTTTTTTTATCCCTCATTTCTTTTCTCTTTTTTTTTTTTTTTTTTTTTTTATCAATCCTCAGTCGTCAATAGCCCCCTCCCTTTTTCCCCTTCCATAGAAAACGGAGAAAAGGAAAGAGGGGGAAAGTGGGGAGAGAGGGAGGGAGGGGAGGGAGGGGAGGGAGAAGAGGAAGGGAGGGAAGGGGAGGGGAAGGGAGGGTGGACAGCTCAGCAGGAGAGCATGAGATTAATTGCAGGCTCAGTAGGTTGTCCAGGTGCTCATTACATCCGAGAAAAGGTGTTTAAGTGTTCCATTATCATTACGTTAGAAGCTTAGGTTGCTGCTGGTCGTGCTACATAATGGTGAAATTCAGGTGATGATTTTCAACGTTTTTTTTTTTTTTTTTTTTTTTTTTTTTTTTTTGTTCTGTTCATGTTCCTCTTTTTTCACGTAATGTTTTTTTCCTATTTCACATTTCTCTCATAATGAATATCATCATCATCGTAATCATTGTTATTATAATTTTCATCATCATCATCATTATCATTACCATCTCTCTCATTAGCATTACCATCCTCTTCTTCATCATCATCACCATCCTTCTCATCATCTTCATCATCTTTCTCATTGCCATCGTCATCATCATCCCCTTCCTCCTTTTCCTCTTCCTCCTCCTCATCATCATCGTCGTCGTCTTTGGGAAAGTCACGAAAAGGATACAGACATTTTGCATTACACATTTTGCGATAAGAATGGTAAAAATATTTGATTTCTGATTTGCAAATAAAGCAGAGCAGTGGGGAAAATTCCTTAAATCAGCTTATAAGAGCGTGTTTCCAGCTATTGTTTTCCAAAACATTCTGTAAGGGTTAAGTACATATTAAGAGCATCTGAACTAGTACATAAATCACACAGAAAGGACACATGGTACAAATCGTAAGATATTTTCCTATTAATCTTGAACAAAGACGCCAAAACTCTCGAAAAAAATGGTGGAAAGATAGATAAAATGGTAACAAAACGTCCATACTTGATAGGACAGAACAACTAGAAAAACAAATAACGTAAAACTTTTTCCTTCGCCAATCCAAAAAACGGTGACACTTACTAGGAATGACTGACAGGCCTAAATGACCTTCGTTTTGTTTTAAAAAGTTTTGATAGAGTGTTTCGAACGGAATGCATAGTGCATCGCATATACAGTAATATATAGTATATAGGCCTATAGTTGTAAGAAGAATTTAGTGTGTTAAAAATTATATTTGTGGATCGTGATGATAATAATGATGATGATGGTGATAATGATAATCATGATGATATTAATGGGAATAAGTATATATTAATGATGATATTGATGATGATGACGATGATGATGATGCTCATGTTGTTGGTGATAATGATATCGATAATGATAATGACAACTATTATTGTTGTTCTTGTTATTATCATCATCATCATCATCATCATCATCGTCATCATCATTAGTAGTAGCAGTGGTAGTAGTTTTAGTGGTAGTAGTAGTAGTAGTAGTAGCAGAAGCATTATTAGTATCATTATCATCATCAATATCGTTATTATTATTGATATCATTATCATTACCATAATAAGATAATAAGATAAAAGACAATAATAATAGTAATGATCATGATCAAAATAATGCTAATAATGATGATAGTAATACTGATGATAACAATGATGATAATAATAATAATGACAATGATAATGATTCGAAATAAAAACAATAACGCCAACAGTATATGAAATGATGATAACAAGAAAATAATATTCCGAATAACAATAACAAAAATAATTATAATGATAATAATACCAATGATAATTATATTAATAATGATAATTATAATAATGATAATAACAATAACAATACTAATGATAATAACAATAACAATACTAATGATAATAATGATA
>NW_020870708.1:282170-292170 GCF_003789085.1 Penaeus vannamei
GAGAAGAGGTGTAGAGGAACAGGAAGAACGAGGGGAAATCGGGAAAGAAGAGAGAAGAGGGAGAGAGAAAGGGGAAAGGCGAGAAATGCATGTTGTAGCGAGCTTGAGACATCTCTTCATTCTTATATTTGAAATGGAAATATCGTAACAGATAACGGAAGATTATAACTATTGTTGCTATCATGGCAATTTAGTGATAAAGAGAATCACTGATAATGACAATAACGAATGCTACAGCTCGGAAAATGAAATACTTATAGTAAAGATTATAACAACGTTAGTAGCAAAAAATATAGGTGCACAAGAAAATAGAACCCAACAATGGGAATGAAAATTGCATCAATAACTTATCTATCTATCTATCTATCTATCTATCTATATATATAGATAGATAGATAGATAGATAGATAGATAGATAGATATAGATAGATAGATAGATATATATATATAAATAAAACATACATATATATAGATATATGATATATAGATATAGATAAATAGATAGATAGATAGATAAATATACATATATATATATATATATATATATATATATATATATATATATATATATATATATATGTGTGTGTGTGTGTGTGGTGTGTGTGTGTGTGTGTGTGTGTGTGTGTGTGTGTGTGTGTGTGTGTGTGTGTGTGTGTGTGTGTGTGTGTGTGTGTGTGTGTGTGTGTGTGTGTGTGTGTGTGTGTGTGTGTGTGTGTGTGTGTGTATGTTTGTATGTATGTATCTATTTATCTATCTATCTACATATGATACATATAAATATATGAAATACGTTTACTTTTAAGATGATGATTATAATGAAATTAGGAAAACTGTCAATGTTAACAACAATGGTTGATGGTTAAAATAGCAATAATAGGGATGAAAATAATGATGACAATGAAGATAATGAAATATTGATAAGATGATATGAAATAATATGATAAGCATAATGATGATGATAATGATGATGATGATGATGAAGATGATGATGAGGATAACATCAGTAATGATGATATTATAATGACAATAACAAGAATAATGATAATGATAATAATAATGACAATAGTTATGATAATGATTGTATTGATAATAATAAGGATAATGATAATATAATAATGATACTAATACTAATACTAATAATAATGACAATAATAATGATGATGATAATGATGATAATGATAATAATATAACAATAACAATAATAATAATAATGATAATTATAATAATGAAAACAACACTAATGATAATAATAATAATAAGTTATCATCTATTTATTTATTCTTATTAATTAATATAATATGAATCATTGTTTTGTTATCTGAATTTATCTGAGTTAATCACACTAATCTTGAGGTGAAAGCGAAAAAGTTACCTAATCTTTGTATCGTTACCGAGCCTCCATCTCTAGATTAACTGCACCTTTTCCGTTATAGAGATTTTATTGCCATTATCAACATGATTATTAGCAACACTTTCATAATATCCATTTTTTTCTCTCTCTTTCCTATTTTCGTTTCTTTTCTGTAGTGAGTTCCCTTCTGTTCTGCTTTGTTATCGTTTTCTTTTTTTTTCTAATCTAGTTGTAATTTCTGTTGTTATTGCCCCTAACACCAAGAGAAATTAACTAATGATTATTGGTTTTATGGATTTACGGAAAAGAAACGGGAGAAAAGAAAATGGAAAAAGAAAGAAAGAAAGAAAAAAAAAAAAATGCGCGCGCAAGGGGACGCCCGGGATCGAACCGAGGACCTCTCGATCTGCAGTCGAATGCTCTACCCACTGAGCTAATTCCCCTTAATGTTAAATATGATGAACATTATATAGTCTTTGAAATGTGGTGGCCTATTTGGTCTGAAAAGAGAGAAGACGAAGGAAAACATAGAGAAAGAAATAGGATAAGGAACAGGAAAGAGAAAAGACACACTCTCGATAGGTAAATAAATGAGAAACTGAAATAGAAGTAGAAATTAGAAAGAGAAAGAAAATCGAGAATATGGAATATGAAAATTGAAATTGGAAAATGATTGAAAAGGAAACAGAATAAATATGTTTAACATGTTATTGCATAAAAAAAGAAAAAAACACGGTTATAAAATCAAACTCCTTTTCGAACCCAGTGAAGAAGTTGCGACCAATCAAATACCTCTTTAAAAAATATATACGGGGAAGAAGTTTATTTTCTGTAGGGATTTTTTTTTCTGGGAATAGAGGGAAAAAATAGAATATAAATATAAAAATAATAATGATAATAATAAAAATCCACGGGAAGTAAGGGGACACGGCCGCTGGGATCGAACCGGGGACCTCTCGATCTGCAGTCGAATGCTCTACCACTGAGCTACTTCCCCTTCTTTTAACAAAGGTGTTATTGAACACTCTATTTACTTATCTATTATTTATTCATTTTTGTTATTCATTTGTTTATTTATCTTTATCATCTATTTATCTATTCTCATTAGTTATTAAAATATGAATAATTAAGTTGTGTTGTGTCGGTTTGTTTTTATTCTTGAATTTATCCGAGTTAAATCACACTAATCTTGAAGGTGAAAAGCGAAAAAGTTACCTAATCCTGGTGAAATCGTTACCGAGGCCTCCATCTCTAGGTTAACTGCAGAGACCTTTTCCGTTAATAAGAGAATTTATTACCATTATCACAATGAATTTAGCAACACTTTCCATAATATTCATTTTTTTTTTTTTTCTTTCTTTCCTCTGTTATCTTCGTTTCTTTTCTTGTAGTGAGTTGGTTCTTTCCGTTCTGGCCCTTTGTATAATCAGTCGTTTTTTCTTTTTTTTTTCTAAACTAGTAATTTCTGATGTTGTATTGCCGCTAACACCAAATAGAAATTAAGTAATGATTATTGGTTTTCATGGATTTAGGGAAAAAGGAAACGGGAGAAAAGAAAAATGGAAAAGGAAAGCATGAAGAAAAAGAAAACGAAAAACAGGAAATGGGAGAAAAAAAAGGAAAAGAAATCGCAAAATAGAAATAAGCGAAGAAAAAACTTTAAAAAGTAGAGAATTCAGAAAAAAAAATGACAAGAATTCTTTCAGCAAAAGGGAGTGAACCACAACGCCTTTTTCCGAAACCATACGGTGGAAAATTGGGGGTCACTCAGATACACCTTTTGGAGAATGTATACGTTAGAATAATTTTCAGTTGGGAATGACTTTTTTCTTTGATTGATTGAATGATAGTTGATGGTGAATGGTGATGATGATGATGATTGATGATGATGATTGATGAATGAATGGATGTATTTGATGATGATGAATGATGATGAGTGGAATTGATGATGATTGATGATGAGGATGATGACTGAATGAATGGATTTTTAATGAATTGATGATGAAATTGATTTTTTTGTATCTGCTCTGGTGATGATGATGGAGTTAGTGGTGATGAAGAATGAAATGAGGAAAGATGAGATTGAAGATAATGGTGAGAAAGATGAAATGATGTGAATAAAGAAGAAAGATGAATGGTGTATGATTGATAGATGATGATGATGGAGAAGTGGGTGGGTGATGAATGATGAGATGAGTGGTCGGTGATGAAGGTGATGATGACGATGATTGATGATGATGAAGATGAGGTGATGATGATGAAGAAGATGAAATGATGGTGATGAATTGATGATGATGATGGTAGATGATGATGATGATGAATGGTAATGATTGAATGATGATGATGATGGTGATGAATTGAAATGATGATGGTGATTTAATGATGTGATATGATGGTGATGATAGGTGATAGATTTGACGATGAATGAATGATAGTGATGAATTGATGATGAATGATGAATGTGATGATTTGATGATGATGTGGGGATGATTTGATGAAAATGGAATGGGTTGGATGAATTGAATGATGAAATTGGATTAAAAATGATTTTGAATGATGAATTGAATGATGATTGGGGTGATGATTTTGAAATTGAATTTGATGATGGGGGTTCGGAAAATGATGTTGATGATGATGATGATTGATGATGATGATGATGATGATCATGGTGGACGATTGATGGATGATGATTGATAATGAGGATGATGATATGGTGATGATTGAATGATGGTGATGATTGATGATGAGATGATGATGATTGAAATGATGATGATATTGATGATGATGATGATGATGATGATGATGATGATGATGATGATGATTGATGATGAGGTGAATGATTGATGATGATCATGGTGACGATTGATGATGATGATTGAAATGAGGGATGATTGATGATGGTGATGATTGATGATGATGATGAATTGATGATGATGATGATGATTGATGATGATGATGAATGATTGATTGATGATGATGATGATGATTGATGATGATGGTGATGATGAATAATTGTTTTGTTATCTGAAATTTATCTGAGTTTAATCACACTAATCTTAACGTGAAAAAGCGTAAAAGTTACCTAATCTGCGTATCGTTACCGAGCCTCCATCTCTAAGGTTAAACTGCACCTTTTCCGTTATAGAGATTTTATTGCCATTATCATCATGATTATTAGCAACACTTTCATAATATCCATTTTTTTCTCTCTTTCCTCTTTTCGTTTCTTTTATGTAGTGAGTTCCCTTCTGTTCTGTTTTGTTATCGTTTTTTTTTCTAATCTAGTTGTAATTTCTGTTGTTATTGCCCCTAACACCAAGAGAAATTAACTAATGATTATTGGTTTCATGGATTTACGGAAAAGAAACGGGAGAAAAGAAAAAGGAAGAGGAAGCAGAAGAAAAGAAAACGAAAAGGAAATGGGAAAAGAAAAAAAAAAGGAAAAGAATAGCAAAAATAGAAATAAGCGAAGAAAAAACCGTTAAAAGTAGAGAATTCAGAAAAAAAACAAAAAAAAGACAAAATTCTTTCACAAAGGAGTGAACACAACGCCTTTTCGAACCAACGTGAAAATTGGGTCACTCAGATACACCTTTGAGAATGTATACGTTAGAATAATTTTCAGTTGGGAATGCCTTTTTCTTGATGATTGATTGATGGTGATGGTGATGGTGATGGTGATGGTGATGATTGGATGATTGATGATGATTGATGATGAGATGATGATTGATGATGATGATGATGATGATTGATGATTGATGATGATTGATTGATGGATGATTGATGATGATGATGATGATGATGATGAATGATGATGATTGATGATGATGATGAATGATTGATGATGATGATGACTGGTGTGATGATGATGAATGATGAGATGATGAAGAAGATGATGATGAAGATGATGATTGATGATGATGATGATGATGATGATAAAGAAGAAGATGATGATGGTGATGATTGATGATGATGATGATGAGTGGTGGTGATGATGGTGATGATGATGAGCGGTAGTGATGATGGTGATGATGAAGAGATGGTGATATGAGATGATGATGATGTGTGATTATGATGATGATGATGATGATTGATGATGATTGATGATGATGATGGTGATGATTGATGATGATGATGATGGTGATGATTGATGATGATGATGATGGTGGTGATGATTGATGATGATGGTGATGATGATGATGATGATGATGATGATGATGATTGATGATGGTGATGATTGATGATGATGATGATGATTGATTGATGATGGTGATGATTGATGATGATGATGGTGATGATGATGATGATGATGAATGATGATGATGTGATGATGGTGATGATTGATGATGGTGATGATTGATGATGATGAGTGGTGCTGATGATGATGAGTGGTGGTGATGAAGATGATGATGAAGATGATCAGGACTATAAACCATTGTTTATAGTCATGATGGCATCTACAGCAATCAAGAAAAAACGTGAAAAAGACCCTTTAACTTATTACGGGATATCTACCACAATATGCAACGAAAATATGATTTTTTTTTTTTTTTTTTTTTTTTTTTTTTTTTTTTTTTTTTTTTACCAGAGAGCCTCTTTTACGAATAAAAGTTTTCATGTCCTTTGGCCTTTGTCGTGGCTCTATCTTTCCGAGCGATTTGCGGGCGATGGAAAGGTTAAGAGCCAACGCTCCGTGTCACGAACAGCGCTGGGCTTTGGGGCGGAACCGAGCAGGATTTTAGATCAGCAATGGCCATACATGCTACGCGCAGCACACACACATGTATGTATATGATATATACATATATATAATATATATATATATATATATATATATATATATGATATATATATATATAATATATATATATATATATATATATATATATATATATATATATATATATATATGTATATATATATATATATATATAATATATGTGTGTGTGTGTGTGGTGTGTGTGTGTGTGTGTGTGTGTGTGTGTGTGTGTGTATGTGTGTGAGAGAGAGAGAGAGAGAGAGAGAGAGAGAGAGAGAGAGAGAGAGAGACAGAGAGAGCGATTGACAGATAGCCTGAGCATTCGATTCAAATTCTGTCAGAACAATCTTACTTCCAGGATTCCAGTCCCGGCCGGCGCGTGGTTCTCCTGGACTAGGTCCTCCACCCCTCGACTGCTCACAGGTATTCCCTTGTTGACAGGGGGGGGGGGCGTGAAAACAATAATTCCAGCGTATTTTACTGCGGGTCATAGAAAGGGCGACTATGAGACACCCTCCTAGTCGTTACAGGGCAGGGGGTAGGGTATGGCCCACCCTTTCCCCATCATGATACACTTTTCAAACAAAATTAAGGCCATTTCTGTTGTAGTCAACGATTCTCAAAAACACTGGTAACGGAAAGCTGGGAAAGTTTTGTCCAACAGCGGATTAAAAAAAAAAACGTATATATATATATATATATATATATATATATATATATATATATATATATATGTGTGTGTGTGTGTGTGTGTGTGTGTGGTGTGTGTGTAGTATATATATATATATATATATATATATATATATATATATATATATATATATATATATATATATATATATATATATATTCATCCATATGTCTATACATTTGCGTGGATAAGGCATTTACATGTCCGTTGACCCAATATATACACGCAATGGCTCTCCCCGGATGTGGTTCCCGCGTGTTGGGTCTTTGAGAAATGTTTGCAATTTTCATCACCCGAAAGGGCTGAGGGGAAGGCACTCTGCGGGGCCAATTGCCTTCCTTGCAATATTCACCAGCCTACGTTACGATGGTGGACAAGTTCATGGCATTGCTTCTTGTTTACTTCATGCAATGTTTCAGGGCGAACAATGGGGTTTGGCGAGGTGGAAATTCGTTGTGGGGAAAAATGGAGAGGATCGGAAGCTTGGAATAGAGAAAAAATGAATAAATAAATAAAATAAAGATTAGTAGGTAGATGAACAAAATAGAAAAGCATGATATCAGTGGTGGAATGTCACAGGGTCTATACAGGTTGAATGAAATGACCACCTCACGTGTCAGGGAGGTTCATTTTGAGCAATTAGTGTCATCCTGCCAGAATATCAGTGGCACCTTCCCTTCGCTCCGCCCCTTCTCTGTCTAGTTCTGTCTGCCTGTTTCTGGCTTTCAGTCCTCTCTCTCTCTCTCTCTCTCTCTCTCTCTCTCTCTCTCTCTGTCTCTCACTCACTCACTCTCACTAGTTCACACAGAGTATGAGTCAAATCAGGGCTCGTGGCGTTGTTGGTTGAAACTGCTGATATAGTTTCATTTGCGTTGCCTTGATGATCTTCCTTTTCTATTTTATTTTCTTTCATCTTTCATTCCCGTCATTTCGTTTATTCTCTCGTCTTTTCGCCATTCCGTCTCCCTCCCTCCCTTTCCTCTTTTTCCTTTGTCTCTTTTCGCCTCTTTCCTACGAACAGCAAACTACTGCATTTCCTCCTCCGCCATTCTACATTCAGCGAGGATGACCGAATTAACACAGACCCTGCATGAACAGATTAAGTTTTCCCACGACCATCCTTAAAACTCCCGACAAATAACAATCAACACTTCAAAGCGACAATAAGAATTAACCAAACAACCCTTGCTATTTTCTTTTTTTCCCGCTGCAAGAGGATTTAGAAGAGTTCCCCCTCTCGTTGAGACTACGTGCTTTCGAGTCGCTGATCCGTTTGAGTTTGCTCGAGGTTTTAGAGACATCGTTTGCTCACAGCGAATACACTTCAGCGCTTGTGTTATGAAGAAAACGAAAAAAAGGCAAAAAAAAAAAAAAAAATAGTTGCAAAAATTTTTTTTTTTTTTTTTTTTTTTTTTTTTTTTTTTTTTTTTTTTTGCTTTGCTTAAAAAAAAGTCTGGTAAGGACGGTTCAGCGACTCCACACCAAGAAATTTATGTAATCATCAATGTCCCAGAGAAATTATATTCAGATATTTTCCCTTGATGTTGTGAAGTTCGTTTTTTTTAAATAAATTGTTCTTGGAAGAAGACTGGATTATGCGAAGGCAAATTCAAGGCCGAAATTATTTTGTTATTCGTATTATAGCACGTGTAAAAGCGGAGTTCAAAAAAGGAGGTGTACCTTTTATTTGCTTTTATTTCATATTGATTGTCTTGATATATTGCTTTGTAACATATGTATATATGTCTGTGTGCGTACTTTTCTGTGCATATAAAATCTATATATGTATGAATATAGATGTATATATATATGTGTGTGTGTGTGTGTATGTGTGTGTGTATATATTTATGTCAGTATATTATTACTATTATTAATATATATATATATAATATATATATATATATATATATATATATATATATATATATATATATATATATATATATATATATATATGTAGAATCAAATTCTATCTGTCTACTGTAATATATATATATATATATATATATATATATATATATATATATATATTATATATATATATATATATATGCATGTACATACATAAGTATACAATATGTGTATGTACAGATACAAGGGGTCCTTGACTTACGACTGAGATCCATTCCTACGATGGCGTCGTAACCCGAATTTTGACGGAACACAACTAAATACAGTACATGTACGTACGTGCATCAGCACCGAAGTCACTCACATATGCTAATGCAGTATGTAAACATGTTTTAAAGTCATAATCTAAAACATAAGACAATTCAGTGACGTGCATGAAAACATAATTAGGCTAAAGGAACACATGGAAGACAAACTGTAAATACTGTACATGATTTCTAGCGTCGTATCCGCGAAACGTCGTAAGTCGAACCCGTCGTAAACCAAGCACCCCTGTATATATATATATATATATATATTATATATATATATATATATATAATATATAATATATATATATAAATATATATATATATATATATAAATATATATATATATATATATATATATATATATATATATATATTATAATATATATATATGTGTATGTGTGTGTGTGTGTGTATATGACATCGCTTGCATCAAGAGTAATTGCTGGGGGTCTACAATTGCTCAAAATAATCAACCCAACGTTCACGAACCCCAACATGATCTGAGATGATCCGTGCATCCACTGAGCGGTCTGCAGTCATCCGTGAGGAGGGATTGGAGTTCAAATTTCTCGGGGCTTGGTAGGCAGGACGAATGTTATTTGTTAGGAAATGGCCTTCTACCTCCTCAGCAAGCTTCCTAGTGAACTGTTCCTTATCCTTCTTAGCAGAGTCCAATCCCTGCGTACCAAGGAACAGCTCAAACCCCTATTACCGTTCAAGCGAGCCATGCGACATGCATCTATGGCCTCCAGTGGCTCCAGGGAGATGAAATGTTGCCTTGTCCTCAGACGTTCACCAATGACTGAGCTGCAAGTGTTTCTCTTTTAAAAGGGCTACAGGGTCCGTCAGGCTTTTGAGCACTGTTATTCGATCAGAGATTCTTGCGGAACTCGGCACTCCTGTATACCCTACGATTCTGAAGGATCCTCTAGCAAGTGCCAACAAGAATGTGGTCGATTTCCTTGGCCACAATACCCATATCGCTGTACCAAGGCCAGCAAAGCAAGTTGGAGCACTGATACCAGGAGCCAGAAATC
>NW_020870708.1:302170-304670 GCF_003789085.1 Penaeus vannamei
TTCTATATCATTATCATTATAATTATTATTATTATTATTATCCTTATTATTATTATTATTATTATTATTTTATTATTATTATTTCATTATTATTATTCATTATTATTATCATATTATATTGTTATTATTGTTATTATTACTGTATTGTTATCTTCATTTCTATATTATAATATAATAATATTATTATATTATTATTATTATATATTGATCATCATCATCATTATCATTTATGTTATCATTATCATTATCTGTTATTATTATCACTATCATTATCATTATTATCATTATCTAAAGCCACTTTCTAGATGCTTCCGTTTTATCGGTTCCAAGACTGTCAAGACACTTTCGAAATTAAGTTGGTGTTATCTTCTCTTCAGGTTCCCTTACTCTTTGCTTTTCAAATCTCTTTCTTTCTTGTTCACTGAAAATCAATCGCGTTCTTATTTGCTCAATTTCTTCTCTGTTTTCTCTTTCCAGATGGTTTCTTATCCATATTTGTTCTTCGTTCCTTTCTATTAGCATACAAGTTGGTGACTGTCCAAGCGGTGGCACGGAATCTCCTTCAGTTTTGTAATATCTGCTTAGATCGGCATTATCAGTATCTTTTATGGCAGCATTATCATTGTGTTGTCTTATTATTTATTGCTTTTTCTTGTTATGACTTTTCGTCAATTGTTGTTCGTCCATCATTTCCATGCGTAGATGATAAGATATTGATAATGATGAGAATAGAACGTTAATGGTAATAATGATGGACATAATAAACATAATTGTAGTAAAAATGATGATAATAACTATAACACCAATAATTATGATGAAAATAATGATAATGATAATAATGATAACAATAGTAATGATAATAACAAAAAGGATGATAATAGAAGCAACAATGATCAAAACAATAATACCAATAATATAAACAAAATTGTTAATAATGCAATAATCATCGTCACCAATGCAATCATCCCTACCATTACTACAGTTCCTATCAATAACACCCTTTCACGCAAAGTAACCCACGGCAGCATGACACCAAGGAAGTCGAGAGAAATGGCTCCAGGCAACGAAGACGTAAATATCCAGCTTCTTGATTAGGAGGCTGTTGTAATGCTGCCACCACGCCGATTGTGACACGATGGCAGCATTATTGCGTCTTGTGAAGCAACACTTGCAAAATCTCGGAAACAGGAGATGCTGCATCACTGCGTGGAAGGAGATATATTGCTATTACTACCGGTGGTATTGCTAGATTTGATTTGGTTTTAGTATTGCTATCGTTATTATCGTTATTTTTAATATGATTACTGTTTTAATGTTGTTCTGTTATCATTCCGTTCTTGTTTTTATTATTTGGATAATTGTTGTTGCTATTAATGATGTTGTTATTGTTATTGCTTCTTCTATCTAATTCATCTTATTAAATTTATTTCTGTTATGATCATTATTATTGATATTATTAGTATACTTTTATGTAATCATTCTGTCATCGACAACGTAATGATAATCATCGTTGTCATCTTTATCATTATCATTACATGATCATGATGCTCTCCGTTTTTATCGCCATCATCGAGAGAGAGAGAGAGAGAGAGAGAGAGAGAGAGAGAGAGAGAGAGAGAGAGAGAGAGAGAGAGAGAGAGAGAGAGAGAGAGAGAGAGAGAGAGTGAGAGAGAGAGAGAGAAAGAGAGAGAGAGAGAGAGAAAGATAGATAGATAGATAGATAGATAGAGAGAGAGAGAGAGACGAAGACTAAGAAACACACTATACCTCTCCACCTCTCTCAGCATCGTCTACACCCTCCTCCTTATCTCAAGAGAACCCCCCCCCCCCCACCCTCCAAAAAAAAAAAAAAAAAATAGATCGAAGGAGAGACAAAGCGACCCAATCATTAATCAGGACAGCCCAAAGACCCCGGCCCTGAACCTTCCTCCTCCTCACAAGCCCTTCTACAGGAACTCACATCATCAAGGGCTATGAAAGACGAGGAACGACGGGGGAAGGTGAATGTGCCTAAGCCTATCCGGGTAAGGAAAGTCTTTAGGCCTATGTTGAGCCTATGGAGTGTTGCGGGGACACCTTTGACTGGGCTGATTAGTTGAAGATTTTCGGATTACGTCTTTATGGGTAAATAATGTGTTTTTGGAGTGTGTGTGAGAGAGAGATAGAGTGTGTGTGTGTGTGCAGAGTGAGTGTGTGTGTGAGAGAGAGGGAGAGTGAGAGAGAGTTTGATTGTGTGTGTGTGTGTGTGTGTGTGTTTGTGTGTATATATGAGTGTGTATGTGCGCGTGTATGTGTGTGTGTGTGTGTGTGTGTGTGTGTGAGTGTGTATGTACGTGTGTATGTATATATGTGTGTATATTCGTGTTCTATATACGAATCACATTCATAATAAGAAAGAAAAGGTTGATTTGCGAATAAACTTGAAGGGAAACATCCATTTGGTTTTATCTCCTGGAGAATTCTTTCTTGATTCGATGACGTATTATTTGCTTTCTTGCTG
>NW_020870708.1:312170-314670 GCF_003789085.1 Penaeus vannamei
CATGCACTCCTATCTTTCTTTCTCCTTCTCAAATTTATCCTCTATTCTCTCCTCACCTACTAAGGCCATTCGAGAAACAAGATTGAGGTTAGTTAAAAACGAAAAAAAAAAGAAGATATGTTTTGACACAAAAACTATCATTGAGAAAAATAAGGAAAGAAATAAGAAGAAAGAACAGTATCCTAGTAGACGCACCAGCTTTCTCCATTTTCCATTTTCTATCAGGAAAGTAAAACAAACTAAACAAAAAGTAGAAATCTTCTGTTGAGTGTGTGTGCAGAAAAAATCCTCCCTTACATCCCCTCCCTTATCAGAATAGAATGCCAACTAACTCCACGCGAGTACAAGCTAATTTTCATCACAAGTCAGCATACGTGTTACTATAGGCTGAGGCTCTCACTAAAGCACTTCTAGACCAAAATCTACCCAGTATTATATTGTACACATATATCTTTACCGGGAAAGGTCCGTTCAACATAGTCCTCCAGAGTCTAAGCAGCAAATGATCTCATGAATTATCATTATTTCTGGATTCTTCTTTTCAGTATCTCTAAGGATTTCCAAAATAATCACCATAAATTCACAACATTTTATAGACAAAAGAGTACACAAAAATGAATAAAACATTAAACATAAGGAAACAACAAATCAAGTATAGTTATAAAATCCTATAAACAATGTAGTAAGGAATATACATCACCATATTTAATATATAATACATATATGACAATACGCATATGATAATACTAATAATATACATCATTATTACCTAACATAAAATATAGTATACAAAGATACATACATATGTTATATTAATATCATATATATACTATAATACTATAAGCTAATTATATATTATATAACTATTTATCTATATCATATTTATACTACATAAACAAGAGAAGAAAGAAAATCATAAATTTCAAGAACACCCCTGCATGTTTTTCCTCTACATTTAAACATTTTCTCTAAGAACAACGATGTACAGAATCCCAGAAACGAACCATGATATCTTGGAATCACAAGCTAAATTATCCGATCTCTTCCGCCCAGACCTTCCAATCCAAACTTACATACAGTGTGTGATGAGATCGCTTGACAGGTATTGCGTGACCCAGGAAAAAAAAAAAAAAAAAAAAGTTAGGTCTCCAGGTCCCCGACTCACTCGCGGAACGGTTGCAGAAATATCGAGAAAACGAGAAAGGCCCGAGACGAAGAGCAAAGGGTTGAGGAGATGGATTGTCGGTGGAGATACGGTGTTATTTGACCTTGTTGGGAGAGACATACGGTGTTATTTGACCTTGCTGTGAGAGAGAGATACGGTATTATTTGACCTTCCTGATAGAGAGATGGTGTTATTTGACCTTCCTGATAGAGAGATACGGTGTTATTTGACTTTGCTGATAGAGAGAGGTGTTATTTGACCTTGCTGTGAGAGAGAGAGACGGTGTTATTTGACCTTGCTGGGAGAGAGAGAGTTATTGACCTTGCTGGGAGAGAGAGAGGGTGTTATATGACCTTGCTGGGAGAGAGAGACGGTGTTGACCTTGCTGGGAGAGAGAGACGGTGTTATTTGACCTTGCTGGAGAGAGAGACGGTGTTATTTGACCTTGCTGGGAGAGAGAGAGGGTGTTATATGACCTTGCTGGGAGAGAGAGAGGGTGTTATATGACCTTGCTGGGAGAGAGAGACGGTGTTATTTGGCCTTGCCGTGAGAGAAAGATACGGTGTTATTTGACCTTGCCGTGAGAGAGAGATACGGTGTTATTTGACCTTGCTGGGAGAGAGATACGGTGTTATTTGACCTTGCTGGGAGAGAGATACGGTGTTATTTGACCTTGCTGGGAGAGAGAGACGGTGTTATTTGACCTTCCTGGTAGAGAAATGGTGTTATTTGTCCTTCCTGATATGCAGATGTAGTTTATTTGACCTTGCTAATAGAGAGATACGTGTTATTTTACCTTGTTGATAGAGAGATGGTATCATTTGACCTTGCTAATAGAGAGAGATGGTGTTATTTGACCTTGCTGATAGAGATATTATGTTATTTGACCTTTCTGATAGAGAGATGGTGTTATTTTTACCCTGAGGATGAGGAAATCTGATGTTTGATCTTGCTAATAAGGGTATACCATAAACCCTCGCTATAACGCGGTTCACCTTTCGCGTTCTCGCTGCTTCACGGATTTGCATTGTGCATTGTGTTCTGCATTCTGATTAGCTAAACAGTTTCTCCGCTTCTTCTCTACTTATGTGTCAATAACGTTACGGTTTAATATGTACATGTACGTAAAACAGTTTGCCAAATTTAAGTTTGCAAATTTTCTCTAAAACCCATGAAGCCTTCAGTTCGTATTGATTAAAAATATTATTTTACAGTACAGTAGTTATTTGTAAAAAACGTTTATACAGTACTTTTATTTGTTAAACAAATGCTTGGGCCTGTAAAAAGGTTTTGTTCTTTGGTTTCAATGTATTGTAGAGTATTTCATTGTATAAT
>NW_020870708.1:319670-324670 GCF_003789085.1 Penaeus vannamei
CCTTCACCCCGCCCCCAATAGCCAAACCAAATAACGAAGCTACCAACCCCCCCAAAATGACCTCACAAAAATCCACACTCACACCCAAAACAACACTCGAACCCACTCGCCCTTCAACCAAGACCGTCCGCCTGTTTGTGCTCGTTTATTACTATGTTGCATGATAACGACTTCCTGCAATTATACCCAAGAAAGCGAGCTAATTACCGACGCAACACAAGCCATTCAGGAAGCCTTAGGGAAAAAAGAGGAACCTTACAAGAGCTCCTTAACTTTTTCTTTAAGGCAAGTTGGCCATGATCGTGAAGGATGGTTCGTTAAGTTTATGGGGAAAATAGTGGATCTCTTTTCCTGAAGGAGAGGTGTCCGTTTCGTGTTTATTTATATGCCTTCTGTCTTGTTTCTTTGTTGTCTTCTGTTGTTTACTTGGTTATTATCATCATTATTATCGTAATGGTGATAAAAATCATCAAGATAATGATGATAATACTTATCATAGTGATTATCATTATTATTATTATTATTTTTATTATTATCATTATTGTATTGTCATTATTGTTATCATTATTATTATTATTATTATCGTTATTATCATTATTTTATTGTCATTATTGTTCATATTATACTATTACTATTACCACTTATTCACTATTATTATTATATTATTCATTATCATTATTATCATATATCTATTTTCATCATTACTGTTATTATTATTATTATTATTATTATTATCATTATTATCATTGTTATTACTATCATTATTGTTCTTCTTATTGTTATTATTATAACCACTATTATTATTATTGCTGTTTTATATCATTATCATTTTATTATATTATTATTACCACTATTAGTATTACTGCTGTTATTATTATTATTATCATTATTATTATGATTATTATTATTATTACTATTATTGTCATCATCAGCATCATTACTTTTTTATCATTATCATCATTATTATTTTTTTATCATCATCATCATTGTTAATGATATCCTTATCAATGCTACTTTTACTATTACTACAACTTTTATTTTACAATTCATAATTATTTTTATCTTCATCATTATCCATTTTGGTATAGTTATTATTGTTGTCATAATTATCATAATTCATAGCTGTTACTATTACCCTTATCTTTCTTTTTCTACCTCATATTGGTATCATTATCATCAGTAGTAATACTGTTGCCATTGTTGTTGCTGTTGAAGTTATTTGTTGACGATGTTATAATCATCATCAATATTACAGTATTGTTATTGTTTTACTACCGCAATTTTTGTCATGGCTGTCATTATAATAATCCTTATTCTTGGAATCCTTATTTTCTATCACCACTATCATTATCATCATCATTACTATCCTTTACCATTATTATTTTCATCATTACTGCCAACATTACCTATATTACTGTCAGCATTATGATATTAAGAAGGATCCGCGGAGAGGTGTGATGAAGGCATATCCATCTTGGAAAGCATGTTGTGATTTGAATTTATAGTTCAAAATATGATAAATAATTTGAAATTTATAAATAGTTCAAATATGAAATAATTTGAATTTATAATAGTTCAAGTTCAAAATAATGATAAATAATTTGAATTTATAAATAGTTTCATTTGAATTTAAATAGTTCAAAATATGATAAATAATTTGAAGTTTTAATAATTTGAATTTATAAATAGTTCAAAATATGATAAATAATTTGAATTTATAAATAGTTCAAAATATCATAAATAATTTGAATTTATAAATAGTTCAAAATATCATAAATAATTTGAATTTATAATAAGTTCAAAATATCATAAATAATTTGAATTTATAATTAGTTCAAAATATCATAAATAATTGGAATCTATAAATAGTTCAAAATATCATATATAATTTGAATCTATAATTTGTTCAAAATATCATAAATAATTTGCATTTATAATTAGTTCAAAAATACATAAATAATTTGAATTTATAATTAGTTCAAAATATCATAAATAATTTGAATTTATAAATAGTTCAAAATATGATAAATAATTTGAATTTATAATTAGTTCAAAATATCATAAATAATTTGAATTTATAATTAGAATTTGAATTTATAATTAGTTCACAAAATAATTAGTTCAAATATGATAAATAATTTGAATTTATTAATTAGTTCAAAATTATATAAAAATTGAATTTATAATTTAGTTCAAAATATCAATATATTTGAATTTATAATTAGTTCAAAATATCAAAAATAATTTGAATTTATAATAGTTCAAATATCATAAATAATTTGAATTTATAAAATAGTTCAAAATCATAAATAATTTGAATTTATAATTAGTTCAAAATATTATAAATAATTTGAATTTATAATTAGTTCAAAATATCATAAATAATTTGAATTTATGAATAGTTCAAAATATGATAAATAATTTGAATTTATGAATAGTTCAAAAAATCATAAATAATTTGAATTTAAAAATAGTTCAAAATATCATAAATAATTTGAATTTACAAATAGTTCAAAATATCATAAATAATTTGAATTTACAAATAGTTCAAAATATCATAAATAATTTGAATTTATGAATAGTTCAAAATATCATAAATAATTGAAAAATGAATTCATATTTTGAATTTTAGTCAAAATATCATAAATAATTTGAAATTTAAAATAGTTCAAAAAATCATAAATAATTTGAATTATAAAATAGTTCAAAATATCATAAATAATTTGAATTTTAGTTTAATTCAAAATATCAAAAATATTTAATTTTGAATAATGAATAGTTCAAAATATCATAATATTTTGAATTTATAAATAGTATCAAAATATCATAATAATTTGAATTTATAATAGTTCAAAATATCATAAAATATTTGAATTTATGAATAGTTCAAAATATCATAAATAATTTGAATTTATAAATAGTTCAAAATATCAAATAATTTGAATTTATAATTAGTTCAAAATATCATAAATAATTTGAATTTATAAATAGTTCAAAATATCATAAATAATTTGAATTTATAAATATTCATAATTAAAATTTGAATTTATAATTTAGTTCAAAATATCATAAATAATTTGAAATTTATAAATAGTTCAAAATATCATGAATAATTTGAATTTTATAGTTCAAAATATCATAAATAATTTTGAATTTATAATTAGTTCAAAATATTCATAAATAATTTGCATTTATAATAGTTCAAAATAGTTCATTTATAATTAGTTCATAAATAATTTGAAATTATAAATAGTTATCATGAAATAATTTGAATTTTATATAATTAGTTCAAAATATCATAAATAATTTGAAATTTATAATAGTTCAAAAAATATCAATTTGAATTTATAATTAGTTCCAAAATATCATAATTTGAATTATATAATAAGTTCAAAATATCATAAATTAATTTGAATTTATAATTAGTTCAAAATTCATAAATAAATTTATAAAAGTTCAAATATCATAAATAATTTGAATTTATAATTATTCAAAATATCATAAATAATTTGAATTTATAATTAGTTAAAATATCATAATTTTGAATTTATAATTAGTTCAAAACATCATTAATAATTTGAATTTATAATTAGTTCAAAATATCACAAATAAACATCGATTGTTACATAGAGCAGAAAACGTCTAGCTCAACTAAAGAAACGGGAAATATTACCGAACCAAATCCAGGCATCTGAAGTGGGGGTTAGCAACCGAGAAATCTTACTTAATCCAAAATTCTATAAAAAGGATTAGCAACGAGAGCCGCAGGACCACAGGACTCAGAGGGATTTATCGAAGGAAAAAGGAGCTTGAGAATAGTATACTCAGTAGTCTAGGGACTTTATGGTAAAGCAATTCGGAGAACTGGGGACTTCGGAGAACAGAAATCAGTAACGGGCAATGCTGGCGATAACAATACCAAGTGCTTTCAAATAATTCAGTCTTGACCAAAGATCTTTCTTTAACCAAAGCTTACTTACCTCGACCCTGTAAAGAAGAGACAAATGCAGTGGAAGGGAAGCTAATGAAACCCCACTCAGTGTACCGTTGGTGTAAACTGAATAACTAAATAAAAGCGGGGAGGCAGAGAATTCGAGGAAAGAACAAGTACTCCGGGTCGCTTTTGAGAAATGAAGGGTCGCTGAGCACGAACTTGCTTCCAGAACATCTGCAGCCACAGTACACCACGTGACTGAAGCTTTACCGAGGGGTGTGTGTTTAATTGATCGCTGTTTCTACACTGAGACAAATTAGAATGTTTTTGCATTATATCTTCAAGTTGTTTTTATATCTATCTGTCTACTTACCTATCTATCTATAAACATATAAACCCAAATGGATAGATAGGTGGAGAAGTAGAGACCATTTTACTACCACAAAAATTAAACAGTAACTCACCAGCCAAACACCGAAACCCTAAACGAAAGTGAAAGGTTTCTATTTACTTTTTTTGTGCGTCTTTCTTTTAAACTTCCGCGCGGGCAAGTTAAAGAGACAAAGACGGAGCAAGAAAGAAATAACATTAAAACGAACGAGAAACACCATCCGCGCCTTTTCCCGCTCTTTCTTCCCCTCGCCAAACGCAACAATATCAGCCTCGGTTATAAATAGCTTGTCTGAGAAATCGTTTGGACAGAATAATCCCCACGCGCAAACAATGCGACCTCAACATTCACGAAACACTTTTTCTTTCTTGCACGCTCTCTCTCTTTGTCTGTCTCTCTGTCTGTCTGTCTCTCTCTGTCTCTGTCTCTGTCTCTCTCTCTGTCTGTCTCTCTCTCTCTCTCTCTCACTCTCTCTCTCTGTCTGTCTCTCTGTCTGTCTGTCTGTCTCTTTGTCTGTCTCTGTCTCTCTCTCTCTCTCTCTCTTCCTCTCTCTCTCTCTCTCTCTCTCTCTCTCTCTCTCTCTCTCTCTCTCTCTCTCTCTCTCTCTCTTCTCTCTCACTCTCTCTCTCTTTTTCCTCTCTCTTTCTCTTTCTCTCTCTCTCTCTCTCTCTCTCT
>NW_020870708.1:334670-337170 GCF_003789085.1 Penaeus vannamei
TGAAAAAAACATTTTTCTCCAAAACCAACGATAAATAATACAACGTGTTTTACAATAACACATTTGACAAAAAGAGAGGAAACTTCGTTAGACTTCGCTTATTAGACTAATATATTGTAAAATTTATAGTTTATTTCTGTTTAGCCAATGGCGTTCAACCAACGTATTGTTTCGCCTCATTCATTATGATTTTTTTCATGCTATGCTTACATACAAGATTACCAGATATACAAAAGTGGGACCCAGTAAGTGTACTGAAATAACCATCTCTCTCTCACTCTCTCTATCTCTCTCTCTCTCTCCCTCTCTCTTCCTCCTCTCTCTTCTCTCTCTCTCTCTCCCCTATTTAATACAATCTCTAGCATACCCGAATATGTTTTCCTTATAATCTATGCATTATACAATCTTTGGCTGAACAAGTTTTGTTGGTTTTCCTCTCATGGCGCGGCCGCACAAAGGAAACGCCCCCTCGGTGTAGCTTCCAAGGCTAAACACTAAAGGTCCTGTACGAACGCGCTAGCTTTTGCATTTAATACTTATATAAGCACTTCTGGACGCCTAGGCACTTAATACAGGCACGCACACGCACATACGCACTTCACGCATGAAGATATAAATACATACACGAACCTTAACTTAATAGGCCACGGAAGGTTGGGGGGGGGGGAGGGGGTGAGGGGGGGGGGAGAGAGGCCATTGAAGAAGCTTACCCAGATAACCAAAAACAAACAAACCTCGTACAAAAACAGCACAAAAGAACCCTTGAAGGCTATAACACTGAGGGGTTTCTTTGCGAACGGAATTTGCATTGCTTCGGAGATGAAAAGATACGGTAAGCACCACTCGTCCCGTCGCGATTTTTTTTTCTTGTCCTTTTTTTTTTTCTTTTTTTGTTTTGTATTCTTTCTTTTTTTTTTCTTTTTTTAGAAAGAGAGAAAGAGAGACAGGAAACGCAAATATCCGATGACCGTCATCATTTTGCGTGGCTTGACTTCTGGCTTTATAAACATGATTAAGAGTAACACACGCACGTATATACGTGTGTGTGTGTGTGTGTGTGTGTATGTGTTTATGTGTGTGTGTGTGTGTGTGTGTGTGTGTGTGTGTGTGTGTGTGTGGTGTGTGTGTGTGTGTGTGTGTGTGTGTGTGTTTGTGTGTGTGTGTGTGTGTGTGTGTGTGTGTGTGTGTGTGTGTGTGTGTGTGTGTGTGTAGTATTTCCATCTTTCGAGCCAGCTTTACAAAATAAACTGACTACTATCAGGTTCATTCTCGTACAAAGCCCCGGTACTAACGGCTCTGCAAAGCCTGCTTAGCGTCTGTAAAGCGCAGAGGGTGTGAAGAAGATCTGGCCTCAGACACATACGGAAATCACCCGGTTTAAATCCCTTTAGCTTCTTACTTACCTCAGTTTGATGTTCAGCTTTGTGGAAACACGCTGCATGCACAGAGGAAAGCAAATTATAAGCCACATCTTTAGCAGTAATTTGTAACGGAAACATAGGTAAAACGAACAGGTATGTGGGTAACTTTGAAGATACCCACCCTTATGAATGATATCCAAGATGCAGTAAAAACCTTGTGATGTATTAAAGAACATTTTCCGGAACAAGCATTAGGATCAAATGTAGATCAGAATAGTAAGAAGAAGAAGAAGAAAGATTATCATAAAACAAAATATTTTATTGCCCCCTAAATAGCGGATATTACTCTTCCTATTATTATGGCATTATCCCAGGACCATCTCCTTTTTACCATTATCGGTGATGTATGGGCGACCTTAGAGAGAGAGAGAGAGAGAGAGAGAGAGAGAGAGAGAGAGAGAGAGAGAGAGAGAGAGAGAGAGAGAGAGAGAGAGAGAGAGAGAGAGAGAGAGAGAAATTTTCTGACTTTATGTTGCCTATTTTTTGAGTATCTGTTTCCCTTTACATATTCCTTATATTATCAGGATGTTGATCATGGCGTTTGATCATCATAATATCTACAAAAACAATATAAATATCTCCTATAACAGCTTGATCTTTATTCCATACTGAGAGAAGGAAAAGGAGATATGGTTATGATTCCTTGAAGATCTTGGAACTAATGATTGAAAAAGTATCTGAAATAAAGAAGAAAAAGCGACATAGTGTATGGGATTTTCCAAATATTAGGTAGGCCTTAGAGTAAACAAAACAGAAATGAGAATAACAATCTCTAAGGGAAGTTGGATAAGAAGATAAACAGAGTAGCATTCACGGTGGGAGGCAACAGTAGATTAAAAAGAGTGTTATAATGCCCAACATAATCTTTCTATTACTTTCCAGTTCAAAAGTTTTAGTTTAGAATCGCTAGTTATGATCACAAAGAGGTTTTTATAACAATGAATAAAGTCACTAACTTAGATTTCGCATATATATATATATATATATATATATATATATATAATATATATATATATATATATATATATATATATACATATATATATATATATATATATATATATTATATATATATATAT
>NW_020870708.1:339670-342170 GCF_003789085.1 Penaeus vannamei
CATCTCTCTCTCTCTCTCTCTCTTACTCTCCCTCCATTTCTCTCTCTCTCTCTCCCTCCATTTCTATCTCCCTCTCTGTACCTCCCGCCCCCTCCTCTCTCACATTCACCAGCATCTCATTAATTTCCCCCTCGGTTTCCTTTGTTGATCTTTCTCTCTCTCTCTCTCTTTCTCCCTCTCCTTTTCTTCCCTCACATTCACCTTCATTTCTTTATTTTCCCTCTAGGTTCTTCCGTGGCTCTTTCTCTCACTCTCTTTCCATCTCTGTCTTGCTTTCTCCCTCCACCTCCTCCCTCTCTTCTCTCACATGCACCTGCATCTCATTAATTTCCCCCTCGATTCCTTTCGTGACTCTCTTTCAGTCTCTCTCCCTCTCTCTTTCTCCCCCCCTCTCTCTCTCTCTCCCTACCTCTTCATAATTTACTAGATTCTTTTCCTCTATCACTTCGTGTATTCTCCCTTTCATCCATTTTTTCTTTGTCACTGACTTTTTATTTTTTCTCTCTCTCTGTCCTCTCTGTCTTTTTCATTTTCTCTTTCTTAATCTGTCTCCATCTGCCCCTCCTGTTTACCTGCCTGTCGGCCTAATGACTGGCTTGGCTAAGGTCACGGGCTTAATCCTGGGCCGCGTGGGTTGGATGATGAAGGAGCAATATTCGGCCGCAGAATTTTTGCCTGAAGCACTTAGGCAAATAAAGCAGATTGCCTTAATTTGTACTCTGCTTCAGAAAATCCTGGGAGGTAGATGCAGAATGACAATAATGATGGTCATTCTTGGTATTATTGTCATTACCATTAGCATTCATAATTCCTTGTTTCGATAATGTAGAGAATGATGGTGTCAGTTTCCGATTATTTCAGTTTAATGTGTATGTATAACACACACACACACACACACACACACACACACACACACACACACACACACACACACACACACACACAACACACACACACACACACACACACATACACACCATATATATATATATATATTGTGCCACCCTATTCCACTACATGTTATTAAATGCTCTTCAGTTTCAAGACAATTATGTTATATTAATAAATGCTTAAATGTTTTCAATAACTATAGTGTATCAGTGGATTTTAATGTGTCAATATCAATTATATTTTAGTGCAATCCAAGGACTGAGTTAGGGTGGTTCACAATTTTCAACATTTTCAGAAGTACAAACCATATGGGAGGGAGGAAGTCAGGGACTAGTGCACGCATAAAAAAAATGTCGGTCTTTCTTTTTTTACGATACATTGTACATACTACACGAAAATGTACAATAGTCAAGTTCTAAATAACTGAGCATATGGGCACTTTTTTTGCCTGCCGCATAAGACTAAATGGTGATATATATATATATATATATATATATATATATATATATATATATATATATATATATATATATATATATATATATATATATATATACATTCATTCTTCTATTCAACATCTTTTATACAAAGGTAACAAGAATAAAATAACCTTCGTGAACATTAACATTTTCTTGTACACTTTTTGAGGGGGAGAGGGGGGTATGCAAAAAGTGCATGTTTTGTACACATGTGAAAATGTTAAAAACTGTAAACCACCCCTTTAATCTCTATGAAAATCAAATATATGAAAATATAATATTTGATATTATATGAAACAAAATCAGACAGTTATGACTCACTGTTATATAATCATCAGCCATAAAACTCGATAGAAACAAAATCAGCAACATTCAAACCTACGTTATATCTTTATGAGTCAAATATTATCAAACAAAATAACATGTAAAGGCACTGAAATATTCAATATCTCACAAGTTAACATATAAATTAGATATACAAAAATGGTGAAACAAATCTATGAAACAAATTAAATTTGTTGTGAATTAAAGATTGTTCTAAAAGAATAAAACAAATAGTTCAATATAAGAAGTACAAACTTGGTTGTATTTCTACGTTATTACGCTAATCAATCTTCAAGCAAGTAAAGTAATAATCATGACAAAATCAAATACTTGATAGATAAAATATCAATCTTACGCTCTGTCGGACAACAGGACTTGTCACTGCCTGCACACTTCAGCTGAGCTATCAGTCTTAGGAAACACAATTATTTGATTACATTTATAAACTAACCGATCAACTTCCACAAACTGTTAATAAAGAAACATTTAACACAATATTATCACAATAATTAAATTTGTTTGTCAAGTTGATTCATTAGATGTTCATAAAAATCTGTATTTTCTTCCTGACCCTGAATTTCAAAATAATTCTCCCATGTTACTGTTTTCCATTACTAGTTCCTATCCACTATGTTCCATCGCAAAAGTACACTAAATTCCTTCAAACGGGCCTTCCCGGAATGGGCCACCAAAAGAAACATAGCCTCTGGACGCTATTCCGAAAGTTCACAATCTGTTACTGAGCGTCCTTTTATTTTCGATATGGGGTTCGTCCGGTCACGCCCTTGCTGTTATCACTTATCCAT
>NW_020870708.1:364198-366698 GCF_003789085.1 Penaeus vannamei
ATATATATATATATATATACATATATAATATGTGTGTGTGTTGTGTGTGTGTGTGTGTGTGTGTGTGTGTGTGTGTGTGTGTATACCTATATAAATACATATAAATACATAATATATATATATATATAATATATATTATATATTAGTTATATATATATATATATATATATATATAATCATATAATACGTAATACATCAGTATATACTATATATATGTGCATAATAAGTATAAGGTATAATATATAGTATATATCATATATGATATATTATAGTATATATATAACTACGTATAATATATAGTATATGTATTATAGTAAGTGTGAAGGATGACATATAAACATATAATAGCATATTGATAATATATATTATATATAATTATATATGAGTATAGATACCAGGTATATAGTATATATATATATACATAATAATATAATATATAATTATATAATAATGTAATAGAATCTATAGTCAAATATGGTATAGGTATATATATATATATATATATATAATAGTTATTTAGTATATATATATACTGATGTTATATAGTATTAGTATCTGTTCATAATTATCACAGCACACATCACACACAGCGGGCACGCCAACACATACAACACCAGCTACACACATAATGATGTTATGTAATGGGTGGTATAGTAGCGCGGGCTCTTCATACTACTAGAGAGAGCGGTGAGTAGTATATACCTGAGTACGTTAGTATAATATGTGTATATATAGCCGCGATATGTATAACTTATATATCACATAGTCATCATCATATAGTACCGTATATAACGCTTATTATGACTACTACAACTACCAACCACACACCACTCGCAGACACTCCACAGCAATACGTGATATACTTTAATATAGGATATACCATAGCATACTGTACTACGCGGTAGTACCGTCATATCATAATTTATCTATATATGGAGTATATAGTATCAATAAAACTAACATATACTATACTACTCACCTATCACTACTCACTGCCTGTGTGCGTTTTGTGGTGTAATTGGGTGTGTGTCGTCGCCCTAGTGTGTGCCTGGGTCGTGTCGTCGTGTGTCGTGCTAATAATATATTATCATATATAGTACTACTATATACCTAGTATATACTATATACTATACTGAGCCGTAGTAATATTAATAACGTACTATATACATACATGTACATATCACATTAGGATACTCTCACTCACGCACCACTCACATATGTAGGTACGTAATATCACTATTTATAATAGCTAAGATGTGCTATTATAGATATCATCCACTTCATACGTTACTACCACCTACTGCTACGCTAGGTACTGTATGTATACACGCGCCTGCGGGGCTTTACTGTAATGTAACTAGAGAGAGTGTACATGATAAGGGTAGACTACACTATTGTATGTTTGTGTTTGTATATTCTTAATTTATGTGCATTATACCCTGTACTGCTAAACCACAGCCGCACACACACCATACATGCCACTCACATACATACACCTCATACCCACATACATACATCATACCACTCACTCACACTACACTATATATCTATCATATACTACTACTGTATAATATATACGTCATATTATATATATATATATATATATACTATACTATAATATATATATATATATATTATACTATATATATATTACTTCATATGTTATATATATATATATGTATATAATTTATTTTACATATATAGTATAGTTATATATACTTATATATCAGCGGTGAGTATATTATCATATAGCGTATATTATATAATATTATATAAATATATATATATATATATATGTATATATACGTGTATATATATATATAGGTATATAATATATATATTATAGTAGTATATATACAATATATTATAATATATAGTATGATATAGTTTATATGATAAATATATATATATAGTATATAGGTATATAAGAGTATATGATATATATAATGTTACGTTACTATATTATAGGTATATATAATACTATATATATAATAGCTATATACTACTATATACTACATTATAACGCCTACCCCTATATACTATAGTATATCATATATACCTACTGAGTACTCATATATCCGTATATATCTCATACACTACACTACACAGCATACACACCACCACACACAGCACACGCTCGTTCTCAACACACACAACACACAACCACACACAGTTATAGAGTACATGATGCTGTGGAATAATATTAAGTATGCATCATATATAGGGTATAGCATATAGTATAGTAATATAGTATACTATATATATTATAATATATAGCGTATAAGTGCACGGGTTATATCTCTATTCTACTTTTAATCGATAGAATCTATCTATGCACAACAGCACACACACACGCACACAACACAACACACCACAGCACACACACACACGACACAGCCAGCACACACACACACGCACACACACAAACCACACACACAGCACCCACACACATACACACAGCACATACATATAAAATCCTTTTTCTTTCGTTCTTTTTCTA
>NW_020870708.1:382486-397486 GCF_003789085.1 Penaeus vannamei
ACACAAGAAAAAAAAAATCACCCGAGAAACGAATTAAATCATCAAACGATACCCCAACAAAGACCAAAAAAAGAGAGAAGCAGAAGAGATAAGATAAGAAAAAAAAAAAAACTAAAAAAAGAAAAAAAAAAAAAAAAAAAAAAGTTCTTCCAGGTCGACACAGGTAGCTCGCGGCCCCAAGTCGAGGCAACGTAAAACTCCAGATTGTGCCATAACTCATTCCCAAAAGGGCCATTAAGATTACACATTCATAGTGCCATTTTAGCACCGTATAACTCCCCGGGTGTGTTTGTGTTTGAAGTTATTCCGACTAACTTTATTTTGCGTGGCTGAGACGCGAGGCCGTATGTTAGAGGTCTGTGTTTTGAGTGCTTGGGAGGTTGAGAGAATGGAAATAAATAGATAATTAAGGGAATATGTTGATAGCTAGATAAGTAGATACGTAAGTAAGGGAATGGAGGAGTAGGAAATATATAAATAGATGAATCAATATATCAATAGATGAATAGTTAAGTAATTAAGTGAAGAATCAAATAAAGAAATGAATGTATACATAGATGAATGAATACGTAATCAAATGAATGAATGAAGAAAGGAAGAAATAGACAAAAAAAGAGAATAAAAAAAAGATGGGCAAGAAGAGAGGAGAGAAGGAGGGGAAGAGATGGAGTGAGTGATCAATGAAGGAACGTAAAGATGGTCGAGAGTTGAATGATTGATGGAAAGACGAAATGGAGTCGAAGAGGACCTGGGTGTAGGGGGGCGTGGGCGGATGGTGTGGGGGGGGGGGTCATGTATATTCTTGAGTGGGATTCTTGATAATCGGTTCTTGTCTGTTCTCTCTTCTTTCTCTTTCTCGCTCTTTCTCTCTCTTCTCTCTCTCTCTCTCTCTCTCTCTCTCTCTCTCTCTCTCTCTCTCTCTCTCTCTCTCTCTCTCTCTCTCTCTCTCTTATATATATATATATATATATATATATATATATATATATATACATATCTTTCTCTTTCAGTCAGTGATTGGTACTGTGGCTTCATGCGTGGCTGATTGGCTGTCTCTGTTTGACAGTTGGTTTATCCGAATTTTCCTTGCTTCTGTTTCATTTGTCTGTCTGTCTGTCTGTTTCTCCCTCTCTCTCTGTTTGCCTCCCTTCTTCTCTCCCTCCTTCTTCCTTCCCCCTCTCCCTCCTTCCTCCCCCACCTCCCTCCATTCTTCCCCCTCCTTTCTTTCCCCTCCCTCCATCCTTCCCCCCCCCTTCTCCTCCCTCCCTCCTTCCCCCTCCTCCTTTCCCTTTCCCCCCTCTCCTCCCTCCTCCTTCCCTCCCTCCTTCCTACCCCCCTCCCTCCCTTCCCTCTTCCCCCCCCTCCTCCAACCGTCACATCTTCGAATCCAAAATCCACCAATCAATCACACAGGAAAATTAACGAGCCAACAGCCCCACTCAACGGGCATTAAAGTGTCATTAACGCTAAGCTTTGACTAGCAAATCCAAGCCGAGAGGAGCGTTGTTAACAGAAAGATCTGAATTCCATTACTTGCTCACAATTTCTTAGAGAGAAGAGAGAGAGAGAGAGAGAGAGAGAGGAGAGGGAGAGGGAGAGGGAGAGGGAGAGGTTACAGAGGGAGAGGAGGGAGAGGGAGAGGAGAGATAGAGAGAGAGAGAGAGAGAGAGAGAGAGACGAGAGAGACGAGAGAGACGAGAGAGAGAAGAGAGAGAGAGAGAGAGAGAGAGAGAGAGAGAGAGAGAGAGAGAGAGAGAGAGAGAGAGAGAGAGAGAGAGAGAGAGGAGAGAGAGAGAGAACGAGAGAGAGAGAGAGAGAGAGAGAAGAAGAAGAAGAAAAAAAAAAGATGGAGAAAAAATCCTAATGTAGGAGCTTTATGACCGGCATTAGGAGAACTTTACACGTTATGTGGTGTGGCTATTTTTGGTTTTTCGTTGTTGCGGTTCTAATCGGGTTTTAAGAGGCGTTTTCTTTTATGGTTTTCTTTGCGTTTCTTGTTCTTTTTTTTGGGGGGGGGGTTAATCTGTTCGATTACTGGTTCGATCTTTGGTTTTCTTTTCGTTTTCTTGTTCTGTTCTTTTTGTATTATTATGTTCGATGATTTTATGTTTGTTTTGGTTTTATCTACTTTTTTTTTTTATCTTTTTTTTTCTTTTTTTTTCTTCCTGTGTGATTTCTTTTAGTTGTCTTTTTCTTTTCTTTTTCTGTCTTATACAGTTCGATTTTCTATTCTTTTTCGTTTTTTCTCGCTTTTTCTTTCTATGAGCTTGTGTGCTGGCGATATTTATTTCGATATATGGCTATCTATCAACGTTTTTCTTTTCTCTACGTGCGTCTCTTTCTGTATTTTTTCTCTCCATCCTTTCTCTCATTCTCTCCCCATCTCTGTTGTAGATTTTTTTTCACTTCCTTTTTCCTTCTCTCCCCCCCCCCCTCTCTCTCTTTCTCTCTTTCTCACACACTTTCTCTCTTTCTCTCTCTTTCTCCCCTCGATTTTAGATTTTTCCACCCCAGGTCGTCCCTCTAAAATCCTCCGTGCATGTCGTACTTGGGTGGTCGTACTTCCTCTCCCTTTTTTGTGGTGAAATTTCCCTATCTCTTTTTTTTTTGTTGTTTTTTGTTCCGTTGCACGAACACATGTCTCCAACTGCAAAAAAAAAAAAAATCGAAGCTCGCAACTTTATCCCCCACCCCTACCCCACCCCGTAGCCTTACATGGCCCCCCAACCTCCACCTCCCCCTCTTCTCTTCCCCTACCCCCTACCCAGCCTGTCAAGAGTCTAAAGTTCAGCAGGTCGAGTCGTCCCCCTTCACCCCTACTCCCTCTCGCCCTCTCCCTCGCCCCTCCCCCTCCCTCTTCCTCTCCTCCTCCTCCCTCTCCTCCTCTTCCTTTCTCCTCCTCCTGAAGTGTCAGTGCTTCGGTTCGTCCAGCGGCCTAGTGGTTCAAGCTCTTTTAATCTGATTTTGCGTGTCACCCTCGATCTTAGCTTCTCTTTCTTTCTCTATGTCTCTTTGTCAGTGTATGACTTTCTCTCTCTCTCTATCTATCTATCTATCTATCGCTCTCTCTCTCTCTCTCTCTCTCTCTCTCTCTCTCTCTCTCTCTCTCTCTCTCTCTCTCTCTCTCTCTCTCTCTCTCTCTCTCTCTCTCTCTTTCTCTCTCTCTCTCTCTCTCTCTCTCTCTCTCTCTCTCTCTTCTCTCTCTCTCTCTCTCTCTCTCTCTCTCTCTCTCTCTCTCTCTCTCTCTCTCTCTCTCTCTCTCTCTTCTCTCTCTCTCTCTCTCTCTCTCTCTCTCTCTCTCTCTCTCTCTCTCTCTCTCTCTCTGTTAATACCATCCTGTCACGACTCACACATTAGAAATTACATGATTACGAGCATTTGAAGTTTCCTGTTCTCCTTGCAAAGTCTTTGTTCTCCTTCTTCTCCTCCAATACTTCCCCATTCCTTCCTGCCCTCCTACTTCCATCTTTCTTCTATCCTCCTTCCCCTTTCCCTTGTATTTCTGCTCCTTTCTTTTACTTTCCCTCTTCCTCATTCTTCTTCCTATTCTTCCTGTACTTCCTTCTCCTTATCTTCTTCCACCTCCCCTTCCCCTCTCCACCCCTTTACCTTTCCACCCACGTCTGCTCCCATCCCTCTTCCCCACTCCCCATCCTTCTTACCTTTCTTCCTACAACCTCTCCCCATCCCCTTACCTCTCCCCTAACACTTCTCCCATCTCAATCCCCTTTCCCCTTACCTCTCCTCTGAAAATTTCTCCCATCCCCTTCCCTTCTTTCCACCTCCTTCCCCCTCTCCCCCTCCCCTACCCTCTCTTCCCTCCCTCCCTCATCCCCCTTGCCTCTCCCTACCCCCTACCACTTTCAACCCCTTCCCCTCCCCCCTCCCCTTCCCATCCCCTTACCTCCCCCACCCCCTACACACTTCAGAGGAAGAGCAAAGTCCCCCTTCGCGCGCTCCAGCTCCTCCCAGAGACTCGGGCGAGGTCGCGAGAGGGAAAGAGGCTGGCGAACCCGCAAGACCACAAGAGCCGAGTTTCAACTTGACAGCTTTACGGCCCTTTAATGGTTCAACTGCCTCCTCTTGCCGTGGTGTTTGCCTACCGTACGGTTGTATCGCGGACACATTACCAGACTGTTTTTCATTAGACAACCATAAAACGCCAGTCACGATAATACTTCGCAAGGCCAAGGACGCTGCGTCTCCCTGCCGTGGACGTAGGAAAGGTCTTGGGGAGTGGGGGGGGGGGTTCTTTGGTGTTTTCCTGTGAGTTATTCTACTCTCTTTTATCTTCCCTTTTATTCACCTCGTTTTCCCTTTCCTTCCTCCTTCTTCTTTTTTGGACCTGGGAGGTTCTTGGTGTTTTCCTCTGATTTATCCTTCTCTCTCTTTTCTTCCCTTATCTTTTATTCACCTCCCTTTTCCTTTCCTTCCTTTCTTCTTTTTTGACGTGGGTGGGGGGGGGGGTTCTTGGTGTTTTCTCTGATTTATTCTTCTCTCTTTTCTTCCCTTATCTTTTATTCACCCGTTTTTCCCTTCCTTCCTCCTCCCTCTTCTTTTTTTTAATTCCTTCGCCTTCTCTTGTTCTTGCGACGGAGACTCAACGAGCGGATCGTCGCTAATTGAGCTAACGATCCTTCGTGATCATAAATTACGGAAGGCCTCGAGGTGCCGACCGAGGGCTTCCGTGCGCCCACATAAACTCCTCCTCGTGAATCGGAGACGGGGCTCCCACTCCCCGGCGTCGGTTCTTTCCTGTCACTCCCAAGCGCTTTCTCTCGGGAACGTGGGTCTGTTTCTTCGGGTCGTGGTCTGGTCGTCGATTTGGTGTGTGTTTATTTGTCTGTTTATCTTTTGTCATACTGTTTTGTCTCCGGTTTCTTTGCTTCTTTCCTGTCTCTATCTCTGTTCTTTCTCACTCTCTCCCTCCATCCTTCCCTCCCTCTTCCGTCTCTCCCCCTTTCCTTCCCTCCCTCATTCCTCTCTCCCTCTCTCTTTCCCTCTCCCTCTCCTTCCCTCCCTACCTCACTCACTCCCTTTCTCTTTCCCTCCCTCCCTTCCCCACCCTCTCTCCCTCCCTCCCTCTCGCTCTCCTTCCTCCCTCCCACCCGCCCCCACCCTCTCCCCCCCACCTCCCCCCCACCCCCTTCCCCTCGCCCCGTGCATTTTATTTCTTCCACAAATCTGGTCTCCCTCGCTCGAACACGTGTTGCAGTGCACCATAAAAACACAAAAACACGCGTGGACTTACGCCGCACACCCAGTACACACAGACATGCACACACGCGAATTCCTGGACCTATAAACATACACACACGTAGTGGGACACACGACTACCCCCCTCCCCCCTTCAAAACACACCTCTATATCTCTTTCCAAGCACACATATACATACATATACATTAAAGACACACACAGGCAAAAATATCCACCCCGCCCCTTTTTTTTAAACACACACGCACACAGATATTCCCCCTTTGCACTCCTCCGCCCCCCACACACAAATTTCCCCTCCCCCCTCTATCTCAACCCCTTCCATTCTCCCACGCACACATGTGTACGTACAAATTCTCACTCTGTGCACCCCCATTCGCTCAAACACACACATACAATTACCCCCTCGTCACCCCCCCTCCTTCTTCCCACACATACGCAAATTACCCTTCCCACCCTTACCCTCCCAATGGCTCCCGCAGACACACACGTACACTCAAAAGCCCCCCCCCCCCACCCACACCCCAACTCCACCCTCACCCCCCAAAAATCCCCTCTCTCCATCCCTCTTCCCCTTACTCGCTTACGCAAAAAACACACGCACGCACAGCAGATTCCCCCTCTTCACCCCCAACAAACACACCCCCCTCCCTCACCACTGAAACCCCTCTCTTCACCCCTTCCTCCACCCACCCCACAACAACACACATGGATCCCCCTCTATATATTATCAAACACAACCTCACCCTCCTCTTCCCCACCTCTACACCGTCTCCCCTTTCCCCCACCTCATCTCCCCCTCTCCACCTCTCCTCCCCTATCTACCCCTCTTCCCCCACTTCCTCCCCTCTCCACCTCCCCCTCTTCCCCCCACCTCTCCCCTTCCCCACCTCCTCTCTCCCTCTCCCCTCCCTCCTCCCCCCCTCTCCCCCTCCACCCCTTTCCCCTCTTCCCCTCCTCCTCCCCCTCTCCCCTCTCTCCCCCTCCATCCCCCCCTCCCCTCCTCCCTCCTCTCCCCCTCCCCCCCTCCTCCCCTCTCCTCCTTCCTCCCCCCTCCCCCCCCCTCCACCCCTCCCCCTTGCCCCGCCCTCCGAAGAGACCTCACTGCCCCCACGACCAGTTTGCCGGCGAGCGGGCGAGAGGGACCTCCGCAGGCCGCCAAAGCACTGAACTGACGTCTTTATTGGCATTTAATAGTCGTCACTCGGGTTGTTCATCTTAATTTTACTGGCAAATAAAGTGTGAGTGTACCCGCTTTCTTGGGGTCTTTTAGTGGATCTTTTTTTTATTGTTCTAAGGCCTGACAAAACCAGATAGGTAGAAGACTGATCTTTTTTTTTTTTTCTTCTTTCTTTTCTTTTCTTTGTGGGTTTCCTTGTTTTTTTTTCTTCTTTCTCTGCCTCTTTCTTTTTCTTTCTTCTTCTTCCTCTTCTTTTTTTTCTTCTTTCTTCTTTTCTCTTTTTCTTCTTTTTTCTCTTTTTCTCTTCCTTTTTCTTGTTCTCCCTTCTTTTTTACTCTCCTCCTCTTTTCTTTTCTCCTTATTATTTCCCTCTTCTTCTTCTTCTTCTTCTTCTTCTTCTTCTTCCTTCTTCTTTTTCTTCTTCTCTTCTTCTTCTTCTTCTCTTTTTCTTCTTCTTCTTCTTCTTCCTCCTCCTCCTCCTCTTCCAACTCCACCTTCCTCCTTCTCCTCCTCCTCTCTTTCTCCTTCTTTCTTTTCCTCTCCTCTCCTCCCCCCTTCCTCCTTTCTCCTTCTCCTCCTCTTCCTCCTAGCTACTTCTCCTTCTCCTCCTCTTCCTCCTTTCTACTTCGCATTCGTCCTCGTCCGCATTCCGCACTTAAACACACAAAAGCGTTACAAGCATCTTTATCTCTTCGCTCGACTTTTGCGAACGGGTCCTTCTGCTGGAGGTCCTTTTTGGATGGGACTTCAGGAAGAGGTTGTTTTTTTTTTTTTTTGGGGGGGGAGGTGTGGGGTGGAGAGGGGTATATGTTTTTTGGTTTTGTTGTTGTTTATTGATTTTTTTTCTTTGTCTATATTTTTTTTCTTTTTTTCTTGATTTTTTTCTTCACATTCCTCCCTCCTTTTCTTTGTATCTATCTATCTTGCTATATGTCCGTTTGTCTAAATACAAATGGTCTATCTATCATACTATTGATATTGACACATTTAATTTTTTCTTTCGTTTTTACCGCTTTTTTTTAACCCTTTTCCCGTTTTGATTTTTTTTTTCAAATTCAGTCGGATCATATTACCTTTATTTCTTCCTATCGATTCAAAAGCGTTTAAACAGAAGGAATATAATTATGTGAAAGATTTGCATTTTTCTTTTTCCTTTTTTTTCTTTTTTTTCTTCCCAAGCTAACATTAGCATCTCGATTCATGCCATCGATCTGCATATTAATAAACGATTAACGTGATTTGTGAACCATTACGTAATTAGCTTCTATGACTTTTGGCACGATGCAAAAACAGCTAAATTATATGTTTTATGGGCCAACCGCCGGCAGTAAATTTTTGGCAGAAAACGTATTATTAATTTGTAAATTGCCGAGAACCGAAATTTGCTTTGAAAATACACAACGATTTTGATATTTTCATGCTAATCGTCTCAATCACTGACTTATTTATTTGTTGATAATCATGCTTCATCATGATATTCACGATTGCCTTTATTATCGACGGAATAAATTGTATAAGAAGAAAGAGCGAACGCCATTGTGGTAAGGACAGAGGGAGAGAAATATGGGTCTGATGAAGTGGGAAGTAAAAGAGAGAGAAAGAGAAAGTGAGGGTGGAGGGGATAGGGGAAAGAGAGTGAGAGTGAGGGGGGGGGAGGAGATAGAGCAAGGGTGGAGGGGGATAGGAGAGAGAGAAAGTGAGATCGTGAGTGAAGAGGATAGGAGAAAGAAAAGGTAGGAGTGAAAGGGGAGAGGAGAGAGAGAGAAAGAGAAAGTGAGATTGAAAGGGGATAGGAGAAAGAACGGTAAGAGTGAAAGGGGATAGGAAGGAGAGAAAGAAAGAGAAAGAAAAAGTGAGAGTGAAGGGGGATAGGAGAGTGAAGGAGAGAGAGAAAGAGAAAATTAGAGTGAAAGGGGATAGGGGAGAGAGAGAAAGAGAAAGTGAGTGTGAAGGGGAACAGGAGAGAGAGAGGGAAAGAGAAAGTGAGAGTGAAGGGGGATTGGAGAAAGAGAAAGTGAGAGTGAGGGGGATAGGAGAGAGTAAAAGAGAAAGTGAGAGTGAGGGTGGATAGGAGAGAGAGATAAAAAAAAAAATACAAGCGAAGGGGGAGGAGCAGGAATGAAAAAGGCAGAAGGAAAAAAACGGAAAAAAATATCTCAGCACACACACACGCACACAGACTGAAGGAGGGGGTTAACTACCAAAAATGAGACTAGCAAAATGAAGATATGAAATGAATCGAAGAGACGATGGAACAACAAGAGTGAATAACAAGGAGAGAGAGAGAGAGAGAGAGAGAGAGAGAGAGAGAGAGAGAGAGAGAGAGAGAGAGAGAGAGAGAGAGAGAGAGAGAGAGAGAGAGAGAGAGAGGAGAGAAGAGAAGAAAGAGAGAAAAGAAAGAAAGAAAGAGAGAATAAAAGTACCCACATTCACCATTCTTCACTTCCGGGTTCGAAAAAAAGGAAGGGAGTCCGGAGGCGAAGGGGGCACAATCCCCCCCCCCTCCCCTCGCCCATCTTCTCCCCACCCCCTTAACCTATGTACTCCTACTTATCATACAAGACCCATTAATAACAAATCTACATCCATCTTGAGACCCGCAAGAAAGAAATCGTGTGGCCATTTGCATTCATCTCTACAAAGAAAGACTCCGATCCATCATTATATATTACAATTAGCGAGCCCTTGTTTGGCTTAACTTTAACCCCAGGGGACACTCATTATTTATCCTATTAATTGCGGATACAAGAGAAACAAGCTTGGGATGGATGAGGGCGAAGAGTGTCGCTTCTTCTGCCCGGCACAATGGGACTGACGACCATAATGACCCCTGTGGTATGGCACCATCTAAGCAGGACTTTATTGGGTCGAAAGTTATAGGATTAGGTTGATATTTATAGGCTTATTGCGGGATTCTAGGCTGTGTTGGTGGCGAGGGTTAGCTCGCTTTTCTACCGGATGGGATGATGGGTGAAATATTCAGGAGATTTCAATAGGTCTCCATCTACCACCTGCCATTGACCTTCATCTACCATCTACCATAGGCCTTCATCTACCATTTACCATGGGCTTTCTTCTACCATCTACCATAGGCCTCCTTCTACCATCTACCATAGGCCTCCTTCTACCATCTACCATAGGCCTCCTTCTATCATCTACCATAGGCCTTTCTATCATTCGAAAGGAGAGAAAGAAAGAAAGAAAAAGAGAAAGATAGAAAGAAAGGAAAAGGAAAGAAAAAGAGAGAAAGACAATAAAGAAGAGGTGGAGAAAAAGAGAAAGAAAGGTGGTGGAGGAAGAAGGAGAGACAGGAGAGAGATGGGAAGGAATAAATAGACAGAGGAAGATAGAGAATGAAAGAAATTAAATAAAGAAGGAGGAGACGATGGTACAGGAGAGGAAAGAAGGGTAAGAAGGAAATGAAAGAGAGGAACAGGTAGATAAGTTGATGTTGAAGAAAGAAAATGAGGATGAGAAAAGGAACGAAGAAAAAGAAGAAGAAGAGAGGAGTAGATAGAACTAGCAAGGTGAGGAGAAATAAATGCCCCCATACCCTCTCTCTCTCATTCCACTCTCTCCTCCCACTCTTACTCTTTTCCCTCCCTCTTTCTCCCCTTTCCCTCCCTCCTTTCTACCCTTTCTCCCTCCTTTCTACCCCCCCCCCCCCTCCTCCCTTTCCCTCCTCCTTTCTACCCCCTCCCTCTCTCGGTCTTACACTTCCCCCTCCCCTACTCCCCCCTCTGTACCCCCCCACCCCCCCTTAAGTGTATGTGTATAGCTCAAGGTGTGAAATATGATCCTGTTTTGAAAAATAACTTTATCCATGATCCTGTGTCAAGCTTCTTGAGAAAGATGAATGGAATGGCTAAATTTTTACAAGGAATTCATAAGAAGGTGAGTGTTTTACCTGTCTGTAATTTAGTGTCCTGTGTTGTATGGATGATTCATGTAATTACATTGTGTATTTCTTGCATATCTAATGAGCGACAGGATGAGGGAGAGGCTTACATTATATGACTCATGGTATGAAGCGGAAGGAGTAGAAGAAGAAGAAAAGAAGAAGAAGAGAAGAAGAAGAAAAAGACCTAGCAGTAGAAAAAAAAAAAAACGCCCCTTCAATAGACAGGGTCGTATTTTCAACGGCTTGGCCACTCTGCCATCTTTCACGCTATACAACACGGTCGAGTATTCTTCACAGGGAGCGGTTTTCGGCAAGGGTCCCATGCCGTGTCTGCGATGTTGCAAAGATCACTGATCCTAAGCTTGCAATGAATCTAACGCAGTCTCGAATGGTAAATCTCATTCGGCCAGCCCAATGATTTTCTTAAATCAACACCATAATGGCCAGTCACTTTTCCTCGCATGAAATATCTGTTTGTCTGTCACACGAGAGCTGAGCTTCAATTCAAGCTTCATAAATAGGAGAATTTGTCGGTTCTCTGATTTAGGGCTTGAGTACGCGAACGGGCTTGGCTTCTTGGCTTCTCTCGGTGGGTTTTGTTCCGCCATCACTCGTGCCTGAGGAGTAGGGGGGGGTGGGGTGGGGGATTAAGGGGCGGGGGGCGGAGGATAGAGTGGGGTCTGCACTGTTAAACTGATGAATCCCATGTGCTTGGTTAAGCATTTTTTATGAATACATACACATGCAAGCACATACATACATACACATGCATTCATGCGCATACACAGACACACATACATAAACAGACACACACACACAAACACAAAGTCGTTGTGACACGTGTCTTTACAGCTACTTCTAATTATCTATAACAATTTAGTCAGAAGAATAAGACACAACAGAAGTAATAAACGAATTTGTATTTCATTTTCCCTTCGATATAATGTCCCCCTCCCTTTCCCTCGGTGTAAACGCCCCCTTTCTCCTTTTCACCCTATGCACTCCCTCCTTCCCCCTTTATACACTCCCTCCCTCCCCTCCCTCTTTCTCCTGACCAAAGACACCCTTTCCCCCTTTCAAAAACACCCCATCCCCTCTTACATCCCTCTTGAAGAAACCCCCTACCTTCCCCTTCACTAAAAGTACCGTCCTAATTTCCAAAATACCCCCAACCCTTTCTTGCCCCCTTGTCAGATTCAGTGCCCTCCCCCCCCCCCTTTCTAAAACAACCCCCCTTCTCGTTCACCCTTTCCCAGGAACACCCCCTTCAACCCCCTTTTCCTACTTCTCGTCACAATCACTGACCCCTCCCCCCCCCCCCTTTCCCCTCCGAAATCATCTTACCCCAAAAAGTACAACTGGTTCCTTAAAATATATATATATAATATATATATATAATATATATATAATAATAATAATAATAATAATAATAATAATAATAATAATAATAATAAATAATAAAGTCTGTACCCCCTCACCGAATTGACCGCCCCTCCCCCGATCCGAAAACCATCTTGCCCCCAACTTCTTATCCCCTTTCAACTCCCCACCCTTCTCACCCCCTTACCAAAATCACGCCCCCTCCCCTTCCGAAACACTCCCGAAGACACGAGACCCCTTGGCGAATGGCTACCCAAATCCCAAATTACAATCCAATGCTAATTCGCTTATTATCTCCCGCTTAACTATCAAACTAGACCCATTTATAACGGCAATCAACAACACCAGACCCAGAACACAGTACCCGAATAACAAGTTAAAGGAGAAGCTTAATGGATCATAAACATGGTATTTCTTGCCCAATATACAGGGGGCGGTAACGGCAGAATTGTTTTGTAAGTGGATTATGCTGCTGATAATGTCGAAGTGTGGTTATATTGATACTTGAGAGGGAGGAAGGGAGGGAAGGAGGGAAAGGGAGGAAAGGAGTGTGAGGGAGGGAGGCAAAGGGAGGGGAGGAGTGTGTGAGAGGGAGGAAAAAGAAGAAGGATTTGGAGGAGGGAAGGTTTGAGGTGTGAGGTCTGTGTGTGGTGTGTAAGTTGTCGTGTGTGTGGTGTGTGCTGTGTGTGTGTGTGTGTGTTGTGTGTGTTGTGTGTGTGTGTGTGTGTGTTGTGTGTTGTGTGTGTGTGTGTGTGTGTGTGTCATGTAGTGTGAGAGAGAGAGAGAGAGAGAGAGAAGAGAGGAAGAGAAAAGAGAGAGAAGAGAGAGAGAGAGAGAGAAGAGAAGAGATGTAGAGAGAGAGAGAACGATAAATATGCTTTTTCTTTTAATGGTACGGAGTACACGCATACATGCATGCCTATACGTGCTTACACGTATGTGTGCTCTCCGTTGCCTCAACGCTACACAGCCACCTCCCAAATCAAGCACCGAACGTGATCTTTTAATTAAACGGATAATAGATTACAAACTTTTGATGCTGGGTTGTAAATGATATACCTTAATGCGCTTGGAATATGTAACCAATATACATGAATAGAGTGCAAGCTGTTATAACTCGCACTTGATTCGGGGTAATTCCTACGTTTTTGTTTAACATATCCATAAAACTGCGTTCATAATCACACCGAAAGAGTGTCGATAACTGCAGCCTGGCACGAGGTAGTTGCGGTCGTGATAGTCGTAAAATGATAGTCGTCGCTGTGGTAACGGTGGTGCAGTTGCTAGCTACCGGTTAAAGATGCGATGTTGAGAACGACCATACCGTCATAAGAACAGTAGTTACAGGCAGCGAATAATTCACGATAGTGTATAATCTATTCGTTAGTGGTATCATCAACGTTCAACTGAGAATGACAGGTCTGTAGTTGTCTCTTACAAGTGTTTGGAAGCTCAGGATCGACCCCCATTTCGGCTGTAGAATGGCGGTAGGGGCTCTTGGCTCCGTGATGTGGGTGATCTGCGCATAATGATGTGGCTTGCTCTCGTCATGCATGAGCTGTAACTACTTTCATTAATGGCGCGGGTGTTGGGCGAGCTGCGCGCAATAAATCAGACGGTATCGCGCGATGCACCAGCATATTCATTTGAATAAAGAGTTATGCACTGCGGACACTCGACGAGGCGAAACGGAGGGGCTCGTGGGATCTGGGGGGAAGGGGGGGGGTCAGCTGATGTTCCCCGGTCCTTATGTTTTCCTGTTTAGGATAAGCTCGGTTAGGATAGGTTAGGTTGGGGTAATATAGGCTTGGTTGGCTAGGTTAAGATACTGTAGGAATAAGTTAGGTTGGTTGATTTGAGATACAATAGGGTCGATGCGGTTAGGGTAGATTAGTTCGGTTGAAATACGACGTGGTATATTTAGACTGGGACCGAGGAATATGGTGGATACACTCCGAAAAATTCTACCATTCTTTCCATCTCTTCCCAATATTTTTATTTCTCTTTCCAGCGAGGAAGACATTTTATTTACATTCCATTTACTCACATATTCTAATAAATGTTTCTATTAGAGGAGGAGCTTTAAGATCAATAAAAATGATAAAATGATGATAACGATACCTTTGAAGAGGTATATTACGTTACAAAGATATATAGAATATAGTCTAAAATAACACACTTTAACGGAAAGTTATCAAGAGAAATCCCATTAAATTCTCTAATTATCATTGAAAAAAGGAACCCAAATTCACCTTTAAGTAAAAGACGAACCCCCGATCACTACGTGTAAACAAACAAAAAAAACAAAAACGTTTTATATTGAAAAAAAAAGAGAGAATGAGTACACTAGGAAAACGTTGCCATAACGATACCATATCCGGGACAAATGGCAACCACTTTCTTCCCAGGTGCACTTGTGGGGAAAGTAAACATTAACATTATTTAGCTTTCATATTGGCCGTTATAGTTGCCGAGCAGGCCATGGCGCTGTAACGGCAGGACATACACATCCGCACGGCCGAGAAACCAATCAAAACCAACTGTTGAGGATGCGTTATATCCGCTTCTCTACTGCCACGGGAAATTTTGAGAATGGCCGACCTCCTAAACGAAATGGTAGATACTTACGGCGGTCTGGGAGATTCTTTTGTTTCGAGGCTCTCTCTCTCTTTGTGGCCTTGTTTGGTTGTTTGGTTGTGGGGGTGTTTGGGTTCGTGTGTTGTCTTTGTCTAGTTATATGTTTGTTTGTCTGTGTGTTTGTCTGGCTGTCTTTCTCTTTCTCTCTCTCTCTCTCTCTCTCTCTCTCTCTCTCTCTCTCTCTCTCTCTCTCTCTCTCTCTTCTCTCTCTCTCTCTCTCTCTCTCTCTCTCTCTCTCTCTCCTCTCTCTCTCTCTCTCTCTCTCCTCTCTCTCTCTCTTCTCTCTCTCTCTCTCTCCTCTCTCTCTCTCTCTCTCTCTCTCTCTCTCTCTTCTCTCTTCTCTCCTCTCCTCTCTCTCTCTCTCTCCTCTCTCTCTCTCTCTCTCTCTCTCTCTCTCTCTCTTCTCTCAGCACAGTGCTATCCCCGTGATTAAAATTCGATCAGCGGACATAACACACAATCAAAGCAATTTTTAGGAGGTTCGGTATTGCCCCCTGAGTGATCATGCCATTATTGGCGCGGAGGTCCGTAGACTGAATCTCCAGCCGTTGCGATTTGTTTCATTTTTTTATTGCATCATTTATTGGATGCTCACTTTGCACATTGCACATTTCGCTAGCCGAATAGCCCCCTTGCCCCTCCTCCCTCCTCCTCCTCCCCCCCCCTCTTCTCGATTCACCTCCCTGCC
>NW_020870708.1:402486-407486 GCF_003789085.1 Penaeus vannamei
AACATTCCCAACCTCCTCCTCCACTTCCTTACACTCCACACCAACCTCCTCCACCCCTCACCTTCCACCTCCACCAAAATATTCCCCCACCTCTAACCCAACCTTCCTCCACCCCTCCTCCACCCAAACTATTCCCCCACCTCTACCCCAACCTCCCCCTTACCCCAACCTCCCCCTCCACCTCCTCCCCACCTCCACCCCCCCACGTGCAGCTAATGCAGTCTTCGAGTCCATCATGCCTACTAATTAACATTTTAATCTCGACTCATTAATTCCCTCATTAATTCCGGTGGCTGAGGTCCGTGGGAGGCAGCGAGTCCGACGGGCGTAGGAAGGGGAAGAAGGGGGAGGGGGAAGGAGGGGAGAAAAGAAGAGAAGGGGATTAGAAGGGGGAAAAGGGAGGGATTAGGGGGGAAGAAAGGGGAGGGGATAAGGGGGAGAGATGAGGGAAGGGGAAAAAAGGGGGGATGAGGGAAGGGGAAGAAAAGGGAGGATGAGGGGAGGGGGAAGGGGGAGAGATGAGGGGAGGGGAAGAAGGAGGAAAATGAGGGAAGGGGAGGGAGGGGAAGAAGGCAGGAGAGAATGAAAGGAGGGGGAGAAGTGGAGAGAGGGGAGGGGAAGAGGGAGGAGAGATGAGGGAGGAAAGAGGAGAGAGAGGAGAGGGGAAAATGGAGACAGATGAGGAGGGATGAGGGGAAAGGGGAAGGCGGGAAAACATAAAGAAAAAGGAAGAAAAGAGAGGGGGATAGAAAAGAGGAAGAGATAAGGGGAGGTAGGAGGGGAAGAGAAAAAGGGGGAGGACAGAGAGAAATTAGGGAGGAAGGGGAGGAGGATGAGGGGAAGAGAAGAGGGGAGGGAAAGCCGAGGCAAAGAAGGGGGAAGGGGAAGGAGGGGAGGGAAGAGAGAAAAGAAGAGGGAAACGGGGGAAAAAAGAGATGATAAGGGGGGGAAGAAAAAAAAAAAAGGGGGGGGGAGCGAAAGAAATAAAGAAAGGAAGGAGGCATAAAAGTGAGGAGAGATGATGAACAAATGGAGGATGGAAAAAGAAGTTTAGAAGAGGGGTGGGGAAGAAGAGAAAAACCGAAAGAAACAAAGAAATGAAGAAAAATAAAGGAAGAACACAGATACAGAGAGAAGATAGAAAAAAAAAACAAAGAATGGAGATGGAAAAGAAATGGAGGAATCCTCATGAAGATTATAAACGTGAGGTCTCTTTGGGGAAGTTCTCACAAGTTTATGAGCGGGTGTGAGGGATCGGCCGGCCAGGACAGGTGGCAGCGAGTGAATCTTTGGAGAGACATCCGGCCTGTTATGGTATTCCTGGATTTGGAGGCCGTGTGGGTGTTTTTTTTTTTTTTTTTTTTTTTTTTTTTGCCTGTTTTGTGTAAGGTTTTATTGTGTGTAGGTGAGGAATGGAGGAAGAGAGAGGGAGGGAAATAGAAAAAAAGGAAGAGGGAGAGGGAGAGATGAAGAGAGAGAGAGAGAGAGAGGGAGGAGAGAGGAGAGAAGGAGGGAGGGAGAGAGAAGAGAGAGAGAGAAGGCAGACAGACAGACACACCATACACACACACACACACACACAGAAAGAAACAAGGAGAGAAAGAGAAAGCAAGCAAGCAAGAAAGAGAGCAAAAAGTATAAGGATGAGTGTGTGTTTAAGAGAAACAAGACAAACATGCAAACAGACGGAGACAAAACCAAACAGACAGACAAAAAGAGAGAGAGAGAGATAGAAGAGAGAGAGCAAGAGAGGGAACCGAGACGTTGGCACAGACACAAAAGCAAATCAGAAGATGAATAGCCGCATACATTCTAAGATACAATATATTCACAGTCGTCAAGACCACGACTAAACAGTAAATCCAAACACAAAGACACACACAACCCCTTTCAAAACACACACACATAAACCCCCTATCCAAAAAAATATGACAAAACAATTAATCAAAATATGTGCATAAAGTTTAAAAAAAAGAGAGAGAGAAAAAAAAGACTTGAAGAATAAGACTCTGTCTGTCCCTTGGCACGACCTCATACATCTCGCTGTGGTGAGCGATGCCAACTGTCAAATGTGGGCGGCCGCGGTAAGGAGTGGGCGTGAAGAAACATGATTTTAATCGGGTGTTGTAATTCGTCCTCGCGGCTCAGAATTACACTGATAAGGACCCTCTCGATTTAGCTCGCTGACAAGACAAGAAAAGGTGTCTTTGCTGTCGTCGCCCCGGGCCGCCGCACCTCCAACGCCTCCTCTTCAATTCACTTGAAATAATGGCTTTGCTAATACTACTATTGATGTTACTATTACTATCACATAACTTTATCATTGCTATTATTATACTGTTACTACTTACTACTATCACTTACTATACTATTACTACTATTACTTTATACTATCACTATTACTGTCACTATCACTATCACTATTACTATCACTATTACTAATAGTATCATTATTACTATCACATTACTATCACCTATTACTATTACTATTATAGAATCAATACCAATAGAAGTGCTGGTGACTTTTACTAATGCAGATGTTACCAGAGAGAGAGAGAGAGAGAGAGAGAGAGAGAGAGAGAGAGAGAGAGAGAGAGAGAGAGAGAGAGAGAGAGAGAGAGAGAGAGAGAGAGAGAGAGAAGAGAGAGAGAGAGAGAGAGAGGAGAGAGAGAGAGAGAGAAGAGAGAGAGAGGGGAGGAGATACATATAGATACAGAGAAAGAGCGAGAATAGTACATAATGAGAAAGCATAGCTGCATAGTGCGATGGTAATGATATAGTTAAATAATATTCCGCTGAGGTATGGTGATTTGCCATTTTTACTGCCCCTGCATCACGAAGCCATACAAAGGAGACAATAGAGCTGGATTATTAATCAAGGCAATATTTATATCACAAAGAAACCCCCGTGGTTATAGAGCAGTAAGATGCAAGGAAGAACTGTTCTCATGTTCTTTCTATAACTAGCTGTCCCGAATCTTTTATGCGGAGGAAATAACCCATAGGATGTGAGTTTGAGTTTATGAAGATTACTATAGAGGTTGTGCTGGGTTAAGAAAAAGGGTGGTGGGGAGCGGGGGCGGGGGGGGGTAATCCCGTTTCCAGGATGACTCTAAGAATGATGATTCCCCTTAGAATATGTTATACTACGTTTTGGCGAATGGGGAGATAGGACGGATAGTTATCATCATCATCATTACCTTCTTCAACATCATTGTTATCATGTCTATTACCAAATGGAACAAATATACACATACACATGCGTACATATATACAAACTCACACACATATATAAACAACCTTGTATATGCATAAAGAGATAGTTATACCAAAATTAATTGCATGTATATATGTGTGTGTGTGTGTGTGTGTGTGTGTGTGTGTGTGTGTGTGTGTGTGTGTGTGTGTGTGTGTGTGTGTGTGTGTGTGTGTGTGTGTGTGTATGTGTGTGCTTCTGCGTATGTGGGTGCATTCGTGCGTGCGAACTTGCGTAACGTAAAAAAAAAAAAAAAAAAACACCAACATTAGAAATCATTGAACCGAAAATATATAACAGTCAAATGACCAACCGTACCATCAACCATAAGAAAAAAAAGAAAAAAAAATAAAAGAGGAAAAGTACCCCTATTTATCCTTACAAAGTTTATAATTGGAATGAACAGGAAACCATTTTCTTAAAGATATATATATATATAAAATTGCCTTGATAGAAAGCAAAAAAAATCGTATTATATTTTATCGTACCATTCCATTAAATTTCTTAAGAAAGAAAAAAAATGGGGGAGCGGGGGTAGAAAGAGAGAGGAAGAAAGAGAGAGAGAGGGGGAGGGAGAGCGAGTAAGGGAGAGACGGAGAGAAGGGGGATATAATGAGGGAAGATTAAAAAAGAAGAAGGAGAAGAAAAAAAGAAAAAAGTATATATATGAACACAGAAACTTACATACACATGCATACATATGTTCATTATATATGCGTATACACACACACACACATATATATATGTATATATATATATATATATATATATATATATATATATTATATATATATATATATATATATATATATATATATATATATATATATATATATTATATATATATATATATATATATATATATATATATATTATATATATTATATATATATATATTTATATATATATATATATATATATATATATATATATATATATATATATATATATATATATATATATATAGATAGATAATAGATAGATAGATAGATAGATAGATAGATAGATAGATAGATAGAATAGATAGAAGAGAGAGAGAGAGAGAGAAGAGGGGGGGGGGGGGGAGGAAGCTGAGGAAGAAAAACGTCACCTCACTCAATATCCATCACAAAACGACCGTTCAAAGGCTATTGTCAGCTTGTAAATGGCTCCCTTTTAAAGCCAGCGCCAGACGAAAATTTCCTGTACTTTGGCCCGAAATTACAAGCCATACTTTAATGTTCGACGTCGTATTTTGGCTCGAGATTTATCCCCGTCGTGTCTCTCTCTCTCTCTCTCTCTCCTCTCTCCTTCTCTCTTTCTTTTCTCTTTCTCTCTTCTCTCTCTCTCTTTCTCTCTCTTCTCTCTCTCTCTCTCTCTCTCTCTCTCTCTCTCTCTCTCTCTCTCTCTCTCTCCTCTCTCTCTCTCTCTCTCCTCTCTCTCTCTCTCTCCTTTCTCTCTCTCTTCTCTCTCTCTCTCTCTCTTCTCTCTCTCTCTTCTCCTCTCTCTCTCTCTCTCCTCTCTCTCCTCTTCTCTCTCTCTCCTCTCTCTCCCTCCTCTCTCTCCTCTTCTCTCGTCTTCTTGTCTCTCAGCGGGTTCAGGTGACGCCAAGGAACGTTGGTATCAGTCTTCGCTATTTTTCGCTCCGGTGGATGCAGGAGAGTCACGTGTGAGGGGTGGAGGTGGGGGGGGATTGAGAGTGGAAGAGGAAGGGGGAGGTGAAAAAGAGAGGGGAGGTGGAGGAAAGGGAGGTGGAAGAGAGGGG
>NW_020870708.1:414986-419986 GCF_003789085.1 Penaeus vannamei
GCTTCGCATTTTTTCTCCCTCTCTCCATCCACTTTCCTCTCTCTTTCCGTTTGTTTTCCTCCTTCCTTCGTTTGCATCCCTTTCTTCCTGTTTCTCTAACCACCTTTTATCCGTATTCTCTCTATCTCTCTTCTTCTTCCCTTCTTCTTACCTTTTCTCCTTTCTTTCCGCTTTCTCCCTTCCCTCCCCACTTTCCCCTCTTCCATTCTTCCTCTCCTTCTTATATCGTTTTATCCCCCCCCCTTCCACCTTCTTTTAATCTTTTCTCCTTTCCTTCCTTTTTCTCCCTTCTCTCCCTTCTTTCCCCTCCTCATCCTTCCAATCTATTTTTACTTCTCTTCTTTCTTCCCTCTTCTCCCTTCCCTCCCTTCTTTCCCCTGTTCCTCCCTTCTACCTTCTTTTTAATCTTCTCTCCTTTCTTCCCTCTCTCCCTTACCTCCCTTCTTTCCCCTCTTCCTCCCTTCCCTCCTTATATCCTCCTCTTCCCCTCTCCCCATTCTCCATCTCCTTTTTCCCTTCTATTCCCACTTCCCAATCAGGACGCGTTTTTTTTTTTTTTTTTTTTTTTTTTTTTTTTTTTTTAAGCAGTTAGGGAACAGAACCAAAGCATTACCTTAAGGATTATAGGGAAGGAAAAATCCCTTTACCTATGAGGAGTAATCCGAGGTGTAATCCCTCTCTAAATGGCACTCTTGCGGAAGTATGTGAGGGCAAAGTGGCTAGTATGACACCCCTACCCCCCTCTCCCCTACCCCCTTACCCCTTACCCATCCCTCCCCCAACCCCATGGAACTTACCTTTCCACCTTTAACCTTTTTTTTCTCTCTCCTCTCCTTCGTTTCCTGTTCCTTCCTTTCTCCTATTTGAGGAGGGGAGGAGGGGAGGGGGGGAAGCAGAAAAGAGGAGAGGGGAGGGGAGGGATGGAGAGGGGAGGGAGGGGAGCAGAAGAGAGGAAAGGGGAGGGGAGGGAAGATGGAGAGGGGAGGGAGGGGAGCAGAAGAGAGGAAAGGGGAGGGAGGGAAGATGGAGAGGGGAGAGGGAAAGCAGAGGAAGGGAGAGAAAAATGGGGAAGAGGGAGGGTAAGAGGGAAAGGAAGGGAAGGGAGAGGAGGGTGAGACTCTGGATAGAAAGAAAGCAGAAGAGGGAGAGAAAGAGATAAGACCCAAGAAATAGGATAAAGGATCAGACCCAAAAGAGGAGAGAAGAATAACGGAAGAAAGGAGGGAAGGGGGAAATAAGAGAGAATAAGAGAGGAGAAAACGCGACCAAAAAAGAAAGAATAAGAGAGAGAAGAAGGAACGACCAAAGAAAGAGGGAAGAGAAAAGAAAAGAGAAGAGGGAACAGGCAAAGAAAGAGGGGGGAGAAGAGGGAACAACCAAAGAACATGGAAAAGAGAGAGAAAAAGAGGAAACGACCAAAGAAGGGAGGAAGAGATAAGAGAAGAAGAAACAACCAAAGAAAGAGAGAAAGAGAAAAGAAAAGAGGGAACGACCAAAGAAAGAGAGGAAGAGAAGAGAAAATAAGGAACAACCAAAAACGTGGAAAAGAGAAAGGAAAATAGGAAACCACCAAAGAGAAAGAAGAGGAAAGAAAAGTGGAAACAAGCAAAGAAAGAGAGAAAGAGAAGAGAAAAGAGGAAACAACCAATGAAAGAGAAGAAAAGAAGAGAGAAAACAAGACTTAAGAAAGAGGAAGAGGAGAGGGTACAAGACCATCTCGTCCTTTTTTCTTTTTTTTTGAAAATTCCGAAGAAATGTATCTGAAGTTCAGCGTTAAGACACGTGAACGATCTCTTAATTTGGAAGAACAATTAGCATCATCTAATGCCGGCTGGATTGAGTCATTATCATAATTAGGGCCGTCCTTTTGAGCGGCGGCTATGATTAAGAGAGAATATTTCAACCATGCATGATTCCCGATTTTTTTTTTCTTTTTTTACGTTTTCTTTTTTTGTTTTGTTTTTTTGTTTCTGTTTTGCGGATTTGGATCGGGTTATTTGGGATAATGTTTGTATTAATGAGGATAATGATTCTGTCGTTAATCACTTTGACGGGTTGTTGATTTTATGATAAGGGGAAAAAGTGGATATTGGTGACACGCAGGCACGTGCACACACATATACACGCGCACATGTACACGCACGTTTGCATATACACAGAGACACAGATGCAGACATGCACAGAAACAAATACAACACACACACACACAGCAACGCACACACACACAACACAACACACACACACACACACACACACACACACACACACACACACACAACACACACAACACACACACACCACACACACACACACACCACACACACACACACACACACACACACACACACACACACACACACAACACACACACACACACACACACACACACACACACACACAACACACACACACACACACACACACACACACACACACACACACACACACACACACACACACACACACACACACACACACATCAGCAGCTGATTGAAAAAATATAGATTTATTATCATGAAATTTCTTAATTCGAGAGAGTAGGGAGGGAGGGGGTGGAGGGGAACATGCAGGTGGCGGTAAGAGGAAAGAAAATATGTCGATGATAAAGAAAGGAGAGATGATAATAACAGATGAAAGAGAGCAAAGGAAGAACCGAATAGTGGACATGTGAAAAAATAAAGAGGCAGAGCCATAGAGAGCTAGAGCAAGAGAGAGAGAGAGAGAGAGAGAGAGAGAGAGAGAGAGAGAGAGAGAGAGAGAGAGAGAGAGAGAGAGAGAGAGAGAGAGAGAGAGAGAGAGAGAGAGAGAGAAGAGAGAGAGAGAGAGAGAGAGAGAGAGAGAGAGAGAGAGAGAGATAAATAGATAGATAGATAGATAGATAGAGATAGATAGATAGATAGATAGAGAGAGAGAGAGAGAGAGAGAGAGCTAGAGTAAGAGAGACAGAGAGACATATGGAGAGAGTGAAACAAGGCCACAAAGACACAAAAGGAAAACCAAGACAAAATGATCAGGAGAGGAAGAGTAAGAGAGAACGAAAGAGTAAAAGGAGAAGTTACAGACAAAAAAAAAAAGTGCTAACCATACAATCTTCATCGATTCCTTGGCCTCTACGCACTCGCTGAAGTTGCTTATCCATCAGACGTCCATTACGCAAATTATGTGTACGCATTCCCTCCCTTCGTTTATTGATTTACTTCGCTAATTATTGCGTTGTTGCTCTTTCTTACTGTCTGTCTGTCTGCCTTTCTCTCTGTCTGTCTGTTTCTCTTTCTCTCTCTCTATTTTCTATCTATCTATCTTCTCTCTGTCTCTCTCTCTCTCTCTCTCTCCCCCCCCCCCTCTCTCTCTCTTTCTTTCTCTCTCTCTCCCCCCCCTCTCTCTCTATCTATTTATCTATGTACCTCTCTCTGTCTCTCTCTCTATCTTTCTTTCTCTCTTTCTTCCTGGCCGCATAAATTCCTCGCTCACGAACAAGTAGATAATTTTTCATACTTCGCCCACTTGTTGTGCTCCTTCCTTCCTTCCTTCTCCTCCTCCTCCTCCTTTCCTCTTCCTCCTTCTTCTTCTCCTCTTCGCCTCTCCCCTTCTTTTCTCTCCTTCTACTTCTTGTTCATTTTTACCCTTTTCTATTCATCTTCTAATTCTTCTTCTCGTCTTCCCTATTTTGTTTTGTTTTCTATTTCTTCTTCTTCTCTCCTACTTCCTGTTCTTTTCTTTCCATCCTCCTTACTCTTTATCTACTTCTCCTTTTCCTCTTCCCCTCTTCCATTATCTGCCTCCTTCCATTATCTCTCCTGCTCCACCTTTTCTTCTCCTCTCCCTCCTCCTCTTTTACCTCCCCTCTTCCTCTCTTTATTCCCCTCCCCCTCCTCCTCCTCCCCTCCTCTCCTCCTCCTCCTCCTCCCCCTCCTCCCCTACATCCTCTTCTTTACTCCTCCTATTCTTATCCTTCCTCTTGCTTCCTCTTTCCCCTCTTTATTTCCTGCTTATCACTCCCTAACTTCTCTTCCCTTTCCCTTTCAATCTCTTTTTGTATTCCTAATTGCATCCTTTTCCATTATTACATTATTATTGTCCACCTTTTTATTCTCTCTCTCTCACGCTTGTTCCCTCTGTGTTTATCACTTATATTCTCTGTTTCTGCTTTTGCTTTTGGTGTTTTGAATGTGTTATGGTGATTATGAGTGTGGAATGAGAATGTGAAAGAGAATGAAAGGAGGAGGGTAGGGGAGAGAGGGGGTAAGGGAAAGAGAATAGCGGAGGGAGAGAGGGGAACGAAGATAGATAGAGAGTAGATAATAGATAACGATAGAGAGATAGATAAAAGATAGAAGATATAGATAGATAGATAGATAGATAGATAGAAGAGAGAAGACAGATAGATAGATAGATAGATAGAGATTGATAGATAGAGCGAGAGAGAGAGAGAAAGAGAGAGAGAGAGAGAGAGAGAGAGAGAGAGAGAGAGAGAGAGAGAGAGAGAGAGAGAGAGAGAGAGAGAGAGAGAGAGAGAGAGAGAGAGAGAGAGAAGAGAGAGAGAGAGAGAGAGAAGAGAGAGATCAGGGAGAGAGAGAGACAGACAGAAAAACAGACAGACAAAGACACACAGACAGACACAAACAGACAGAGGTAAGAATAAAGAAAAAAACAAGAAAAAGGCCAACGATAAAAAGCAAGATCCTTTCCTGTCTTCACATCCCCTTCCCAAAACCTTGCATTGTTTACACGCGAAATGGCCAGGTTGACGGAGAATTCCAGCTTGGTAATTTTTATGGCTAGAATGGCATCGAGTAAATGCATAACGATCTACCGAACGCACATCAAAGTTTATCTAATTATTTCTTGATTACCCCGGCAAATGGGGCAATTTAGTCCCCAGAGGAAGCCATAAAGATAACCATCGCTTGTGAACATGTCCCTTAAACGAGAAATGGATCAGTTTGCAAGGCATATTAATGTGGCTGAGCACTCCCCTTCCTTGTCCTACTCCCTCCCTA
>NW_020870708.1:427486-429986 GCF_003789085.1 Penaeus vannamei
CCTTCCCCCCTCGCCCTCCGAAGAGATAGCGAGCTGTCCGTTCTCCGGGGAATATTCCCACCCTGGAGATTGGCACTATTCATTTTCCCCGACAGTGCCACTCGGGCGGAAGGGGGGGGAGGAGGAGGGAGGAGGAGGATGGGAGGAGGAGGGAAGAGGAAGGGAGGAGGAGGGAGGGTAGGAGGGTAGGAGGGGGAGGGGGAAGAAGGGAAGGAGGGGGAGGAGGGAAGGAGAAAGGATAGGAGGTAAGAATGAAGGAGAGAGGAAGGGACGAAGGGAGGAAGGAAGAGAGAAAGGGAAAGGAAGAATAGGAGGTAAGGGGGAAGCAGAGAGGGAGGGAAAAGAAAAGGAAAAAGGAAAGGCGGAGGAAGGGGGAATCGGAGAGAAGGAGGGAGGAAAGGAAGGGAAAAGGAGGGGTGGAGAGAGGGGACGAAAAAAGGGAAGGTCAGAGAGACAGATGGAGGGAGAAAAGGAAGAAGGGAATAGGAGGAAGGAAGGAGAACGAGAGGGAAATGGGTCCTTACTTTTTGGAGGGGGGGTAGGGGGTAGGAATCAGGAAAAGTTGAAGGATGAATCTCAGAGTAAAGGATAGGAAAGAATTTATATAAAAAAGGATGTGATGGGGAGAGAGGAGTGAAGGGAAATAAGGAGAGGAAGGATAAAGAGAAAGAGGATAAGGGTCAGCATAAGGAGAGGAGAAAATCGCCGAGGATAGGGTGGGGGAACGGGCAAGGATAGAGAGGTGAATGGGATAGGGGAGGCTGGGGGGGAAGGGGTCGAGGATAAGGATAGGGGGGGGGAGGGGGATGTGGTAAGGAGGCATAGATGGAGGGACTTAATGCCAAAGAGGCTTATATAGCACGATGGCCTGATTCAACCCAACATCTATATCGTCCACTTTTTTTTTTCTCTCTTTCTCTTCGTCCCCCTTCCCCCTACCTTTCCTTTCTTCCTCTCTTCTGTTTCCTTTTCTTACTCCCTTTCCCATCATCTCCATTTTATACATACTACCCTCCCTCTCTACTTTATTTTCATTTTTCATGTCACTCTTTCATCTTCTTCCTCTCTTTCTTATCCTTATTTTACTTCCCTTTTCCCTTATTCTTACCTTTATCACCCTTCTATCCTTCTTTTTTCTACTTCCTTTACTCCCTTTCCTCTTCCTTCCTTCCCTCTTTATCTTACCTCCTCTCCCATCCCTTGCTTTTATCTTTGACTTCTTCTTCCCCCCTTCTCATTTTCCCTTCCTTCCTTCCATTTTCCTATCTTCCTTCCTTCTTCCTTCCTACTTCTCCCTCTTATCTTTCTTCCCCTTCATTCCCTTTCCCTTCCTTTCTTCTGTACCCTCTTCCATACATCCTCTTCTCTCCCCTCTTTCTCTCTCCTTCTACGTTCATTGCCCTTATCCTATCTTCCACTCTTCCCCTTCTAGTTGCTTTGCCTCTTCCCCTTTCCGAACGGTTCTTCTCTACCATCCTCTCCTCCCCTTTCCTCTTAATATCCCCATCTCCCTTCTTCTTTACTCTTTCCATCTTGTTTCTCCTCTTTCCCCTTCTCCTGTTTCCCTTTCTTATCCATCCTCCTTCCATGCTCTCTTCTCCACTCTCTCTCTCTCACCCCTTCCTCTTCTACGGATAATGACGAGGGAGTAAGGAGATGAAGAAAGAAGGGGAGAAGGGAGGAGAAGATAAAAAAAGAAGGAAAGAAGAAGAGGAGTAGGAGGAGTAAAAGGAAGAAGAGGGAGAAGAGGAGGAGGAGGACGAGAGAGAAAAAGAAGAAGAAGAAGAGAAGAAGGAAGGAGAGAGGAGAGAAGAAGAAGGAAAAGAAGAAGAAAGAGAAAGAGAAGAAGAAGAAAAAAGACAAGAAAAAAGAAGAAGAAAGAGAACACGAAAGAAGAGAAGAAGGAGGAGGAGGAAGGAGGACGAAAGGAGTGGGTGCAGATGGACTCTCGATTACTATATCCTTCGACTCGATAGAAAGAAGGAGAGGATTAAACCGACGATCCTGATTTATTCATATCCGGATGAGGTGAGGCGGTGCGGACGGAGAGGGGAATGGGGGAAAGGAGGAAGAAGAGATAAGGAGGAGAGGAGGAGGAGGGGAATGGAGGAGAGAGGGAGAGGGAATGGGGGAAAGGAGGAAGAAGAGATAAAGGAGGAGAGGGAATGGAGGAGGAGAAGGGAAAAAGGGAGAAGGGAAGAGGACAGAAGAAGAGGAGGAGGAAGAAGAGATGGAGGGTGAGAGGGGGAGAGGAGGAGGAGAAGAAGAGATGGAGGAGGAGAAGGGAAAGGAGAAGAAGTGAAAAGGAGAGAGGAGGAGAGGGGAATGAGGAGGGAGGGATGGAGGAAAGGAGGAAGAAGAGATGGAGGAGGAAGAAGAAGAGGAGAAGAGGAGGGGAGGAGAGGGGAGAGGGGGGAGAAGGAGATGGAGAGAGGAGAGGGGAAGAGGGGGAATGAGAGGGGAATGGAGGAAGAGAAAGAGGAAAGAGAGAATGAGAGCA
>NW_020870708.1:442486-444986 GCF_003789085.1 Penaeus vannamei
CTAACCCGTTACTTTTCTGAGGCACTTTATCCTCCCCCCCCCTCTACACAGCCCTTACCCCCCCCCCCCCCAATCTCCCTAGCTCATCCCCCAGGCTAAATTTTGTGTTTCAATCTGCCGCCTAAAAAACTCCTGAGTAAGTTAGGTAAATAGTAGATGTTACATACCTGCCTTCTAAGTACATACATGCCTAGTATTAATTAAAACTTGTCTCTAAGGCTATAGGATTTCTTTCACTCTTGTATTTCCTTCTTTCTTTCTTGTGTTCCTTTCTTTCTTTTTTCTTTTTTTTTTTCTGTAATTCTTTGCCTTTAGTTTGTCTCTCTCTTTTCTTCTTTTATCTTCACGTTCCTCTTATTCCCTTTCGCTAACCTGGGGATAATCATTAGTAATCATCATTATCATTTAGCTTATCATGATCATCAGCATCATAAGCACATTATCACCGGCATCATTATCATAATTATCATTGGTATGATGACAGAATATAATGACGATAAGGGTAATTACAGCGTATTATCTCTATTATTATGTTATTATCTCTATTATCACAATACTATTATCTCCATCATTATTATTATCTCTTTTATTATACTATTATCCCTATTATTATCTTACCATCTCTATTGCCATTATACTATTATATCTTTTATATCTCTCTTTATTAGTCTATCATTGGTATGATGACATAATATAATGATAGTGAGGATGATTATTGCATATTATCTCTATTATAGCGACCATGGAAAAAATTAAACACTAAGAAAAAAGAGAAATAAATGAGAGGATGAGACTACCATTGAGAAAGTTATTTATGGACTAAGTTATGGGACAGAGTGATAATGATTGTGATGACGAAAATAAAATGATGAAGAGAAATGGTGAAAAAAAGAATGAGATAGAAGGAAAAAAGATAAGATAGAATGAGATAGAAGGGAAAAAAAGGAAAATAGAATGAGATAGAAGGAAAAAAAGAGAAGATAGAATGAAATAGAAGTAAAAAAAAAGGGGAAGACAGAATGAGATAGAAAGAGATAATGTAGATAGAATGAGAAGGAAAAAAGAGAAGAAGGGAATAGAGGCTGAAAGGATAATAATAACAAGGATAATAATAAGAACTAACGATGAAATTAGATAAAAATGAACGGAATGGAAGGGTAATTACCACTAAAAACGGATAATGGTAAAAATAATGAAAGACATAACAGAGAATAGAGACGGATAAATGGTAGAAATAATAAACATGGAATAAAAAATAACAGAGAATAGAGACTAAACGGATAATGGTAGAAAAAAAAATAACAGAGAATAGAGACTAAAGAAAGAAAAAATAACAGCGAATAGAGGTAGACAATTAGAAAGCGTGATTGTTCTCGAAGTCTGAGTTATGGGCGAGATAATGACCAGGAGGCAATACTTTGTCTTTAATTGAGATCCGATGGAGATGAATTGCCCTCATTAACACCGGCGGGAAGGCAATATTTCCTTAAGGTGTTTATGAGGGAGCGTGTGAGGGAGAAATGTTTGATTTCTTGCCTTCTCTGTTTCTTGTCTCTCTTTTTTTTTTTTTTTTTTGGCTTGGGATTTTCTTCGGGACCGGGGGGGGGGGGGGGGGACGGGGGGGGGGGGGAGGGGGGAGGGGAGGGGAGAGGATGATTTGACCTTTCTTCATGACGGGGGGAAGGGGGGAGGGGAGGGGGAGGGGGAGAGTGTGTAACTTGCTTATCCTGGTTTAATTGATAAATAGAAAGAAAGGGAACAAAAACACACGATTTCTGAATAGAATCAATGATAAATAGATAAAGGAATAGAAGCGTAAACGGAAGTAAAAAGGGTAATAGGAAGTATATTCACAAAATGAAGATGAACGATAATACACGAATTCTAAAAAAAAAAAAAAAAAAAAAAAAACATAACAAATAAAACAGTTAATACAAAGATTTAAAAAAAAATGAAGATACTTGGTCTTATTTACAAAAGGAAGACGATGAAGGGAAAACACATGGATTCTAAAAAAAATAAATAAATAAATAAATAAAATAAATAAGTAAATAAATAAATAAAATAAATAAATAAATAAAAAGAATAAATACACACAAAGATAAAAGTCTAAAAAATGCACTTGGTCTCATAGTCACAGGAAGAAGATAAACATAAACACACGAATTCGAAAAAAAAAACAAACACATCACAGATAAAAAAAATAATAAATAAAATAAAAAGGTACTTGATCTCACGTTCACACACACGTTCCGAGGTACATGTGTGTGGAGGGAACGTGCGTATCAGACTACAGAGGAACGTAAAAGGGTTGCCTGCTCCTTCCCTCTGGTCCCAGCTGGCGCCAGTCCTCACTCACAGCTGAGTCCACCGGGAGGGGGGGCTGCCCAGGGGGAGGAGGGAGGAGGGGGGGGGGGGGGAGGGGGGCTTGTGGTAGCAAAGCCCGTGCTCTGTGCAACTGAACTACATCACCCTTTCTCCACCGGAATACAGATACGGA
>NW_020870708.1:449986-456239 GCF_003789085.1 Penaeus vannamei
TAAACCTTTAAGTCGCTTTACATTAAAATCATAATTCATACTTATATTAACCTTTTCAAATACGTTATATCTGCAGAAAAAATATATATACATAAAGATAATGAAAATAATGGCAATGATTCGTTAAAATATATCATAGAAAAACAACAGCAACAACAAAACAAAATGATAAAAATGGCAATGATAATGACAGATAGATGAATAAATAAACAACGAAAATGAAAAAAACAGTGAAATAAAGCAAGGGACAAAAGAGCAATATGCAAATTTCCTCCGAGACGCGAGAATCATCGAAATCCTCTTTTCACATTTCAAACCATCACAAACTCCTAAGATATTTATTATTCAAAGTGTCAATTACTCCATTAAACGGCCGTCGGGAATCATTTCTCTCCTTCTCCTCCTTCTTCAGAATTTTGTCTAAAGATGATTATCCTCGAATTCCCTCGTCGCTATGTCGAGTAATAACTTGATGTCCCGAAAGACGTCGGGCGATTTCTTAAAGACGTTGCGTTCTGAAGTGCGTTGATGTGACTCGAGATGTTCTGACGTGGCTCAAGAGGCCTCGAGGTATCGTTCAGACATTTTTTTCAGGTTTCTTGCAAGAGGTCATTAAGTCTTTTTATGTAATGGGCTTTCTAAGAAATGACTTTTTCCCTACTTTTTATTTATTTGTATTTTTTTTTCTTTCTTTCTTTTTTCTTTGGCAATATTTTATCTCTCTTTCTTATTTATTTGTATTTTTTTTCTTTTTTTCTTTGGTAATATTTTATCTCTCTTTCTTTTTCTTTTGTAATATTTTATCTTTCTTTCTTTCTATTTATTTGTATTTTTTTTTCTTTGGTAATATTTTTTCTTTCTTTCTTTCTTTTTCGTCAGTCTTTTTGTTTTTAATCTTTAGTCTGTTTGTGTGTTTTCTGTGTCATCTCTTTGTTTTCTGGGTCGTTTATTTACTTCCTTCTCTCATTTCCATTCTTTTCAAGCCTCTCGATATCTTTTTTTTTATACGTAGTTGTACACTTTTCTTATGCTCTCTTTTCTTCCTGTTCTTCCTTCTTCTTCTGTGCATCGCTAATGTTTCTCTCTCCTTCCTCTTTTTCATCTCTTCTTTTCTTCTTCATTTTCTTTTTCTTTTTTCTTTTTTAACATTCCATGATTTTTTCACTACTTTCATTTTCTGTTTTATTTCACTGTCTGCCTCTCCTTCCCCTTTCCCTTTCTTCTCCACTCTTTATATATATTATGTCTTCCCTGTCTTTTTTTTTCTTTTTTTTTTCTTTTACGTTATTTGATTCTTTTCTCCACTTCTCTCCTTTTCCGCATTATCTCATTTTTCGCATTGTCTCTCTTCCCTCTTTCCCTTTCTTCTCCACCCTTCTTCACCTCCTACGTCCTTCCTCTTTGACCTTTTATTCCCTTGAAGAACAATTAGAACAGAGTTGATGGATGACCCGTGGCGTCTGGGATATGAGGTCACCGCAGCGTAACCCGACTGTCATGCTGTTTCTCTCGTTGACCCTCTTATATGACAGGCTAAGAGCTGTGTGTGTCATAGAAATGTTATATGATATTCATTCGCAACTTAATAATTCTGGGAAGCCCACTTAGTTTGTGGTAGAATGCTACTTGAGCGAAGTGAACTGGGAATGAAGGAAAGGATTCTTCTGTGAGTAAAATTATCATTTATGCTATCTCTGCGTCAATCTTTAGAAAAGAATTGTATCGACGATGAAGTATTTTGTTAGTCGTAAAAAAAAAAAAATGAAATACTAATCTTGTAAAAAAAAAAAAAAAAAAAAAAAAATAAAATGAAATATCAATCATATACATATATATATAAATTATATATATATATATAATATATATATATATATATATATATATATATATATATATATATATATATATATATATATATATATATATATATATATATATATATATATATATATATATATATATATATATATACATCATACTAGATAGATAGATAGATATATATATATATATATATATATATATATATATATAATATATATATATATATATATATATATATATATATATATATATATATAATATATATATATATATATATATATATATATATATATATATATATATATATATATATATATATATATATATATATATATATATATATATATATATATATATATATATATATATATATATATATATATATATATATATATATATATATATATATATATATATATATATATATATATATATATATATATATATATATATATATATATATATATATATATATATATATATATATATATATATATATATATATATATATATATATATATATATATATATATATATATATATATATATATATATATATATATATATATATTATATATATATATATATAATATATATATATATATATATATATATATATTATATATATATATATATATATATATATATATATATATATATATATATATATATATATATATATATATATATATATATATATATATATATATATATATATATATATATATTATATATATATATATATATATATATATATATATATATATATATATATATATATATATTGGACGATTATATCAAATCAAGATCTATCTTCAGGTCAACTCTTCGGCGGCACACTCTTTGAATCATTCACTCCCGGTGGAAAATAGAAGGACAATCAGTCACACGCGAGCAGAGAGAGGTCGTCGAGGAGGCGACGGCGCCCGCAAAGTACTGGGCGCTCTGGCACTGTGCCTCGGATTATAGGCTTGGGGGAAAAGATATGGCACGAGGTCACGTGACATGACGGGGAGGCAGAGAGAAGGTCTCCAGATCCTTTGATAGACGGTGTATATTCGGTGTGTGTTGTATTTACCTTTACAACACGCTAACTTCAATTTAGGCATATAAACTACATTGATTTTTTTTTTATAAATATTCATTATTAATTATTATTGTATATTATTATTATTTTGTTAATATAATTTATTATTAAATAAATACAAATATTTATTAAATATTGATTTAAGTTTAAGTCGCAATACACTTTATCTATGGTAAGCCAGTGGTATATTGTATCGTGAAATACTTAGTATGAAAAACATGAAAGATATAGAAATAAGATATAAAGAGCTTCAAAGAATCAAAGAAAAAAAGAAAGAAAGAAAAGGGACAAAGGAACACAACACCATATAAACGGATAGCCAAATAGACCAAATAGACGCACATTTCTTTATTGAAAAGGGAAATCCCGCTGCGGAGGGCTTCCCAGAAAGCTTAGGCTTGGGGAAAGGATCTCAAAATATAGATGACCAAAGGACGGATTATCCCTCCGGCAATATCGAACTCTCCCTCGCAAAGGACGCGGTGAATATACGTCAGCCTCCAAATTGGCCGGGGGAGGAAATCGCCCGACGCCCCGGAGGCAAAGAGGACCCCACGCGAAAGACCTTTTTTTATATATATATATTGAAGAGAGGACGACGAGGAAAGAGGAAGGGGGGGGAAAAAAGGGGAGGAAGAGGCCGCACATAAGAGCAAAATGTTCTGGACATAATGACAGGGACGCCGACGGAAATGCCGGGGAAGGATCCATATACTTGAGATAGATTGAAGGCCGCGGCAGGAAGGAAGAAGTTGAGGGAAGCCAGAAGGATGTTGATCATTTTTCGAAGGATTTAGATATATATAAAGAGGAGCGGACGTACACATACGCACATAGCTACGTACGCACATACATATACGTTATACAAAGCCTCTCTTTCTCTCTAACAGATAGAGAGAAAGAAGAGAGGGAGGAAGAGGGAGAGAAACATAGGGTGGACAAGAGAGAGAGAGGGGGGTGGTAGAGAGAGAAAGAGCGATTGGGTACAAATAGAGAGGAGAAAATAGAGAAAGAAATAGAGAGAAAAAGAGATAGAGATTGAAGAAAGAGCAGACGATAGAATTTTGTAACAGACTTTACCGTGACCTAACTAAAACCAAGAAGCTTCTGCACGCTTCTCGACCACTCAGTCCTCAACACGACTACACCTCATATACACTGGTTAACACAACGAAACTTTATCCATAATCAGACACATAAGAGTAAAATCTACCATTCGAAATAAGCCCAGAGATGTAACCTTCGTAGATCTCCCACTAAGCCAGTTTTAACAGACTGTTCAAACCAGTCTTAGCCGCGGAGACCTGCCGTAGACACAGTTCTTTGCGCAGTTGTACCAAAACACATCTGTTTGTGTCTATGCCATCGCCTGTCTGTGTCATGTGTGTCTGTCTTTTTCACTTTCTGCCAACACTAACCATCTCTTTCTCTCTCTCTCTCTATCTATCTATCTATCTATCTATCTATCCATGCCATCTTTCTATCTATTTATCTATCCTATCTATCTGTCTATCATCTATCCATTACTTTGTCTATTCTCTCTCTCTCTCTTCTCTCTCTCTTCTCTCTCTCTCTCTCTCTTCTCTCTCTCTCGTACTCTCTGCTCTCTTCTCTCATCTCTCTCCTCTCTCTCTCTATGCATCTATCTCTAATCTATCTATCCATCTATCTCTCTATCTCTCTATATTTCTATACTATCCATCCATCTATCTATATTTAATCCATCTGCCCATCTATCTGTCTATCCATCTATCCATTACTTTTGTCTTTCTATTTCTCTCTCTCTCTCTCTCTCTCTCTCTCTCTCTTCTCTCTCTCTCTCTCTCTCTCTCTCTTCTCTCGCCGTCTCTCTTCTCTCTCTATCTCATCTCTCTCATCGTCTCTCTCTCTCCTCCAATCTGCTCTCTCTCTCACACAACACACGTAATTTGTATTTCATTCTTCGTCTATGTGTAGGCAATAACGTGTGCACAAAAATGAAATGAAACCGACACAAAATAAACATGGAAATGAAAAGGTGAAATTTCAAACTATTTCGATTTTTTAAAATTATTATTATTACTTCCTATGAGGAACTTTCAGAGAATTCGAAACGTTTTCGCCTTTCTACCGTTTATAATGTGTTTCCCTTTATTTTCAGTTTTTTTACCCCCCTCCTCCTCTTTCTTCCTCCCTCCTCCCAATACCCGGCCCTTCAGAAATGCCCCCTCCGTCGCTACCCTTCACCCTCCTTTCACACCCCCTTTTCTTCCTTCCTCCTCTTTTCACACCCCCTCCCTCCTTCCTCTTTCTTCTTTTCACCCCTCCCCTCTAAAATACCCTTCCCTCCCTACGCTCTTTCCTCATTCTCCCTTCACGCCCTCCTCCTTTCTCCCTTCCCCCCCCCTATCCTCCTCCTTTCTTCTCCTCCTCCTCCCTATGCCCTTCCTCACCCTCCCCTTCACCCTTCCCCTTTCTTCCTCCCGCCCCTCCCTCCCTACCTCTTTCCTTCACCCCCTCCTCCTTTCTTCCTTCCCCCTTCTCCCTCCTCCTTTTTTCCTTTCCCCCTCGCCTCCCGCCCTCCCTACCCTTCCTCACCCTCCTTCACCTCCTCCGCTTTCTCCTTCCCCTCCCTCCTCCCTACCCCCCCCCCCCTGCACGCATCCAGCCCTGACGCCAGCCTTATTTCCTTCCCTGACTCAGCTTGTTTCCTTCTGCTCTTGGCCGGCGTCTGTTCGCGCGCGCCTCTCGCCTCGGCCTCGGCTGCTTGGACTTTTCGGGGGGGTTTTGCCCTTGTTTCTTTTCTCTCTCTCTCTCTTACTTTTTTTTCTTTCTTCTCTCTTTCTCTGTGTCTGACTGTCTGTCTCTGTCTCTCTCTCTCTCTCTCTCTCTCTCTCTCTCTTCCTGACTGTCTTCTCTCTCTCTCTCTCTGTCTGTCTGTCTGTCTGTTCTGTCTGTCTGTCTGGTCTGTCTGTCTGTCTCTCTCTCTCTGCGCCTCTCTCTCTCTCCCGTCATCCATCTTCTCTCTCTCATCTCTCTCGGCGATCTCTCTCTCTCTCTCTCTCCGTCTCTCGTCTCTCTCTCTCCCCTCTCGCGCCCTCCCTCGCCTTCGCCCTCGTCCTCTCCTCTCTCTCTCTGCTCTCGCTCGCTCTCGTGCTCTCCTCTCTCGCTCTCTCCCTCCGCTCTGTTCTGCTCCATCTCTGCTCTCTTCTTCTTCTCTCTCTTCCTTCTCTCTCTTACTCTCTCTCTCTCTCTCTCCCCTCCGTCCATCGCCCCCTCGTCCTCTCTCCTCTCTCTCTCTCTTTCTCTCCTCTCCTCTCTCTCTCCCTCTCTCCTCTTCTTCTGCCTCGTCGGCTGCTCTCTCTC
>NW_020870709.1:2500-5000 GCF_003789085.1 Penaeus vannamei
ACAGACAGACAGACAGACAGAGACAGATTTGAGAGAGAGAGACAAAGAGACAGAGAGAGGGAGAGAAACAGACAGACAGACAGAGAGAAGAGAAAGAAAAAAAAAAAAAAATACACTCAAAACCTATATCCCGAGTCACTCCAGCCAACGCGCTTCACGAATCCGAAACCACCGGGATTCGCAACTTCGTTTTATCGAGGTTTTCGGGACTTATCGGAAAATATCGGTGGGGGGGGAGGGAGGGAAGTGGGGTAAGGTTTTTGATGGTTGCGAGGGTGGTGGTGTGGCTAAAGGGGGGAAGGGGGGGGGGGGGTAATGTGAGTGGTTTCCTGTCACGTGCGCTCAAGGTTGTTCGTATTTGTGTGTGTGTGTTTTGTGTATGTATGAATATGCTTTCTAGCGTGTGTGTGTGTGTCTTTTGTGTATTTTTTGTGTGTGTGTTGTGTGTGTGTGTGTGTGTGTTTGTAAAGCCTAGGTCAATATTTAATGTGTAGTTTGTCTTGTCTGTATGAAAGAGAGAGAGAAAAAGAGATAGAGAGACAGGGACAGAGGGGGAGAGAGAGGAGAGAGAGGGAAAGAGAAAGAGAGAGACAGAGACAGAGAGGGGAGGAGAGAGAGAGAGGAAAAGAAAGAGAGAGAGAAAAAGAAAATGAAAGAGAGAGAGAGGGGGGGGATGAAAGAGAGAGAGTTCATGTAAGCTATTTGTATCATGTTTACGCCTAGGTTGTTTGTGCGAAATGATGGACAAGAAAAGGTGGTGATGATGATGGAGAGGAAAATATGAAATTAACGAATAAAGAGAAAAAAAATAGAGAAAGAGGCAGAGGTGTGGTGGTGATGGAAAGGAAATATTAAATTAACGAATAAAAAGAGACAAAAAATAGAGAGAGAGGCAGAGGTGATGGTGGTGATGATGATGGAGAATATTAGATTAAACGAATAAAAAAGAGAAAAAAAAGAGAAAGAGGCAGAGGTGGTGGTGGTGATGATGATAGAGAAATATTAAATTAACGAATAAAAAGAGAGAAAAAAAAGAGAAAGAGGCAGAGGTGGTGGTGATGATGATAGAGAATATTAAATAACGAATAAAAGAGAGAAAAAAAAGAGAAAGAGGCAGCGAATAAAAAGAGACAAGAGAGAGACAAAGGTGGTGGTGATGAGGATGGCAAGGAAATATCAAATTAACGAATAAAAAGAGGAAACATAAAAATTATAATGTGACAAACGAGAGAACTAGAAAGAGAGGAAAACGGAAAAGGAGACACGCAGATAGACGAAGAGAGGAAGAGAGAGAGAAAAAATAAAAAGAGACAAAAAAAAGAGAAAAGGAAAGAAAGATACTCCACCTCCTTAGCAATACTTTCCTCGTATTATATATATATTATATATATAATATATATATATATATATATATATATATAATATCGATACGAGAAGGGAATGACTGTGGGTACAGCGGCTCGGAATGCGACTGCTGGCCCTGCTGCAGCTGGAGTGATGTTAGAATAAGCTGTTGAGCGTGGGTTTTGCCATTTATCATATTTGTGTAAATCATGATCTTTATATAAATAGAGAGGGAGAGGGAAAGAGAAAGATAGAAGAGATAATATAAAGAATATATATTTATATAGATAGAGATAATAGATAGATATATGATATGTGTGTGTGTGTGTGTGTGTGTGTGTGTGTGGTGTGTGTGTGTGTGTGTGTGTGTGTGTGTGTGTGTGTGTGTGTGTATGTGTGATGTGTGTGTATTATCTCTCTCTATCTGTGTGTGTGATTGTGTGCGTGCGTGAGAGTGATAAGAAAGCGCCATCCTCTGTTGCTATTGTTCATGTGACATAATCATTATCATTTTTATTGCCATTAATAGTTTTACATCTGTAGCTTTTGTTGAAATTTCTTTCTTTTTTTTCTTATCAACATAACCATCAAAATTGTTACTATTACTCTCATTAGTAATAACACTTACATTATCAGTGGTTCCTTTGTTATCGTTATTATGACTGATTACATTTTTATTTCACAAACAAGCATTTACTTTATCTAATAATTTCCTATCTAATGACTTTTTGGCCATCTTTAATACCACAGTTTCCATTTACGTTATCGCTGTTTCTGTTCCCTTATCGTACCTGCTTCTCCCATTCGTTTTATTAAAAAAAAAAAAAAAAAAAAAAAAAAAAAAAAAAAAATCGTGATTTGGATAAACATTAATGAATTTCCGATCCTCTCCTTAGTAATTTATACTCAGGAGAACATGTTAAGCGTAGATTAGGTTAGGTTGGTAAGGTAAAGGTAAGGTAAGGTTAGATTAGTTAGGTTAAGGTTAGGTAAGGTTAAAGGTAGGTTAGGTAAGGTTAGGTTAGGTTAGGTTAAGGTAAGGTAAGGTAAGGTTAGGTTTAGGTTAGGTTAAGGTAAAAGGTAGGTTAGGTTAAGGTTAGGTTAGGTAGGTAAGGTAAGGAAGGTAAGGTTAAGGTTAGGTTAGGTTAGGTTAGGT
>NW_020870709.1:15000-16840 GCF_003789085.1 Penaeus vannamei
ACACACACACACACACACACACACACAAACACACCACTCACACTCTCTCTCTCTCTCCTCTCTCTCACTCTCTCCTCTCTCTCTCTCTCTCTCTCTCTCTCTCTCTCTCTCTCTCTCTCTCTCTCTCTCTCTCTCTCTCTCTCTCTCTCCTGCATGTCCTTTGTGTGTTGAAATGGTTATTTAAAAGAATATGGTCGTTAGTCCAACAGCTGATTGGCGGAAAGCTAAAGAAAGATATATTTTGCATTGTGACATTTCGATTTTCCTTTGCAACATTTCAATCACAGCCGAAGCCAGTGGGGCAAAAATCCCCTTTCCGGTTATATATTCAAGCATAATGAGCATAAATTTGCATTTGCATATACATGTTGTCCATTGACGTCGGAAGAGTCCACGTAATGATGTCGATACAGACGAGGAATACTCACGCGAGGAAAGTGATTGTTGAATTTCCTATCGAATCGGCGATGCAAACGGCGCCCATTGTTGCGAATCGCGGTCGGGAGGAAAAAATCTGAGGAGCTGATGCTGGCGGATTTGTCTTGTTTGGGAACGGCGATTGCAGGATGCACGATTTGTGTGTACAGGTATACACACACACACGCATACACGCATGCATACGCACGCACGCACGCCATGCACGCACGCACGCGCACGCACTACACACACACACACACACACACACACACACACACACACACACACACACACACACACACACACACACACACACATCATGTAGAGGTAGACAGATAGATATATAGTTAGAGAGAAAGAGAGAGAGAGTAAGAGAAAGAGAGAGAGGGGGGGGAAGTTCGAGAAAGAAAGAGACAGAGAAAGAGGGATATGGGGGGAGGGGGAGCAAAATGTGTCCATACACGCACATACACGTTTTAAACACGATAACGAAGGGAAGAGGAAGGGAAATACACAACTTTACCCAAAGAGCTTTTCGCTGAATTACAATAAAAGCGAAGAAAAAAACAGTCATGTCTGTTCCTGCTCCTCACACACCTCATCATGTCTGTTTATGTAAGCATGTAGATATATGTGTCAGTATTCATCCGTATATTTATCCATGTATCTGTCTGTTGATTAATTAATGTATTCCTTCTTAAAACTGATCAAGGGGCGGGCGGATTAGAAAAAGAAAAGTAAAAAAAAATAGATGAAAAGAATAAGAAAAGAGGAAAGAAAACAGAAAAGAGAAGAGAGAAACCGAGAAGAGAAGAGAAAAAAAAGTAAAGAAACGAAAAGCAATGATAAGAAACAAAAGCAAAAACAAGAAAACAACGAAACGAAAAAAAAAACAGAACAGAAGAAAACGAAAAAAATCTAAAAAAAAAAAAACAGATACAGAAAGAAACAAAAACGAAAGAACGAAAAGGAAAATCTCAAAAAAAAAATAAAAAATAAAAAAACAGAAACGCAAGAAAAAGAAAACGAAAAAAAAAAAAAAAAAAAAACAGGAAGAAAGAAAGAAGCAGAAACACAAGAAGTCAGACAAGAAGACTCGCGGGCTCCGGATAAGACCTCGCGTCGGATGAGAGCGAGAGACGAAGGAAGTCTTGCGCCTCGTGAAGAACGGGTTGAGACTCGTCAGCAAGAAAGCACGGGGAGTGGGCGTGCGGGCGTGCGGGCGTGCGGAACGGTGGGATATAGTGTGTCTCGGTTGGTGGTTGGCTGTGTGTCGCTGTTTGATTTGTTTTTTTTTTTTTTTCCATTTTTTTTATTTTATTTATCTTTTTTTTATCGCTCGAGTTCATTTTGGTCGTTTCTTCCTTTTCTCTCTTTCTCTCTCTCTCTCTCTCTCTCTCTCTCTCTCTCTTCTCGCTTCTCT
>NW_020870710.1:5000-12500 GCF_003789085.1 Penaeus vannamei
TATCATATACAAAACATATGTACCATTATGCACATATATTATACTATTTTGAGTACATATTTATATATGTTATATAAATGATAGGTTAACTACTAATAATACATGTATTCTTATGTTGATTGTGTAGTGTTTAAATATGTATATATAGTGTTAGTTAGTATGTGATTACTGTTATATGTTGATAGTAAAATTATGTGTTGATTGTGTATAAATATGTTATAGTGCACTGTTGTGTACTGTAAATATGTATATGTGTAGTATTATACCTATATCCATCTATCTTGTTACTTATCATATTCTTAAATCTAGTAATTATTGCCTGTGATCTATGGTCTTAGTCTAAATATAATCTGTATTATTGATGTAACGTGTGTGTATGAGTGTGTGTATGATTGTACCTATATGTAAATGGTAATATAATAACATATATATTAAACGACAAATCACATGAAATTGATATAACTTCATTGCTCAAGCTATTTTTAGTATAGTGAACAATACTAGCATATAGCCACTCCACATAGAGCACGAACACACACGCACCCACACGACCACAACGAACACCCCCAACCCACACCAAGGGACCAAACCAACCCGCCCGGGAGCACCACCCAACCATCCATAACCAAATCACACAACACCAACAAAAGCAACACAGCCGACTACGCATCTCACAACTTAGCTTCCCGTGAATATATTACTAAAAAACGTACTGTGAAGAAGCTAATTGACTAAATCAGTGAATCTCTCTATATATATAGCGATAGTACTTCACTGATGCTTTCTCATAAAGTCGCCCTTCCTAATATAATTAAGCACATTGGCTAAGACACCATCAGCCTACGCACACAACACACTATCGAGCGAACACCACACACATAGCACGCTCCTCTCTCTCCCCCCCTCCTTCTCGCCCATGAACTCCCCGTGATTGTTCTTATGTTTGTATAGAGACTGCGTGTAGTTCAAGCGTGTGTTGCAGTTATATGTGTGTGTGCTGTGTTGTGTGTTTGTGTGTTTGTGTGTGTGTGTGGTGTGTGTGTGGTTGTGTGTGTGTGTGTGTGTGTGTGGTGTGTGTGTGTGTGTGTGGTGGGTGTGTGTGTGTGTGTGTGTGATTGTGCTGTGTGCTGTGTGTGTGCTTGCTGCATTATTTATAATATATTACTATATATATATCTATATATATATATATTATATATATATTATATATATGAGAGAGAGACGCAGTCTAGCGTAGATGGCATTAGGGGAATACGGAGAAGAGAGAGAGAGAGAGAAGAGAGAGAGAGAAGAGAGAGCAGAGAGAGAGAGAGAGAAGAAGAGAGATAGACAGACAGACACGAAGACAGACAAACAAAGAGCACGAGACTGTAAGACAGAGAAGGAGAGCGGAGAGGGGAGAGACACAAAGGGAAAGAGAAGTCTGAGCACAGTATGGCAAGGGGCCAGTTCCCTTCGGATATATAGTAAATGTATAGCTCTTGAAATAACACAGGATTTACCAACGAATAAAATAATGCAATAAGTACATTTAGTTATACGGCTTTTCGAAGGAGTAAAGACTTAGTATATAGTACCTGAATCTGTGCCTATTAAATGTTACCCAAAGTTATATTTAGTTAGATCGTTATACTTCTTATTCAAATCCACTGGGTTATGTCAGTATATCGTTATATGGGCAAAAGTATACGTGAAGGTTCTCATCTCTTTTCCTTCGTTATAAACCACGAGATATCCCAACCGAGATATTTAAGATTTGGAAATGAAGTCCGTTTAACATCAAGGGGTAAAATGTGGTCTTATAATGACCCCCCCGAAAGGTCAGGTCAAATATGGGAAAGGTAATGGACTGTAGAATTTATGGTTGATGAGGCCCGGCAGTTCAAAACCATTTTCTATGAGAATTCCTTGCCTGTAAATGTAGTTTTAGTTAACAAGGGAGATGTTTATTTTGTATAGAAATGGTAGATATGATTTGAGTTTCCATCTTGTTGGTTAGCTATGATTTGCGATTGTGTGTCTGTTGAAAATTATTTAAGGTGCTTTCGTTGTTAAAGTGTTACGTGAGTGTTTGTGTGTGTTGTGTGCGTGTGTTGTTTGAGTGTGCGTGCGTGCATGTGGTGTGTGTTGTTTGTTGTGTGTGTGTGTATGCCTGCGTGCGAGTGTGTGTGAGTGTGTGGTGAGTGTGGTGTGCGTGTGTGTGTGTGTGTGTGTTGTGTGTGTGTGTGTGTGTGTGTATGTGTGTGTGTGGCATAGACTACGTAACGACATGGTAATGACATGTCATTTACAGAAATAAAGTATGGAAGGGGGAAGGCGAGATGGGAAGAGGGCGAAAGTGAGTGGAGAGAGGAAGGGAAATAGGGAACGAGAGACATGGAAAAGGAGAGGAAGAATATTTTAAATGAAACATAAATACATCTCACAGCAAAATAATAATAATAATGATGAATATGTATTTAGATGAATAGATAGATAGAGAGATAAATAACGCAAATACACAAAACAGCTAGATAGATACGTGAATTAATAAACAAAACAATGAATACCCATATAAATAGATAAACAATAATAAAAAAACAGAAGACAAACAATAGAGGTAAATTCTAAACCACCTAAAATAGAAAAATATATACATATTGTCTATTTCTCCAACACTTAAATAAATATATATAAATATTATATATATATATATATATATATATATATATATATATATATATATATATATATATATTATATATATATATATATATATATATATATATTATATATTTCCGGTATGCGAGTTTGCCGTTGCCACAGATACAGCCAACGGTATCAGGTTTCCAGCATAAAAGTGTATTGGATTTCAAAGACGCGGGTCGTGTTGCACACCATTGCAGCTCTTGTGTAATGCAATACGTCTTAACTCCTAGGGAACTTTGATTATCATGAGGTTTTTTGAAGGAAGTGACTACGGGTACGGCCGGGAACCCACCCCCACCCCATCCCCATCCCCACCCCTACTCCCTTGTTGGTGTTCTGCGCAATGCGTGGTGAAACGAGCAAGGTCACGTCGGCTTGACACAAGTAGGTTGGGTTTAGGTTGGGATAGGTTAGATAGCTTAGGTTATATTGGGTTAAATGGCTTGGCTTGTTAGGTTAGGTTAAATTGCTTAGGTTAGATTGGGTTAAATGGTTTGGGTTAGGTTAGGTGTGGTTAGGTTAGATTAGGTTAGCTTAGCTTAGCTTAGCTTAGCTTAGCTTAGCTTAGCTTAGCTTAGGTTGGGTTAGGTTAGGTTAGGTTAGGTTGGGTTAAGGTTAGATAGCTTAGGTTAGGTTAGGTTAAATTGCTTAGGCTAGATTGGGTTAATTGGCTTGGGTTAGATTTAAACAACTTAGGTTAGGTTAGGTTAGGTTTGAGGTTTAGGTTAGATTCGGTTAGGTTAGGTTAGGTTAGGTTTAGGTTAGATGAGTTAGGTTAGGTTAGGTTAGGTTAGATTAGGTTCGGTTAGGTTAGAGTAGAGTAGATTAGGTCAGATTAGATTAGGATATATTAGGTTAGGTTTGGTTATGATAGGTTAGAATAGGCTAGATTAGGTTAGGTTAGGCTAAATAGGGTAGATTATACTAGATTAGGTTAGGATAATTAGGTTAGATTAGGTTAGGTTAAATTAGGGTAGATTAGGTTAAGTTAGGCTCGTATTTATTACCCGGGAATGAGGTTTCATGCACTGATAATGATAATGATACTGATAACAATGCTTATCATCAAATAATAATATTATTGGCAGTACTGGTATTAGGATTACTGTAGTAATAGTGATTATGATAATGATATTGATACTAATGACAAAAAATTAGTGATAATATTAGCGATGATAATGACAGAAATAGTGATAATGATAATAATGAATGTAAATAACAAGAGTAGTAATCATGATAACGGTAATAACAATAATAATATGATAATAATAAAGTAATAGAAATAATGATAATGGTGATAATAACAATAGCAATAACAGTGATGATAATAACAGTAACAATAATACTAATAGTAATTTTGATAATAAAAGTAATGATGATAATGATAACAGTAATAAAACAAACCTAATAATGATCATAGTAATAATGATAACAATGATGGTAATAAGGATAATGTCAATAATAATAATAAGAAGAAAAACAACAACAAAAAAACAATAACAACAACGACAATTATAATAATAACAACAAGAAGAACAATGAAAACAACAACAACAACATCAACAACGAAATGAAAGAAAAATAAAAAATAATATAAAAAATGCATAAAATAAAAAGAAATAATGAAAAAGCCCGCCTCAGGAGCCAGCAGCTGCACGGAATGGGTCTGGGCGTGTCTCTGAGTCCGGGGGGCGTGGCGCTGCAGGAACCCACAATAGGAGATCCTTAAGCGCTAGGGGAGGGAAAAGATCCTTGCCTGGGGGAGTCTTGGGGGAGGAGGGGAGGGGGTTGGAAAGGGGGGAGGAGGAAACGTTTTTCTTAGGAGGAGGGAAACGTTTTCTTAGGAGGAGGGAAACGTTTTCTTGAAACGTTTTCTTAGGAGGAGGGAAAGTTTCTTAGGAGGGAAACGTTTTTTTGGAAAAGGAGGAGGGAAACGGTTTTCGTTTTCTTAGGAGGAGGGAAACGTTTTCTCGGAGGGAAGGGAAACGTTTTCTTAGGAGGAGGGAAACGTTTTTCTTTAGAGGAGGGAAACGTTTTCTTTGAGAAGGGAGGGAACGTTTTCTTAGAAGGGAAGCCTTTTCTTAGGAGGAGGGAAACGTTTTCTTTGAGGAGGGAAAACGTTTTCTTAGGAGGAGGGAAACGTTTTCTTAGAAGGGGAAAACGTTTCTTTTTTCCTTAAGAGGGAAACGTTTTCTTGAAACGTTTTCTTAGGAGGAGGGAACGTTTTCTGAAGAGGGAAAACGTTTTCTTTGAGGAGGGGAAACGTTTCTTAGAAGGAGGGAAACGTTTTCTTAGGAGGGAAAACCTTTTCTTAGGAGGAGGGAAACGTTTTCTTAGAAGGAGGGAAACGTTTTCTTAGAAGGAGGGAAAACTTTTTCTTAGAGGAGGGAAACGTTTTCTTAGGAGGGAAACGGTTTCTTAGGAGGAAGGGAACGTTTTCTTAGGAGGAGGGAAACGTTTTCTTAGAAGGAGGGAACGTTTTTCAGGGAACGTTTTCTAGGAGGAGGGAAGTTTTCTTAGAAGGAGGGAAACGTTTTCTTAGGAGGAGGGAAGCCTTTTCGTAGAGGAGGGAAACGTTTTCTTAGGAGGGAAACGTTTTCTTAGAAGGAGGGAAACGCTTTCTTAGGAGGAGGGAACGTTTTCTTAAGGGGGAAATGTTTTCTTAGGAGGAGGGAAACGTTTTCTTTGAGGAGGGGAAACGTTCTCTTAGTAGGGGTTCTTAGGAGGAGGGAAACGTTTCTTAGAAGGAGGGAACGTTTTCTTTTGAGGAGGGAAACGTTTTCTTAGAAGGGAAACGTTTTCTTAGGAGGAGGGAAACGTTTTCTTTGAGGAGGGGAAACGTTCTCTTAGTAGGGAAACTTTTTCTTAGGAGGAGGGAAACGTTTTCTTTTTCTTAGAAGGAGGGAAACGTTTTCTTTGAGGAAGGGAAACGTTTTCTTAGAAGGGAAACGTTTTCTTAGGAGGAGGGAAACGTTTCTTTGAGGAAGGGAAACGTTTTCTTAGAAGAGGGAAACGCTTTCTTGGAGGGGAAACGTTTTCTTTAGAAGGAGGGAAGCATTTTTTTGTTTTTGTTTTTTTAGATGGAGGGAAACGTTTTCTTCAAAGGGAAACGTTTTCTTTGGGGAGGGAAACGTTTCCTTAGAAGGAGGGAAATCTTTTCTTAAATAGACAAACGTTCTCTGACAGGTTTAGGAAGGTTGTATAAAACGTTTCTAGGGTTAAGAACGCATTCAGGGAGGAACGTTTTCTATGGAGGGAGGAGGAGAGGGGGAAGGGGGAGGGGAGGAGGGAGGGAGAAAAAAAATTAGGGGAGACTTTTTCTTCTTCTTTTTTTAGGAGGGAAACTTTTCTCGAGGGAGAAGAGAGCTTCCGGGGATAAGTGGAATATATTCTACGGGAAGAGGATAAACGTTTTTGGTTGAAGGGGAGGGGGGGGGGGGGCAGGTGAGTAGAAAGAAACGTTTTTAGCGAGTAGAGATAATTTTGTATTGGGAGAAGTGAGTTTTTTTTTTTATTTTATCTTTTGTCTATTTATACGGGGGAGAAAGGGAAGATTTTTAAAAATGAATAAATGAATAAAATGTTTTAAAGGGGATTTATGTATTTTCTAGTTAGATTAAAATAAAAAGAAAAGAAAAGGAAAAACGTTTTCAATGGGGGGACCGGAAAAAAAAAAAAAAAAAAGAAAAAAGAAGAGGAAAAAGAAGAAGAAAAAAACGTTTCCAATGGAAGACCGAAAAACGTTCTCGGGAAAAGCGCCCAGGAAAAAAAAAAACGTATCCGACAGAACGTTCCAGAAATAAAAAAAACGTACGTACGGCTCCCGGACAAATCTACGAACCCGAGAACCCGCTAAGGACGTGGACAAATCAAGCAGGAAAAGCCCGGATCCTGAGAGCTGTGAGGGTGGCCATTACACCCTCACACCAGGAAGGAAAAAGCTTGGAAAAAAACCCGACGCTTGAAAAATGTCTCCCTGTCTCCCTTCTTCCCCTCCTTCGCTGGTGCTGACGCGAAGAGGGGGAGACGAGGAGGAGGAGGAGGAGGAGGTGGAAGAAGAGGTGGAGGGAGAGGGGGAGGAGGAGAAGGAGGTGGATGAGGAGGAGGAGGGAAAAGTGGAGGATAAGGGAGATGGGGAGTAGAAGGTAGAAAAGCAGGAGAAGGAGGAGGAGGAGGAGAAGTAGGAAGTGGAGGAGATCTAACGCACACACACACACACAAAAAAAAAACACAAAAGTAATTTTTTTACCGAAGTTTAGCGAAAGATTGGTACAAAACATCAAGAAATATATGTACGTATATAAGTATGTACGTACGTATGTATGTATGTATGTATATATGTACGTATTTATAAACAAATAAATATCCACATTCCAGATCTATTAAATCGTTCCAAGAAATTGATAAAACAAGTAAAGAAAGAAATGAAAAAGAGGAATAAAAGAAAGACCTTCAAAAAGAAATGTGAAATAAAAAAGGAACGCGGTGGTTAAAAGGAAGAAAAAAAGAATCTCGATTCCCAAATTCCGAGATGGAATTAATCGGAATGGAAGTCCCCGGAGGCCCAGGAAGCCTCCTCCTCCTCCTCCTCCTCTTCCTTATTTGCCTCCCCTTCTTCTTTCTCTTTATTTGCCTCCCCTTCTTCTTTCTCTTTATTTGCCTCCCCTTCTTCTTTCTCTTTATTTGCCTCCCCTTCTTCCTCTTCCTTATTTGCCTCCCGTTTTTCTTCCTCCTCCTCCTCCTCCTTATTTGCCTTCTTTATCTTATTCCTCTTTCTCTTCCTCCTTATTTGCCTCATCCACCTCCTCCTCC
>NW_020870710.1:50469-57969 GCF_003789085.1 Penaeus vannamei
TGTTGTGCAGTGTGTGTGTGTCTGTGTTTGTCTGATTGATTGTATGTTTGTCCATGTATATTTTTTTCTTTCTTTCTATTTCTTTACTTGCATGACATCCCATTTGTTTGCTTTTCTTCTGTTATTCAATTCAATATTTTTTTCCTTTGTAGAAGAAAGAGAAATGGTCTTCATTTTATATTGTTTTTAGTTTTATTTCTTTATTTCACTATAAGCATGTCATAAAAGTGCATGGGTTTTTAAGGTGAAAGTTTAACATAAAACACACAAAAGGCTCAGAAAAATATGCATTTTATTTTTTGGTAGTCTTTTTCTTTTTTTCTTTTTTTTTAGTTGAAATAGAGATAACTGAAGAATTTGGCTTTTATTTTTGAATATCTTGAGAGTCCCTTATTGCCATGTTTTAGATGTTGAAATAGTGTTTTAAATGTGCTGTAAATATAAGATTTTCTTTTGCCATTGGCTTTAGCCATACGAGATTCCTTTTAACACACACTCACGTCTTGTGTGGAGGAAATGTGTTAGACTGCATAAGTAGAAAAGTGGAAAGGCAGTTAATTGCCATTACTTCAGTTTACTTTATTCTGCAGGATATCAGAAATCCTTCAGTTTAGTATGCTGAAACAATATATATATATATATTTTTTCTTTACGCACTTGTTCAATCTTCTTTGAATTTTGTTTTGATAACTGATATATTGCATTTGCACCCCTGGTTTTCCTTACAGAAATTGGAACGCCTGAAAGCAGTAAGTTGGTCGTTGTTAGTTTCTGCTGCCGATGATTTGGTAGATAGAAAGCTCTTTCTCTCTCCTGATTTTATTCTCTTGCTCTTGATTCTTGCCTGTTGAGAATCATTCATTTATTTATTGTGAATGAATTAGGTTGACCTCATCGGGTAGCAAATTTACGATTTGTGTTTTCCACGCTGTTATACGTCGTGCTTTGAATTTCCCAATTAGTCAGTATCTTTTAAGTTGCCTGTTCCATATGATTGCCTAGAATGTGAATAGTCCTATGTGAATTTGAGCTTTGAGAGACACAGTATTGATTATTGATGTCATTAATGTTATAACCATTTGATTTGGCAGTAATGCTAGGAATATTTATTTATTTATTTTTTTCTCTGCTATCTTCATATATGCTAAGACTAAACAATCTGAATTTGGCTGAGATAATTCTTTTTTAGTCGTATGGTGAATGTTTTTTATTTTTTCGATTTGTAAATTGTCTTCCAGTTTTGATCACTCATTATCTGAAACAGTGTTACTAGATTTAATTTTGATGATCATAATGTATAAATGTTATGATATAGTGTTTTAGAGTGCTTGATATTTTGTATTTTACTTGCATAACATTTTGATAATGCCAATTTTGCCACAGGTGAATGTTTAATGTTATAATTCAAGTCTGATTTTAACATTTGCGATTTTTGTAAATACATGCTGGATGAGCCTGATATTTTGGCAGTGATGTTGTTATTAATGATCCATTGATTGTGATTTTATAAAAAATAAGTGAAATGAATGTCAAAGCAGCTTGTGTGTTATGGACATTATGGTTTTATGAAAATTAATTGTATGATGTCTGATAGACATACATGTTATGTTTGTGGATAATGTACTTTTTATATGATATTCACTGAATATTAGAATATTTATTAGAAAGAAGATGTAAATAAAAAAAAAAAGTTTATAAATTAATCAAATACTGAGTATGCAAGGTCATTTATTATAATTTTGTTAGATGCTGTTTTAGATCATGGTTTTTATGGTATGTTTTTAAACATTTAGATTCCATATAGTGCAGTGAGGAAAGTGTTAACTGGTTAACTAAATTACTTTAAGCTACTATGAAGGGGAGTTTCCTCTCTGTATCCAAAGTGAGGTATATAGCTTTGTAGTATTTTATATTTCATAGATAAGGTAAAAGATGAGTCCTTGCCCTTTTCTTTATCTTTTTTTTTATATTTTTTTATTTAACGAGATGTGAAATTCTCTTAAGGTTTTGAATTAACATTGTAAAGATGTTATTGTTTTTTCTTTAGAGTGAATAATATCATTAGGGACAAGGTGCTTATTCTCTTACCAATTGCAGAGTCAGAGCACAACAGACGGAGAGTACATCAAAGAAATGAAGAAGGAGGTAGAAGAACTAAGAAAAAAACTCAAAGAACGGGGAACCATAGAAGCTAACAGGGCATTTGAGATGGAGGAATTGGAGATTAATCTGAGAGCTAGTGTGGAAGAACTTCAAGCTAAGGTATGTGTAACAAACTTATTCTGTCCAGCCCAGCTGAGATGGGGCTGAAAAAACTACATTTGTACCTGTACTCACTAAAGTAGCATTATGTTTATACATTATTATGTAACCATGTTGATATAGTACTTCATTTTCAACCTGCCTCATTTCAGGTGATGGACATGGAAAGGGAAAAGGAAGAACAAGATAAAGTCCTGTTGGAAAATATTGAGATGATAAAGTCCCTCAAGACAAGCAATGAGGCCTTGAAAAATGACATCAGTGAACGTGAGCAGAAGATCCAACTCCTGGAATCAAAGCAGGAGGAAGACGGTGCAAAATCAAGGGAGAAGTCAACAGAAATTGGCGAGAAGGATGCGAAGATTAGGGAGCTACAGCTTGAGGTTGAGAGGAAAGGGAAGGACTTTGAAGATGTGTCCCAGCAGGTGGAGGAGGTCCTACAGGACATCGTTAAGGAGAGACAAGAAAAAGACGTTCTTCGGAAGGAGATAGAGGGTAATTCCATTCTTTAGATTAGCTTCACATATATATAATTTCACTCTTTACATTGGTTTCATTCTTGCTGCTAAAATTTTTTGTGCCATCTTAGGTATATAATGTAGAAAAAAAAGAAGAATGAGGATATAATAACAATTCCTTTTTTCTAACCTTCCAGGACTCAAAACACAGCTCAGTTCAGGCTCAAGTGAGTCTTCAGGTCTTTTACTTGAACTTGACAAGGTGAAGGAAGAACTTGCGGCTGCCACTAGTCAACTTCAGGAAGTGAATAACAAAGTAAGTAATGTTCATTCATTGGGCCTGTGCTATAACTATTATTTGCAGCTCCTATTTTTGGAGGACTAGGAATCTGATGCAGTTTTATATTTGGAAAAAATGAAGAGGTTACATTGATACAATGGAAAGTGTCTCCTAGGAAGCATATGTGTGAGCTGTAAGGTTAAGATTTTTTCCTTCTTTCTTTCTTTCCCAATAATGATGGTCATGTCACATGCAGATCAAAAATGTTGAAATGGAGAAGACCAAAGCTGAGGAAGAACTCAAGCAGGCTAGCGGTTCAGCTTCAGATATGTCAGTCCAGCTCAAGAATGTCACAGCTAAGCTGCAGGATACGGAAAAAGAACTATTGATTTTCAAGGTTAGTACTGTCCATGTGTTACTGTTCAGCACTGTAGATTCTGGTTCAGTATTGCTTATTGTTTTAGAATTGAACTGGATTTTGATTGGAGTTCATTGTTGTGTATGTTCTGTTTTCTAAGGCTCTGTATTACTCTTTGATTGAAATGAATATTCAGTATGCCAGTCATCTCTGGCTCCTCTCACATTCTTATTCCATCCAGGGGAGGCTTGAGAAAGCAGAAGTGTCCCTTAGAAGTGAGCAGGAAGGCAAGCTCTCCCAGACTGAATCAGTGGAGAAACAGTTGTCAGAGTTAAAGGAACAGCACTCACAGCAACTTCTTAATTATGAAGAACAGGTCAAAACATTGGTAAGTTAGGTTTTGTTTTTTATCTTTTAGTGATATCATATTCTGAGACTTCTAAGATATATTTATATATCTTGCTACAGATTGTTGGTTGATTTTTATTTAAGTGAAAAAAAAGCTATGTGGATGTAATGATAGCTTTTTATGAAAGCTGGCTTTGTAAGAACGTATATCCAATATGTGCATGGCACTTGATTTGTACATGACATTATCATTACTCACAGGAAGCCACATTAGCTGAAAAGACAATGGAGATCAGTGAGTTTGGCAGGCAGATCACGGCTGCAAGTTCCCATGTGAGTGCCCTGGAAGAGCAGAAGAAGCAGCTGGAGGAACAAGTCGCATCACATCTGGCCTCCTCGTCAGATTCCTCACAACAGCTGACCACCCTTAACAACCAACTGCGGGAGAAGGAAAAGCAATTGGAAACCATTCAGGAACAACTGCGTGAAAAGGAAGCGGCCCTCTCTCGGGAGGTGGAGACGAGGGAGAAGGAGAACCAGGCAGTACTCCAGCAGGCCAAAGAAGCTAAAGAGAAATCTGAGGCTGAGTTGCAGATGCTGAAGGAGAAGCTGAGTGAGATGGAGAAAGAAGCTGATGAAAGCAAGAGCCAAGTGGAGGCCCTAAAGAAACAACATAAGACAGAAATGGAGGAGTTGATGAAGCAGAAGGATTTGGAGATCTATGAGTCCCAAGAACAGTTGATGCTGAAAGAGGCTGAAGTTACAACATTAGAGGTGTGTATTGCTAAACTTTTTTTTTGTCTTGTGGTGTCTTTACTGCTCTTTTCCAGCTTTTCTTATTCACACAGTTGCATACTCAAATATGTACTCATGTGGACTCAAGCATATGCTTATAATGAATGTGCATATTTGCACTCCTACACATACACAGATGTGAATACAAACAAAACCTCACTAATTATTTTTACATGATTACAAACAGCTGCACACCATAAACATTTCTAAAGTATAAAAAAAATTATTACTTCATTTTTGCTATTTACTATTATTCCAACTTTATATCTCTTCAGGAGACACAGAAGAGTTTGGAGAATCAAGTGAAGGCCATGACCTGTGAATCAGCTGACAAACAGGGAAGCATGGAGAAGGCACTTGCTGACATGAGAACAGAGTTGGATAATCTAGTCAAGGAGAAAAACGAGGTAGGTCTCTTAATGTAAGCCTTGCCAGGCAATTTGAGACACTTTGAAAGTCTGTTTATTATCATTATTATTATGTTTTTTTTTTTACCTTTAAATTGTGATGAGAAAATTTCAAATCAAGCTGATGTAAGAGATGGATGAGATATAAAATGACAGACCAAAATGTTGAGGACAAATTAACTGAATGTATAGACAGATCAAGTAATAAAATCAACATTTTCCCCAAGATGGTTAGGAGGAAGACGGAATTAGAGGAACAAATATCAAGTCTGGAGAATGATAACTGCAAGCTACGAACAGAGCAGGAAGCGAACCTCTTGGCTGTGACCGAGAGGGATCAAAAGGTATGTGCACTTGTGCCAGGTATATCTATTGCATTATGACATAAGTTTTGCCATTTATGATAATTTTTTGTTTGTAAAAATTTTTTACATTATTTTTTTTTTTTTTTTTTTTTTTTTACATGAGTGGTGCACATTATATGCTGACGTAGATAATTGTATGATTACATTCATGCATGTAGTTTATTACATTCTTGTAGATTTGCATACTCATTTGCTGCTCTTGTATGACTTGACATTCACTGCTTCTTGGGATTTTTTGATATACACTCTGTATATCTTAATTTTCTTATGCTGAATTAAAGATCTCTTATTTGTAAAGAAGTAATACCTTTATATTTAAAACAGATCTGATTTGATGATTTATTTTGTGTCAATTGGCTAAGGTAAATATGATTAAAGCTCATAAGTTATAGCATGAAATGTGAATAAATAGATTCTGTCAGGCTGTCATTGATAAAACTGAGTAAGTCTTTTTTTAAACTTCCAAGTGTGATATGATTAATTTAAGATTAGCTTTCCTGTTACTGATCTATCTAGGTTTTGTAAAGGAAAAGAAGTGGTCAGAAACTGGTTTGGTTAAAGTTGCTATTTCCTCTTCTCCTGAGAAAAAAAATTTACAGACTCTTCAAGATTTCTTTTACATTGAATGTCTCTCTTTTGATGTAAATTTTTCCTCCATTCCTCTTTAATTATATTTTTCTTTTGTAGGACAGCCTTAGTATATGCTCTCAACATGCTTATAAATACTGTAGTGTAGTTTATTTTTGACATTTCTTCATTATAATTGTTTTTGTTATTACATTGAAGCTTCCTTTCCAGTGAACTTTAATCCATAGTTATGATCATGTTTTACTATATGGTAGTAAGGCCAAAGTTATTATGCATACTTTCATGTGTCCACATGACAATGAACATCACTACTGCCATCTGTGTTGATTATTTGAACATTTTTTATGGCTGCTTGCATCATAGGAGGCATTGCTGTTTTTTATATAGTGGTTGAGATTCCTCATAATAGGTCACTGTTTAAGAATAATGTTGTTCATCTCTAAGGTAAATGCTGATTGGGGTGATAGATATAGGAAATGGTCTAATATCTCAGAGATGATTGTAATAATAATCTTAATAGAATCAAATGTACTCCCTAGGTACGCTGTTATTGTCATAGGCTATTTATGAAAGAAAGCCTGTAATTTATTAGCATGATTACAAGTTGAAAAGGCTTCATGTAAGCCATTGGGTCTGGATGCTTCACTGCTACCATATGGCTCAAAATTCTGGGATTAGGTTGACTTGGGTGGCTACTCTCATAGGTGTGCAGCTTGTAGATTGAACGCACACGAGCTCATGCGTGCGGTGACAAGACTCCATGCCTCCCCTTTGCAGTGTTATTTTCTCGTTTTTATTTATTTTGGCCTTTTTCCAAAATCCATATTTGTCATTTGATCTGTTTTATCCAGCTGGTAATAGACTGTTTTCCTTGCACAGACTCTTAGTGCAAGAATGATGATAATAACATAAGTAACATTTTCTTTTATGTTTAATTTTAATTTTTTTTCTATAGTATTACCTGCGTCACTGGTCATAGCATCTAGGAATAGGATCCTGAGCATGGAAGTAGTGTCCTAACTGGAGCCAGAGCTTTTCCAGTCATGGTTCATGGATCATACATTCTACACTCATTTATCAGTGGAAATAATGCAAAAGCTTTGTGTACATCTGAGACATTCCCCTTCACCCAGGCCTTCAGCTGAAATGCTCACAACAAGGTCACATTACCCCGGCCCACAGCCAAATTTTCCCATGATAGCATCTTCATGTAACCCACTCCTCAAGCCAAATATTGTTAGTGTATGAGTGTGAGGGAGTGTAAGTGAGTATGATTGTGAGATTGAGAGTTAGAGTGAGTGTGTGTGTTTGAGTGTGTAAGGGTGTTTGAGTGTGTAAGAGTGTTTGAGTGTGTTTGAGCATTTGAGTGTGAGTGTAAGTGAGAGTGTGAGTGTGAGCATGAGTGTAAGTGTGCATATGAGTGTGAGCGTGAATGTAAGTGTGAATGTGAGTGTGTTTGTGTGCGAGTGTAAGTGCAAGTATAAGTGTAAGTGTGAGTGTGTGTGTGCATGAATGTGTCTGCGTGCGTGCGTGTGTGTGTTTGTGCGTGTGTGTGTGTTTGTTTGTGTGTGTGTGTGTGTTTGTGTATTTGTGTTTGTGTGTGTGTGGATGTGTGGATGTGTGGATGTGTGTGTGTGTG
>NW_020870710.1:69611-78597 GCF_003789085.1 Penaeus vannamei
ATGCATTGTAACTCTAATTTAATTTTCAACAAAGTGTATGGTCCAATTTTATTATTTATATCCGTTTTCTTTATCATCTTATGTATAGAGAATGGCAGAAATGCTGCTACGGAAAAGTGGTCAGCCCTAGCGGGTGTTCGTGGATGTGCATGTGTGCGTGCAAGCGTGTGTGCGTGCATGCGTGTGTGCGTGCATGCATGTATGCGTGCATGCATGTGTGCGTTCATGCATGTGTGCGTGCATGCGTGCATGTGTGTGTGTGTGTGCATGCGTGTGTGTGTGTGTGTATGTGTGTGTGCTTATGTGTGTGTGTGTGTGTGTGTGTGTGTGTGCGTGTGTGTGTGTGTGTCTGTGTGTGTCACTGTCTGTGTTTGTCTGATTGATTGTATGTTTGTCCATGTATATTTTTTTCTTTCTTTCTATTTCTTTACTTGCATGACATCCCATTTGTTTGCTTTTCTTCTGTTATTCAATTCAATATTTTTTTCCTTTGTAGAAGAAAGAGAAATGGTCTTCATTTTATATTGTTTTTAGTTTTATTTCTTTATTTCACTATAAGCATGTCATAAAGTGCATGGGTTTTTAAGGTGAAAGTTTAACATAAAACACACAAAAGGCTCAGAAAAATATGCATTTTATTTTTTGGTAGTCTTTTTCTTTTTTTCTTTTTTTTTAGTTGAAATAGAGATAACTGAAGAATTTGGCTTTTATTTTTGAATATCTTGAGAGTCCCTTATTATGCCATGGTTTCTAGATTTTTTTTACGTTGATGAATAGTGTTTTAAATGTGCTGTAAATATAAGATTTTCTTTTGCCATTGGCTTTAGCCATACGAGATTCCTTTTAACACACACTCACGTCTTGTGTGGAGGAAATGTGTTAGACTGCATAAGTAGAAAAGTGGAAAGGCAGTTAATTGCCATTACTTCAGTTTACTTTATTCTGCAGGATATCAGAAATCCTTCAGTTTAGTATGCTGAAACAATATATATATATTTATTTTTTCTTTACGCACTTGTTCAATCTTCTTTGAATTTTGTTTTGATAACTGATATATTGCATTTGCACCCCTGGTTTTCCTTACAGAAATTGGAACGCCTGAAAGCAGTAAGTTGGTCGTTGTTAGTTTCTGCTGCCGATGATTTGGTAGATAGAAAGCTCTTTCTCTCTCCTGATTTTATTCTCTTGCTCTTGATTCTTGCCTGTTGAGAATCATTCATTTATTTATTGTGAATGAATTAGGTTGACCTCATCGGGTAGCAAATTTACGATTTGTGTTTTCCACGCTGTTATACGTCGTGCTTTGAATTTCCCAATTAGTCAGTATCTTTTAAGTTGCCTGTTCCATATGATTGCCTAGAATGTGAATAGTCCTATGTGAATTAGCAGATGTTTGGCTTCAGAGATACACAGTATTGATTATTGATGTCATTAATGTTATAACCATTTGATTTGGCAGTAATGCTAGGAATATTTATTTATTAATTTTTTTCTCTGCTATCTTCATATATGCTAAGACTAAACAATCTGAATTTGGCTGAGATAATTCTTTTTTAGTCGTATGGTGAATGTTTTTATTTTTTCGATTTGTAAAATTGTCTTCCAGTTTTGATCACTCATTATCTGAAACAGTGTTACTAGATTTAATTTTGATGATCATAATGTATAAATGTTATGATATAGTGTTTTAGAGTGCTTGATATTTTGTATTTTACTTGCATAACATTGAATTAATGCCAATTTTGCCACAGGTGAATGTTTTAATGTTATAATTCAAGTCTGATTTTAACATTTGCGATTTTTGTAAATACATGCTGGATGAGCCTGATATTTTGGCAGTGATGTTGTTATTAATGATCCATTGATTGTGATTTTATAAAAAATAAGTGAAATGAATGTCAAAGCAGCTTGTGTGTTATGGACATTATGGTTTTATGAAAATTAATTGTATGATGTCTGATAGACATACATGTTATGTTTGTGGATAATCTTTTATATGATATTCACTGAATATTAGAATATTTATTAGAAAGAAGATGTAAATAAAAAAAAAGTTTATAAATTAATCAAATACTGAGTATGCAAGGTCATTTATTATAATTTGTTAGATGCTGTTTTAGATCATGTTTTTATGGTATGTTTTTAAAACATTTAGATTCCATATAGTGCAGTGAGGAAATGTTAACTGGTTAACTAAATTACTTAGCTACTATGAAGGGGAGTTTCCTCTCTGTATCCAAAGTGAGGTATATAGCTTTGTAGTATTTTATATTTCATAGATAAGGTAAAAGATGAGTCCTTGCCCTTTTCTTTATCTTTTTTTTTATATTTTTTTATTTAACGAGATGTGAAATTCTCTTAAGGTTTTGAATTAACATTGTAAAGATGTTATTGTTTTTTCTTTAGAGTGAATAATATCATTAGGACAAGGTGCTTATTTCTCTTACCAATTGCAGAGTCAGAGCACAACAGACGGAGAGTACATCAAAGAAATGAAGAAGGAGGTAGAAGAACTAAGAAAAAAACTCAAGAACGGGAACCATAGAAGCTAACAGGGCATTTGAGATGGAGGAATTGGAGATTAATCTGAGAGCTAGTGTGGAAGAACTTCAAGCTAAGGTATGTGTAACAAACTTATTCTGTCCAGCCCAGCTGAGATGGGGCTGAAAAAACTACATTTGTACCTGTACTCACTAAAGTAGCATTATGTTTATACATTATTATGTAACCATGTTGATATAGTACTTCATTTTCAACCTGCCTCATTTCAGGTGATGGACATGGAAAGGGAAAAGGAAAGAACAAGATAAAGTCCTGTTGGAAAATATTGAGATGATAAAGTCCCTCAAGACGAGCAATGAGGCCTTGAAAAATGACATCAGTGAACGTGAGCAGAAGATCCAACTCCTGGAATCAAAGCAGGAGGAAGACGGTGCAAAATCAAGGGAGAAGTCAACAGAAATTGGCGAGAAGGATGCGAAGATTAGGGAGCTACAGCTTGAGGTTGAGAGGAAAGGGAAGGACTTTGAAGATGTGTCCCAGCAGGTGGAGGAGGTCCTACAGGACATCGTTAAGGAGAGACAAGAAAAAGACGTTCTCGGAAGGAGATATAGGGTAATTCCATTCTTTAGATTAGCTTCACATATATATAATTTCACTCTTTACATTGGTTTCATTCTTGCTGCTAAAATTTTTTGTGCCATCTTAGGTATATAATGTAGAAAAAAAAAGAAGAATGAGGATATAATAACAATTCCTTTTTCTAACCTTCCAGGACTCAAAACACAGCTCAGTTCAGGCTCAAGTGAGTCTTCAGGTCTTTTACTTGAACTTGACAAGGTGAAGAAGAACTTAAGGCTGCCACTAGTCAACTTCAGGAAGTGAATAACAAAGTAAGTAATGTTCATTCATTGGGCCTGTGCTATAACTATTATTTGCAGCTCCTATTTTTGGAGGACTAGGAATCTGATGCAGTTTTATATTTGGAAAAAATGAAGAGGTTACATTGATACAATGGAAAGTGTCTCCTAGGAAGCATATGTGTGAGCTGTAAGGTTAAGATTTTTCCTTCTTTCTTTCTTTCCCAATAATGATGGTCATGTCACATACAGATCAAAAATGTTGAAATGGAGAAGACCAAAGCTGAGGAAGAACTCAAGCAGGCTAGCGGTTCAGCTTCAGATATGTCAGTCCAGCTCAAGAATGTCACAGCTAAGCTGCAGGATACGGAAAAAGAACTATTGATTTTCAAGGTTAGTACTGTCCATGTGTTACTGTTCAGCACTGTAGATTCTGGTCAGTATTGCTTATTGTTTAGAATTGAACTGGATTTTGATTGGAGTTCATTGTTGTGTATGTTCTGTTTTCTAAGGCTCTGTATTACTCTTTGATTGAAATGAATATTCAGTATGCCAGTCATCTCTGGCTCCTCTCACATTCTTATTCCATCCAGGGAGGCTTGAGAAAGCAGAAGTGTCCCTTAGAAGTGAGCAGGAAGGCAAGCTCTCCCAGACTGAATCAGTGGAGAGAAACAGTTGTCAGAGTTAAAGAACAGCACTCACAGCAACTTCTTAATTATGAAGAACAGGTCAAAACATTGGTAAGTTAGGTTTTGTTTTTTATCTTTTAGTGATATCATATTCTGAGACTTCTAAGATATATTTATATATCTTGCTACAGATTGTTGGTTGATTTTTATTTAAGTGAAAAAAAAGCTATGTGGATGTAATGATAGCTTTTTATGAAAGCTGGCTTTGTAAGAACGTATATCTAATATGTGCATGGCACTTGATTTGTACATGACATTATCATTACTCACAGGAAGCACATTAGCTGAAAAGACAATGGAGATCAGTGAGTTTGGCAAGATCACGGCTGCAAGTTCCCATGTGAGTGCCCTGGAAGAGCAGAAGAAGCAGCTGGAGGAACAAGTCGCATCACATCTGGCCTCCTCGTCAGATCCTCACAACAGCTGACCACCCTTAACAACCAACTGCGGGAGAAGGAAAAGCAATTGGAAACCATTCAGGAACAACTGCGTGAAAGGAAGCGGCCCTCTCTCGGGAGGTGGAGACGAGGAGAAGGAGAACCAGGCAGTACTCCAGCAGGCCAAAGAAGCTAAAGAGAAATCTGAGGCTGAGTTGCAGATGCTGAAGAGAAGCTGAGTGAGATGGAGAAAGAAGCTGATGAAAGCAAGAGCCAAGTGGAGGCCCTAAAGAAACAACATAAGACAGAAATGGAGGAGTTGATGAAGCAGAAGGATTTGGAGATCTATGAGTCCCAAGAACAGTTGATGCTGAAAGAGGCTGAAGTTACAACATTAGAGGTGTGTATTGCTAAACTTTTTTTTTGTCTTGTGGTGTCTTTACTGCTCTTTTCCAGCTTTTCTTATTCACACAGTTGCATACTCAAATGTGTACTCATGTGGACTCAAGCATATGCTTATAATGAATGTGCATATTTGCACTCCTACACATCCACAGATGTGAATACAAACAAAGCCTCACTAATTATTTTTACATGATTACAAACAGCTGCACACCATAAACATTTCTAAAGTATAAAAAAATTATTACTTCATTTTTGCTATTTACTATTATTCCAACTTTATATCTCTTCAGGAGACACAGAAGAGTTTGGAGAATCAAGTGAAGGCATGACCTGTGAATCAGCTGACAAACAGGGAAGCATGGAGAAGGCACTTGCTGACATGAGAACAGAGTTGGATAATTAGTCAAGGAGAAAAACGAGGTAGGTCTCTTAATGTAAGCCTTGCAGGCAATTTGAGACACTTTGAAAGTCTGTTTATTATCATTATTATTATGTTTTTTTTTACCTTTAAATTGTGATGAGAAAATTTCAAATCAAGCTGATGTAAGAGATGGATGAGATATAAAATGACAGACCAAAATGTTGAGGACAAATTAATGAATGTATAGACAGATCAAGTAATAAGATCAACATTTTCCCCAAGATGGTTAGGAGAAGAAGGAATTAGAGGAACAAATATCAAGTCTGAGAGAATGATAACTGCAAGCTACGAAACAGAGCAGGAAGCGAACCTCTTGGCTGTGACGAGAGAGGATCAAAAGGTATGTGCACTTGTGCCAGGTATATCTATTGCATTATGACATAAGTTTTGCCATTTATGATAATTTTTTTTTGTAAAAAATTTTACTACTATATATTTTTTTTTTTTTTTTTTTTTTTTTTTGTACATGAGTGGTGCACATTATATGCTGACGTAGATAATTGTATGATTACATTCATGCATGTAGTTTTACATTCTTGTAGATTGCATACTCATTTGCTGCTCTTGTATGACTTGACATTCACTGCTTCTTGGGATTTTTTGATATACACTCTGTATATCTTAATTTTCTTATGCTGAATAAAGATCTCTTATTTGTAAAGAAGTAATACCTTTATATTTTAAAACAGATTTGATTGATGATTTATTTGTGTCAATTGGCTAAGTAAATATGATTTAAAGCTCATAAGTTATAGCTTGAAATGTGAATAAATAGATTCTGTCAGGCTGTCATTGATAAAACTGAGTAAGTCTTTTTTTTAAACTTCCAAGTGTGTATGATTAATTTAAGATTAGCTTTCCTGTTACTGATCTATCTAGGTTTTGTAAAGGAAAAGAAGTGGTCAGAAACTGGTTTGGTTAAAGTTGCTATTTCCTCTTCTCCTGAGAAAAAAAATTACAGACTCTTCAAGATTTCTTTTACATTGAATGTCTCTCTTTTGATGTAAATTTTTCCTCCATTCCTCTTTAATTATATTTTTCTTTTGTAGGACAGCCTTAGTATATGCTCTCAACATGCTTATAAATACTGTAGTGTAGTTTATTTTTGACATTTCTTCATTATAATTGTTTTTGTTATTACATTGAAGCTTCCTTTCCAGTGAACTTTAATCCATAGTTATGATCATGTTTTACTATATGGTAGTAAGGCCAAAGTTATTATGCATACTCTTCATGTGTCCACATGACAATGAACATCACTACTGCCATCTGTGTTGATTATTATTGAACATTTTTTATGGCTGCTTGCATCATAGGAGGCATTGCTTTTTTATATAGTGGTTGAGATTCCTCATAATAGGTCACTGTTTAAGAATAATGTTGTTCATCTCTAAGGTAAATGCTGATTGGGGTGATAGATATAGGAAATGGTCTAATATCTCAGAGATGATTGTAATATAATCTTAATAGAATTAAATGTACTCCTAGGTACGCTGTTATTGTCATAGGCTATTTATGAAGAAAGCCTGTAATTTATTAGCATGATTACAAGTTTGAAAAGGCTTCATGTAAGCCATTGGGTCTGGATGCTTCACTGCTACCATATGCTCAAAATTCTGGGATTAGGTTGACTTGGGTGGCTACTCTCATAGGTGTGCAGCTTGTAGATTGAACGCACACGAGCTCATGCGTGCGGTGACAAGACTCCATGCCTCCCCTTTGCAGTGTTATTTTCTAGGCCTTTTTCCAAAATCCATATTTGTCATTTGATCTGTTTTATCCAGCTGGTAATAGACTGTTTCCTTGCACAGACTCTTAGTGCAAGAATGATGATAATAACATAAGTAACTTTCTTTTATGTTTAATTTTAATTTTTTTTCTATAGTATTACCTGCGTCACTGGTCATAGCATCTAGGAATAGGATCCTGAGCATGGAAGTAGTGTCCTAACTGGAGCCAGAGCTTTTCCAGTCATGGTTCATGGATCATACATTCTACACTCATTTATCAGTGGAAATAATGCAAAGCTTTGTGTACATCTGAGACATTCCCCTTCACCCAGGCCTTCAGCTGAAATGCTCACAACAAGGTCACATTACCCCGGCCCACAGCCAAATTTTCCCATGATAGCATCTTCATGTAACCCACTCCTCAGCCAAATATTGTTAGTGTATGAGTGTGAGGAGTGTAAGTGAGTATGATTGTGAGATTGAGAGTTAGAGTGAGTGTGTGTGTTTGAGTGTGTAAGGGTGTTTGAGTGTGTAAGAGTGTTTGAGTGTGTTTGAGCATTTGAGTGTGAGTGTAAGTGAGAGTGTGAGTGTGAGCATGAGTGTAAGTGTGCATATGAGTGTAGCGTGAATGTAAGTGTGAATGTGAGTGTGTTTGTGTGCGAGTGTAAGTGCAAGTATAAGTTATAAGTGTGAGTGTGTGTGTGCATGAATGTGTTGCGTGCGTGCGTTGTGTGTTTGTGCGTGTGTGTGTTTGTGCGTGTGTGTGTGTTGTTGTGTGTGTGTGTGTTGTTTGTGTATTTGTGTTTGTGTGTGTGTGGATGTGTGGATGTGATGTGTGTGTGTGTGTGTGTGTGATGTGTGTGTGTGTGTGGATGTGTGGTGTGTATGAGTATGTGTGTGTGTTGCATGAGAGGAGAGGGAGAGGAGAGGAGAGGAGAGAGGGAGGGAGGGAGGGAGGAGAGAAAGAGAGAAAGAAAGAAAGAGAGAAAGAAGAAAGAGAGAAAGAAGAGGGAGCATGTTAGAATGACTAAAGATAGACAATATCTCAGGTGGGAAATGTGCTAATGCACAAAGGCTTTCCCAAACTATATTTTAAATTTGCTCATTCTGAATGTTGTATTATTTCATCAACAATCACACATATCGTCACCTGACATCATTTAGCTTTTGCCAAAATTCTCAGATATCGGCAACTGCTTGGGGGAGGTCATTTTGGTTAGTGACCTGGTGATTGAATTTATGCATACAGAGTTGTTAAGGTGATAAAAAAATGTTAGGGAATATTGCATTGTTAATTTTGTGTATATAGTCCTGTTAGTTTTATTAGGATTAGCTGTAGTTTGTTTCTTGAATAAACACAAATGCTGTTTGTTGTATATTGTTTTTATTTATTTTTTTGTTTGTTTATTGTTCCATAGAGAATGTTGTCAGTCTTAAGTTACTTTCTATATAGGTGTTTTTCAGTCATTTTCTTTACTTTTAAGGTACAGAATCACACTTGCGTTTTTAGTTTCTTCTTTTTATTATTTTTCTGTTTAATTTGGATTTGTCTCTGCTTACTTATCATGTTCTAAACTTGTGATGAGAAGAGAAAACATGAATTCATCAGCTATGAAAGATCTTTTTCAGATATGGTCATAATCTTTTCTTATCTGAACCTGATAATCCTTGCACTTCTCTCTTGCAAAGATTAAAGAAAGGAAGGAAAAGCTGTACTTCTTTCACTCTGTATCTGTGCCTCTTTTTCTTTGTCTCCCTCTTTATCTCTTATGGTTTGTCCATCATATTGCCCTTATGCGCATAGGTGGCAGCCTTGAAAGCAGAGGTGGAACACTTGATGACCTCCTTCAACAGCCACCGAGAAGACCTTCAAAAACAGCTGATGCAAGTGCAGGCGGATAAGGAGGCAATGGCAGAGATCCAGAAGACATTGTACGTCTGTCTTCCATGGCTCTTCTTACTTACCCCCCCCCCCCCCCCCCCCCCCCCCTTCCTTTCTTGTGAT
>NW_020870710.1:103793-106293 GCF_003789085.1 Penaeus vannamei
AGAGAGTGGGGTGACAGTCAAGAGTTACTTGATATGGTTATAAGATGGAACAAGATAAAAGCTTTAGTTTTGAATTGTGGCTGTTGTTTTAGCTCTGTAATTTATTTTCTAGATGGTCATGAAGATAAAATGCCACGTGTATATTGCTTTGTTGCTCTGTGCTATGTAAGCCTGCTTAGAGACAGTATGTGCAGAAATTGTCTGGCTTTTGTGTTGATGTACAAATTGCTGCCCTTGTTAGATGTAGCCCGTGCAAAGCTTCCTATAGATATATATTTTTTCCCCTGATATCTGTCATTTTTTTCATGACTGAAAACCATGTATGAACAATGATTTTTCAGACAGATAATGGTTTTTAATAGTCATTAAGCAAGAGAGCTATGCAATGACAGTTCATGATAGTATATGTAAAATTTTTCACTTAATTGGAAGTGATGTAATGTTTTTATTGTTGCTGTTTTGATATATTTTATTTGTATATCTCACTCAGAGAAAAGTTTTAAAACTCAAAATCTTTGATGAGAATAGCCCATAGCTGTAGGAAGATAGTAACTAATCAGAATGTTCTATACTACCATTAGCCAGATAGAATCGAGCCTACTGTCTCTACGCAAGTTAGTGTCAGAGACAAGGAAACGCACCACAAGTCCACAGACTTCGGCCACAAACCTCGACCTGGGCACCTGCGAGAAGCTTTGATTGTTGTTGTTTCCCTCTTCCTTTCCCCCTCCCCTTCTCTATGAAATAAAAGAAAAAATAGAGAAAGATGAATAGAAGAAAGGTGTCACCTACTCTCAAATCTTGAGTTGACAGGATGATCCAAGCTTGAGTAAAATAGTCTGGTGGAAGACAAGATAATATGAACAAGGATTTCGTTGTCTGCTTTGGGAATTCAGAAAGAGAGACTTAGTTGTTTACTTATTTCATAAGCAAACTGTATTTTCAGTGAATTGTATATTACATCTTTTATAGACTTTGCTGAGTTACATAATTTGGATAAATCTCCAACATTTTATTGATGTATTTTTTGTCACTTTCAATGAATGTAGAGCTATGTTCAAATGTAGGGCAATCCACACAGACAATATGGTATGAAAAGGCCAATATTTTCAAAAGAAATCCTTCTCATGCAGTAGAAAAGAAAAAGTAAAAGAGAGAGAGAGAGAGAAAGAGAGAGAGAGAGAGAGAGAGATAATAAATTCTCGTCTTCCTTCACTTTAAATCTTGTCAGTGTAATGAAAATCAATTTGTATTATGATTCCATAGCTCCATATCATATAAGTGCTCATAAATATCTCGTAGATCTTAACCTTGAGCATTCTTTGTGCCTTAGTGAGAGTTACTGTTAATTTACTGGACTGACTTTTAAGTGATACAGAATATATGTACTGTATGTGTGTCTGTGTAAATGTTACAGTTTATTTGCATTCAAATGGCTTGTATAAACTATGGCAAATCATAAATGTTTTTGTAGGCATCTTTATTTGTCCATTTGACTTTTTATTCATCATTAATTTTGTGTATGCGAATATTAAGATATATCTTTTATTTTTATATTATCTAGATAATTTTTCTTACAAGAAGAGGAGGGTATTCTGTCTTAATAAAAAATGGAAGTGGTTTAGAGCTATTTAAAGGGAAATACAGTGTATTGTAGTTGGTAAACCTGTGCTATGGGGCTGAAATTTAAAAAAAGAAAAAAAATGGTAGTATTGTGTAAAATTGGCAATGCTAATGAGACATTTCAGAGTCTACTTAGTATAGTACTGTTTAATTACCTTACACAAGTTTTTTTTTTTTTTTTTTTTTTTTTTTTTTTTTTTTTTCAAAAATTTCCTTAAATTCTCCTCCATGATAAAGTAGAAGTCATTTAAGTCTTGGGTTCAGTTGCTCTTGTGAAGACTTCTAAGGTATCATTTATTTATATCTGTAGATTGGCTTCTTATATTTTCCTAGTCAAATATCTTTTGTCAGACCAAATATTTGTGTTTTTATTATTTTTTCTTTTCTTTATTTTTTGTAATTCCTGTATTTACTTCCAAGTTCAAAAATAGGGATTACTTAATCTTTTTACATGAGTAAAATACACATCATAAGCTGCTTTGTTTTACTGCCTCGATTGTCTTAGTAACATTGGCATCTGTGGAGAACAGTGTTTTCTGAGTGTGTTTTGAGGACTTGGAAATGTGTCAAGGGAAGTCATGATTTTGGAGGACTATGTGAGTACTAACATGTTCTAGTTACAGTATGTACTTTTCTTAGGTCAGATGTAGATCTTTTGCTGTTTTGGGTTGTTACACTTCTGGGGTTATTTGAAGATGGTTCCTTTTTCTTCATCTCCTTTTTATTTAACTTTTTTTTTAAAAGGTCAGTTTCAGACTTCAATCTTCCTGGCAGATGTATGGGTTTAAGGGGAGGGGGGCTGATCACTTAAGCTGGTAAAATTGTTTCCTTGATGTGCTTTTATTGAGTAATTACAATAGTATCTTTAGGAGGTGAT
>NW_020870710.1:120172-135024 GCF_003789085.1 Penaeus vannamei
AACGGTACACAGACCGGTGGTTCTCTTAATAACCAAATGTCCTGAGACAGATCTGTAGTAGAATTGGATGGAAATTTTAGATAAAAAAGTCTATCCTCGCCATTTTTTTTTTTTTTTGTTTTTTACCAGTTGGCATTAGTTGAAAAAGAAGGGAGAGAGAGTATTAGATGATATGAGGGAGTGATGAGTGAGAGGGAGGAATCTATAGAAGAATTTAAGACAGGTTTTTTACTTTTTTTTTGGAAGGGTGTTCATGAAGTGGGTGCCTCGGGGAGGAAAGGCTAAACAGACTGTCAAATCTGAAGTGGAAGAGAGGACAGAGAGACGAAGAAGAGAAGAAAAAAAGGATGTGGAATGAAAAGGTTGAGATGAGGAAAAGAAAGCGAGAAGGAGGAGTAGGGTGGGCGGGGAGGTGGGGTAAAAATGGAAGAAACATGAAGGCGAGGATGAGGAGGAGGAGAGGCAATCCAACCCACCATTTTGAAGCCCTCCTGCCAAAAGACGACAGATCTGAAGGTGAGAGAAAAAAAGGAAGCATAGAGAATTTGAAAGGGAATCTGCTCATGATGTGAGGAAAGAAAAGAGAAGAAGATGGAAGTCGGGTGGGAGCTGTGTGGGAAGGGAAGATGAACAGAAGAAAGTTGAAAAGGATGGCATGAGGATCCACACCACATTTTGTTCAGCCCTCGCCTAAAAAGCTTGACAGACTCTGAAAGGCAGAAAAAGGAAAGCATGGAATGAAAAGAGGAGCTCAATGATGGAAGGAAAAAGAGAGAGAAGTATAGGAGTTTATAGATGGGGCTTGTGGATAGGTGGGCATGAAGATTGATAAGAAGTTGGAAGGTAACAAGGAGGCATGAGATTCCACACCACTTTGTCAGCCCCGACAAATAAGTTTGACATAATTCTGACGTATTGGAGAAAAAAAGATGGAATGAAAAAGCGAGCGAATAAGGAAAAGAAAAAGAAGAAAAGGCAAGAAGTATGATGGGACGGTGGATAGAGGGGGGGGCCGCGTGGGACTATCCTACTCTCCTAGGAGTCGGGCGAGGAAGAGGTATACGCGAATAAAGGTAAGATGAGGCATAACAAACTGTCAGCCCCCCAAAGCTGACAAAATGCTGAATCGAGAAAAAAGAAATGGAATATTGAAGTGAATCATGAAGAAGGAAAAAGGAACATCAAAAGTATCTATGGGGGCGTGGAAAGCGGGGTGGGTTAGAGCTCGAGGAAAGAGGCTGAGGATGAGCGATATACAACTGTCAGCCGGCCAAAAAAGCTGACAATCTTGAAGAGAAAAAAGATTGGAAATTTAAAAGGTTGCCATGAAGAAAGAAATAAAATAAGATCCAAGAAGTCAGATGGGCGTGGAAGGCAGTGGGGGGGGATCGATAGATGCGAGGAATGGAAGGAGGCATGAGGATATCACAAACTGTCAGCCCCGCCTATAAACACAAGCTGACAAATCTGATATGTTTCAGTCTGGCGCCTCGCACAAATTCACTATGTGGCATAAATCTTCAGTCCGATATCTTTGACAGTTAAGCTGGACAGTTCGTTAAAGGCAACTAACGAACACCTGTTTTTTTATCTGATGTTTTTTTCTTTCTTTTCTCTCTGTTCAATTACTTTTTCATTCGTTTTTTTTTTTTCTTTTCTTTTCAAATCACTTTTGTTCTTCGTTTTGTGTTATTTTTTTTGTTTTTCTTCCTTTTCCTTTTTCTTTTCTTTTATTGTCGCGCTCCGATTGTGTTTCCCGAATTTTTTTTATTATCCTATTTCTTCTTCCTTTCGTTAGTTGTTTTTCGTTTTTTTTCGAATCGATCTTTTCTTTTGTTGCCCAGCCTTCGTCGGCTTCTTTTCTTTTCACTCGGTTTTCGTCCTCGAGCCTCTCTCTTTCTCTCGCTCTCTCTCTCTTCTCTCTCCTTCTCCTTCTCTCCTCTCTTCTCTCTCTCTCTCTCTCTCTTCTCTCTCTCTCTCTCTCTCTCTCTCCTCTCTCTCTCTCCTCTCCTCTCTCTCTCTCTCTCTCCTTTTCTTTCTCCTCTCTGGCTTTCTCTCTCTCTCTCTTTCCTTCTGTCTTTCTCTCTCTGTCTTTCTTTTTCTCTCTCCTTTCTTCCTCTCTCTCTCTCTTTCTTTTTCTCTCACTGTCCTCTTTATTTCTCTCTCTCTCTTTGCTCTCTGTCTCTTTTTTCTCTCTCTTGTCTGTCTGTCTGATTCTCTCCTCTCTCTCTCCTCTCGGCTTTTATTTTTTCTTCCTCATTTTCCTCACGTTGCCCTGTTTGCAATCCTTGATATCTTTCCTTCTTTCCTTTCCCCTTTCTTTCTTTCTTTCTTTTTTCCTCTTTTTCCTTATTGTTTACTTCTTTACTAACAGCGAAAACGTGATTGATCTCCCTCCGATCTGCTTTCTTTCTTCCTATCTCCTCTCTCCGCTCCTCTTTCTCATCTTTTCTAGTTATTCGATCATTCTCTCTTCCGATTGCTCTTTTTCTCTTTCTCTACTCGCATCATGGCTCAACGTTCTCTCCCTTCTTCCTCTGTATTGGCTCTCTCTTCTACTTTCTTTTCTCTTCTATTCCTTCTTTCCCCCCCTCTCTCTCCCATTTGTGCCATTCATGCAATTTTTTCACTTCGTGTTTCTATTTCAGTTTACTCTCATGTCTTCTATCGCTTTGTTATTATTTCCATTCTTGTGTCTCTCGTTCATTCTCCTCTCTCTCCTCCGTCCTCTCCTTTCCTCCTCCTCTCTTCTCTTCTTTCTCTCCCACGCTTCCTTCTTTCCTCTCCATTTCCTTCCGCAGCGTCGTGAACTGCCTCTCCGAAAGAAAAGGCATCGTGTCTCTCTCCTCTCTCTCCTCTTCTCTCTCTTCTCTCTTACTCTCCTCCTCTGGCCTGCTCTCTCTCTCTGCCTCCCTCTCTCTCTCCCTCTCTCCTCTCTCTCTCTTTCTCGCTTCTCTTTCTCTCTCTCTTCCTCTCCCCCCCCTCTTCTCTCTACTCGCTCTCTCTCTCTCTCTGTCTCTCTCTCTCCTCTCTCTCCTCTCTCGCTTCTCTCGCCGCTCCTCTCCTCTCTCTTCTCTCTCTCGCGCGGGGGTCCTCTCTCCTCTCGCGGCTTTATCTCTCTCTCCGCTCTCCACCCTCCCCCCCTCCCTCTCTCTTCTCTCTCTCTCTTTCTCGTCATCTCTCTTCCCTCTCGGTCCTCTCTCCTCTCTCTCTCTCTCTCTCTCTCTCTCTCTCTCTCTCATTCCTGTTCCCTCCCTTACCTCTCATCGCCTCTCCCCTCCCTCCCTCCGCTCCTCCCTCCCTTTCCCTCCCGTCCTCCCTCCTCCCCCCTCTCCCTCTCCCTCTCCCTCTCCTCTCCCGTTCCCTCCCTCTCTCTCTCTTTCTCTCTCTCTCTCTCTCTCTCTCTCTCTTTTTTTTATTTCGTTTCGGGTTCTGCCTTTTGAGAGTTACTTCCAACTTTTCGCGTTCGGGGTCGCGAGTCGAGTCGGGTTTCGTCTGCCGTTCGGAGATGGGGTTTTAGGCGCCGCGTTTTTTATTTTTTATTCTTATTATTATTATTTTTTTTATGGGGGGGGGAATGTGTTTGTGTTGTTTGTTTTTAAGTGTGTGTTTGTGTGTTTGTTTGCTGTGTGGTGTTGGTTGGTTTTTTTTGTTTTTGTGGGCAGCCCCTGTCTTGGTTTTGTTTTGGGGTGTTGTTGTGTGTGTGTGCTTGTGTGTGTTGTGTGTGTTGTGTTGTGGTGTGGTGACATTCGGCTTCTTGTGTGTGGTGTGTGTGTGCTCGTGTGTGTGTGGTGTGTGATGTGTCCTGGAAAGTTGTTTTTGTTAGGTATTTGTGTTATCGTTTGGAGCGATTTTGTATGCCAAATGCAACGTGATGTAATTTGGTTCGTGGGTGTTCGTTTGTGTGTTTGAGAGAGCGAGGGAATAGCGCGTGACAGACATAAATTAAATATCAGACAACCGACATTACACAATAAATACAAAGACATGCCGAGTGACAGGACTGAAGCGGACAAGAGACAGAATGCTTTTGGATAAGGGAATGACAGCATTCTTCGAGCCTCACATGACGCCCTCTTCCTCTCCCCGTCGCCTCGCGCCTCTCTTGCCTCCAGCGAATATATCGGTTCATTATTGAGCATGTTTTCATCGCGAGGAAATGACGTCACAGGACTGGTGGGGGGGGGGTAAATGAGGGAATTTCGTAAAGTGACGTTAACCCCGCGATCGCTCTTGCGTTTTATGTTTCAGTTAAAGTTGGGAAGGAGGGGAAGTTGGGGGGGGTGGGTGGGGTGGGGATTTGGGGGGGAAAGGGGCACACGTGTGATGGAAGTGGTATGGGGAATGCAGATTTTGAAAGAGGCGGGGTGGGGGTGAGGAAAAGTTGACTTGTATCATGAACAGTACGTGCAGAAGCTCGCATGAGCTAAGTGGTTTGAAACACTTATTTTAGAAAGAAAAAGAGAAAAAGGCATGATGGAGAAACATAAGGCATGTATCGATATACTGAAACACTATTAGTAAAAAGAAAAAGAAAAGAAAAAAAGAAAGTCCGTAATAGGGAAACACACATTTAGAAAAAAAAAAAGAAAAATAAGGAAGTACAGTAATTGAACACACGTATTTAGAAGAAAGAGAAAAATAAGGAGTACCGTAATATGAAACACGTACATTTGAAAGAAAAGAAAATAAGGAAGTACCAGTAAATATGAACACGTATTTAGAAGAAAAAGAGAAAAATAAGGAAGTACGGTAATATGAACACGTATTTAGAAAAAAGAAAGAAAAATAAGAAGTACAGTAATATGAAACACGTATTTAGAACGAAAAGGAAAAATATAGGAAGATCGTAAATGAAAACACGCCGTATTAGAAGAAAAGAGAGGAAAATAAGAAAGTCCGTAATTGGAACACGTGATTAGAACAAAAAAAGGTAAAAAATAAGGAAGTACCGTATATGAAACACGGTATTTAGAAGAAAAAGAGAAAAATAGAATACCGATAGCATCACGTATTTTAGAAAAAAAGAGGAAAAATAAGGAAGTACGTATAATGAAACAACGTATTAGAAGAAAGCGAGAAAAATAAGAAGTACCGTAATATGAAAACACGTCTGAGAAGAGGGGGAAAAAAGAGAAAAAGAAGGAAAGTACGCGTAATTGAAACACGTAAATTTCGAAAGAAAAGAGAAAAAACAAGGAAGTTCAGTAATATGAAACCACGTATTTAGCAGAAAAACGAGAAATAAGGTTACCGTAATATGAAACACGTATTTAGAAAAAAAGAGAGAAAAATAAGAAGTACATAATATGAAAAAACAGCGTATTTAGAAGAAAAGGAGAAAAATAGGACAGTACCGTAATAGAAAACACGTATTTAGAAAAAAGAGAGGAAAAATTAAGGGAGAGTACCGTAATTGAAAACACGTATTGAGAAAAAGAGAAACAGGAAGTACGTTACATATGAAACACGTTATTTAGAGAAAAGAGAAAATAAGGACAGTACCGTAAATATGGAAACACGTATGTAGAAAAAAAAAAGAGGAAAATAAGAAGTACGTAAGATGACACGTAGTAGAGAAAGGAGAAATAAGAGTACCGTAATATGAAACACGTATTTAGAAGAAAAAGAGAAAAATAAGGAAGTACGGTAATATGAAACACGTATTTCAAAAAGGAAAATCCAATTCAGGAAAGAAATAAAAAAACGTTTATATTTTATTATTCTTCAGTCCAGAAACGTATTTAGAGTGATAGAAAAAAGGGTATAATATGAAAAAACGTATTTCAAAAAGGAAAATCCAATTCAGAAAAGACAAAAAAAAAAACGTTTATCTTTTGTATTCTTCAGCCCAGATCGAAACTCAACCAAAAAACAGATTTATCCGTGCATGTTTAAGGTATGTAAACGCACTCACTGGCGGGCCGTTTAGGAGCCGCACGCAACAGGGACTTATGCACACGTTAGAATCTATTCGGTTCCGGTTCTCTGAGGAGTTTGGATTCTTTTTGGATTTGTGTTGGGTGTGGGGGAGATGTTTGTGGTGTGGGTGTGTTGGTGTTGTGACGTGTGTGTGTGTGTGTGTGTGTGTGTGTGTGTGTGTGTGTGTGTGTGTGTGTGTGTTGTTGTGTGTGTTGTGTGTACTGTGTGCTGTGTTGTGTGTGTGTGTGTGTGTGTGTGTGTGTGTGTGTGTGTGTTGTGTGTGTGTGTGTGTGTGTGTGTTGTGTGCGTGAGCATGAGCATGTGTGTATTCCCCAATACAGGCATGTGCGATTCCTCACCGCTTCACGAATTCGCACCGGCGGAATATTTTCATTAGCGAGTCTCGAGCTTCGAATCCCCCCCCCCCTCCGCCCCCCTCTCCCCCTGCCCCGCCCCCCCTCCTTCTCCCCCCCTTGCCCTCCCCCGCCCCTCCTTCCCCCCTTGCCCCTCCCCCTTTGCCCCGCCCCGCCCCTCCCGGCTCAAGCGCCCGCCCGACGATGCCTGAGAGACGGGCGGCCAGGCATCAGGAACCAGATTTTCCGTCCCCGCCAAGGGTCTGTCACTTCCACTCCCGCCCGCGTTTGACTCCACGACCTTCCTGTTGGGGGGCGCTGGGGAGGTGGGGTGGGTGGGGGGTGCAAGGGGTTGGGGGGAGGGGGGGGGGGGGTTAGAAATAGTAATGAGGGAGGGATAGAAATGGATAATGGAGGGAGGGATTGAGTACAGATATGGAGGCGGGGATAGAGAATAGATCAATGGAGGGGGGCGATAGCATTGATAATGGAGGGGTTGGGGGAGCTCAGATGGGGATAAGGGAGGCATGAGAGGGAGAAAAGGATAGTGGCTAATAAAGGTTTGCGCGAAAGAGAGAGATGAGACAGCTGTGAGAGAGAGATTTAGAGATGGAAAAGGGAAGGAAATGAAAGGGGGAAAGTTACTTTTATCCTCTCCTCTATATGTTTGATGATTATATTATTTATTTATTTATAATTTTTTATTTATTTATTTTATTTTTATTTTCATTTTTTTTTTTTTTTTTTTTTATGTTCGAACCCTTCGCTAAAAGTAGCCTATGTTTGTGTTTGTCCACGCACATGTCCAACTCCGAATGTAGAAACTTTGTGAATAAGAATGAGTATTTCCTCGGTGCAAATGATTTAATTTCGATAAATGTTATTACGTATTTTGCGTTGTGGGGATGTTCAGTTTCAGTCAGACCCCTTTGTGCGCTGTCCGTCATGGTTCATTTTTATTCATTATTTTGGCTTTTGTTGCCTGGTTTAGGGGACGCTCTTCTCTCTTTCTCTCTCTCTGTTCTCTTTCTGTTCTCTTCTCTCCTCTCTGTTCTCTTTCTTTCTCTCTCTCTTCTCTTGTCTCTCTTTCTTTCTCTCTTCTCCCCCCCCCTCTCTTCTCCCCTCTCTCTCTCTCTCTCTCTCTCTCTCTCTCTCTCTCTCTCTCTCTCTCTGTCTCTCTCTCTCTCTCTCCTCTCTCTCTCTCTCTCTTCTCTCCTTCCCTTCTCCTTTACGCCTTCATATCTTCCCCATAACCCTTCTCCCATCCCACCCCACCCTCCCCACCCCTTCCATCCTCCGTCAGTCCATCACCCACACCCCTTTCCTCTTCCTATCCCTGTCCCTTATTCTATGTTTCTCGGGGTTGGTTAGTTATTGCGCTGTACTTCCGGTAAACAGATGGCAATGACTATACTTATGTAACTTGTACGTCGTTATTTTTGTTTTGGAAGAAAAAACTATTGTTTACTTAATTTTTTAAAGATATTTTATTTTTTTTTTTTTTTTGGGGGGGGGCACAATGAATCTGATTCGCCAATCCTTATACAGTTTAATTATTGGAGGGAGGGAGGGAAAATCGAGAAGGGGGGGGGGGGTAGGTTCATCCAACGGTCCTCCATTTAGGACTGAAATGGCTCTTTTCCGTCGTGAGAATTTTCTCCGGGGTCTTACGCCATGCCTTCATGCAAATTGCAATATTGAGACAAAATTGCAAATATTGTGGCGGAATTGCAAGGCGTAGGCTGCGAGGTTGCCTTTCAAAGTTTTATCTTTCGCTGTCTTTGTCTGCCTCTCTCTCTTTCTCTTTCTGTCTGTCTATTCTCTGTCGTCTGTCTCTCATCTCTCAAGTCTTCTCAGTCTCTCTCAGTCTCTCTCGCTCTCTCTCTCTCCTCTGCTCTCTCCTCTCTCTCCATCTCTTTCTCTCTCTCTCTCTTCTCTCTCACTCAACTCACCTCACTCACTCACTCACTCACTCACTCACTCTCTCACTCAGAAGTTTTCTCCAACTCTCTCTCCTCTCTCTCTCTCTCTCTCTCTCTCTCTCTCTCTCTCTCTCTCTCTCCTCTCTCTTTCTCTCTCTTCTCTCTCTCTCTCTCCTCTCTCTCTCTCTCTCTCTCTCTCTCTCTCTCTCTCTCTCTCTCTTATAATATATATAATATATATCATATATATATATATAATAGTGTGTGTGTGTGTGTGTTGTGTACATTTGTGTGTGTGTGTGTGGGTGTGTTGTGTGTGTTTGTATGTATGTATTTATATGTATCTGTTCGTCGCAACTTTCTCATTTGGCAGCGGTAGCGTTCTCGTTCCACCAATCTTGCCGATCGCGTTCCATCCCACGCCGCGCCTGTGTATCCCGGCTATCCTTAACACGGGGGTATTAGACGTGGAATAAGACAGAAAGGACGCAACAGCAAAGGATATTCATTGTAACGAATGAAAATAAACTGGATTATGATTATTAAAATTATCTTTCTTTTTCTGTCTCTTACTCTCCATCTCTATCCTCTCCCCTTCTTCCCTCTCTCCCTCTTCCCTCTTCCCTCTCTCCCTCCCCCCCGCTTCTTCTCTCCCTCTCCCCTCTCCCTCTCTCCTTCCCCGCTTCTCTCCTCTTCCCTCTCCCCCTCTCCCCTCTCTCCTCCCCCCCGCTTCTCCTCTCTCCCTCTTGCTCCTTCTCCTCTCTCCCCTCTTCCCCTCTCTCCCTCTTCCCCTCTCTCTCTGTACTCAAATGAGGCTTGACGCTTCGTTAGAGGATTTTACCCGTTCGAATTCATTTTTTTTTTTCAGAATTGGATAAAAGTGTCTTAATATTTGTCATGTTCAGTATGCTGCGATTTTAATTATGACTGATTATTTCACTCCTTTGATATTAAGATGTGGTTATATTTTTTCCGACGATTTGTTGATAACTGTGATGCAGACTGACTTGTGGGATATGGTCGACTCGTCTCGTGTAATGAACTCACTTATATTATGAAACCTTATTCTGGGCTAGTGTCAGGGGCACTTGTTCACAGGAATGCCGGATGAAATTGATTACCGTGTGATCGGATTGTGGTGGCGACCGTGGAGCTAATGGAGTCTACGGTTGTGTGGCCTTTGCACCGGACTGTGTTGTGTGTATAGGGCGTCGGGGTGAGCTTAGGCACTTGTGGCTCTAAGGCTTCATGCTCCGTTTCTCCCTTGTTATCTCCCTGGGTTGGAGTCTACTTTTCGGTCTTTATTTTGTTATTTCTCTGTCTTTGTCTTTCTTTTGTCTTTCGCGTCCTTTGTCCTTTCTTTTCTCTTTCTTTTTCTCTTTCTTTCTCTGCTTTCTTCTTCCCTTTCTCTCCTCTCTCTCTTCTCTAATCCTCTCTCTCTCTCTCTCTCTCTTCTCTCTCTCTCAAATCAAATCTCTCTAAATGTCATATCTCTATAATCAAGTATCAAATAATTGTATCTCTCTCCTCTGTATGTATGGTATGTATGTATGATATAATATAGATGTGTTTTACGCGCGCGCGATGATGCAATCTATCTCTTTCTTTGATGGGAAGGCGATTGGCCGGCGGCTTTGGTGGCGGACACGCTGAAGTGTTTATAGTGGAGTGAAGTGCAGTTCCCAAATGAGGATCGATAAAATGTTTCCAGCGATTGGTGTCAGATGTTTCTGGGTTGTCGATGTTTGAGTTTCTTTGTGGGTGCGCGTCACCCACGCCCGTGCATGTGAGAGCATACACGCGAGCGCACGGGTGTAAACACGCATGCGCCACTTGACATTTAGCCACAGACGAACACTTCGCAAGGACACACACGCACATGCATATGCACACGGACATGGACATGCGCGCACATATGAGGACGCACACGCACACGCAATGGACGCACACGCAGATGGAGACGCACACATGCGCTCACCACACACACAACACCACACACACACACACACACACACACACACACACACACACACACACACACACACACACACACACACACACACACAGCCACTCTTCAATTTAACTAGAATATACTCAGGATATAGTTTCTCTCCGATATTTCAGAAACGATCACAACCCGAATGACGAGATAAGTCCGAATTTTTGACTGACGTCGCTCAGGCAGTAGAGAGAGAGAGAGCAGGAGAGAGAGAGAGAGAGAGAAGAGAGAGAGAGAGAGAAGAGAGAGAGAGAGAGAGAGAGAGAGAGAGAGAGAGAGAGAGAGAGACCTTCGCGATTGCGTAAAAGAGAGAAAAAAAAATAGCTGACTTCGCGATGGATTTGTACTCTGTCTCCCGCGGTCATTGCTCCGCCCCCCCCTCTCTCTTCTCTCTACGGTCTGTTGCAGATCGGTCTGTCTGTTTAGCTCCCCACCCCCACCTACCCCCCCACCCTACCCCACTCTCCCCTTTGCCTCCAAGCTTTCTTGTTCTCTTGTTGTCTTGCCGCCCCCCCCCCTTCCTCCCCTCCGCGCGCCTACTTCCCTTCCCCGCCTCTTCCCCCTCCGTCCTTGGTTTCCTTGTCCTTGCCCTGTTTGATTTCTTGATTTTGTTTCCCCCTTAGCTTTGAGCCCCCCCCCCTCCCCCCCATATCTCCCTGCTTTCTTTCTCGCCGTCTTTCCTTGTCCCGCTGCCTTGTTTTTTCAGTTTTTCTACTCCCCTGTTCCCTTTGCTCACTCTCTCCTCTTCTTTGTTTTTCTTCTCTTTCTCTTTTTATCCTTGTGTCTCTTGTTTCTCCCCACTCACACCTCTGCTCCCTGGTTTTTCCTTGCTCCTCAGTCGGCTTCATGTTTCCTCTCTTCTCCTCCTATTCCTTTTTCTCCTCCTCCTCCCCCTTTTTCTCTTCCTTTTTCTCCTACTCCCTCCTCCTCTCCCTCTTCCTCCTGTTTTCTCCTTCCCTTCCTCATTCTCCTCTTTCTTTTTTCGCCTCCTCTTCTCTCCTGCTCCTCTCCCACTTCCTCATCCGTTACTATTCCCCTTCTTCCTCTTCTTTCTTGTTCTCCTCCTCCTTCTCCTTCCCACCTCCTCCTCCTCCTCCTGTTTCTCCTCCCCTTCTCCTCTTTCTTTTTCTCCTCCTCCTCCTCCTCCTACTCCCCCAGTGCTCCGCAACTGGGCTTGCTTTGCACTCGCCTCATTATTGTTATTCCGAGTGTTCAGTTTTCTAGAGCTTCACACCCGGCAAAAACTACTCCACATAATCTCTCTCTCGTATCGTATACCTATGACCCCCTTCCCCCTCGTCCTTCCCCTCTCCCTCTTCACACTTTCTCCCCTCTCTCTCCTCGCCTTTCTCTCTGTTCTCCCTCCTCCCTTTCTCCTCCTCCCTCTCCCTCTCTCTCTCTCCCTCCTCCCTTTCTCTCTCTCCTCGCCTCTCCTCCTCCTCTCTCTCTCTCTCTCTCTCTCTCTCTCTCTCTCTCTCTCTCTCTCTCTCTCTCTCTCTCTCTCGCTCTCTCTCTCTCCTCTCTCTCTTCTCTCTCTCCCTCCTCCGTCTCTCCTCTCTCTCCTCTCCCCTCTCTTCCTCTCTCCTCCCTCCTCTCTCTCCTCCCTTCCCTCTTTCCTCTCCCCCTCTCTCCCTCTCCCCTTCTCCTCCTCCCTCTTCCTCTTTCTCCTCTCTCTCCTCGCCGTTTTTTCCTCTTCCCCTCCTCCCCCTTCATCTCGTCTTTTGTCGCACGCAGCAGACCGGCAGATTCACTTCGCCTCCTTGTGCCTAATGCCTCATTCTTGGCCGTCTCCTTTGTCAGGCAGCATTTCCACGCATGCACATGACACGATACACCTACATATACATGTGTATTTACACATCTTAGTATATATATATATTATATATATATATATATATATATATATATTTTATATACATATTATACATATATACATGTTATCCATGCATGCATGCATACATACATACATACATACATCGCATACATACATACATACATACATAGCATACATACTACATACACATACATACATACATACATACATACATCATACATCTGTATATACATTCACATACTTGATTATATATTAATTTTGACTTATTAACATTTGTATTCCTTTTATACACCCACGTACATACATATAGACAATGCACACATACAACATAGAACATACACGGTCTCATTCCGGTCGATGGCGTCAAATTTATCTTCATGCTCCTCCTTTTTAAGATTTATGTTCAACATCCATCTGTTCTTAGCGATGTACTAACTCACCCCCAAAAGCCCTTGTCCCTACTTCCACTCCCTGTCCCCTCCCCCACCCCCTCTCGCTCACTCCCCGCCCCCTCCCCCACCCCTCGCCCATTTCCTAACACCCTCTCGCCTCACTCCCTCCCCTCCCCAATCCCCACTTATCCCAATAACCCGCACCTCCCCACCCCCACCACCCCCTCCCCTCCCTTACCCAACCCCCTCTCGCATCCTCACTCGCCCACTCCCCATCCCGCCCCTCTCCAACCCCCACTCCCAACCCCCGCTCCCACTCGCCAACTCCCCCAGCCCCACTCGCCCACTATCGACTCCCACCCCTTCCCACCCTCGAATCCCCCCACCCCACTCGCCCACTATCGCACTCCCCCAACCCCCCACTCGCCCCATCCCCCGCCCCTCCACTCCCGCTGCACCGTCGCTTGTTCTAGTGCAGTTGTGAACGCGAGCCTAACACATGCCTCCGCGCTATTGATCATCACTGAGCTAGTCACGACATTACGGATGTCATCACCACCACTGCAGTGCCATTGCTGCTGCAGTGCCATCGCCGGGTGCAGTGATGCATCGGCGTCCTTGGTCGCGTTGCAGAAGCCCCGTCGCGAACGTCCTGGGGGAGGGAGGGGGAGGAGGAGGAGGGAGGGAGGAGGGGTGGGAGGGTGGAGGAAGGGGGGAGGAGAGAGGAGGAGGGTGGAGGGAGGGAGGGGGAGGAGGATGGGGTGGGAGGAGGAGGGAGGGGGGAGGGGGGAGAGGGAGGAGGAGGGGGAGGAGGGAGTGGGGAGGGGAGGAGGAGGAGAGGGAGGGAGGGAGGAGGGGGGGGGTGGAGGTGGTAGGAGGGGAGGGAGGGAGGGGAGGGGCAGGGGAGGGGAGGAGGAGGAGGAGGAGGAGGAGAGAGGGAGGGAGGGAGGAGGAGGAGGGGAGAAAGAGGAGGAGGGAAGGAGGAGGAGGGGGAGAGAGAGGAGGAGGGGGGTAGGAGGAAAGAGGAGGAGGAGGGAGGGGGAAGGGGAGAGGAGGGGGGGAGGAGGGAAGAGGAGGAGCGGAGGGAGGGAGGGGGGAGGAGGAGGGGGAGGTAGGGGGAGGAGGGAGGAGGAGGAGGAAGGCAGGAGGGAGGGAGATAAGGATGAAGAGAGAAAAAGGAGGAGAAGGAGGGGGGGATGAGGAGTGTGTCATGTTGCAACGTCATCGCGACATACTTGACTCCGCAATCGGCTTGGTGGTCTTCGGTTGCGAGTGTTGTCCGGCGGGATATCCGTTTACCGTCACGTTCAAAAATGCGTATTCCGTGGTTCGCTCTCTCCGAATCTCATCTTTCCTCCTCGCTCCCTCCCTCCTTCTGCCTCCTTCATCCCTCCCTCCTCCCCTCCTCCCTACCTCTTCTTTATCCTTCCCTACTCCCTTCCTCTTTCCTCCTTCCTACCTCCTCTTCATCCTTCCATCCTCCTTCCTCCCTCTCCTCTTTCTCCTACCTCCTCCTCTTCATCCCTCCCTCCTCCTTCCTCCTCTTCATCCCTCACTCCTCCTTTCCTTCTCCTATTGATCCCCCCTACTCCTTCCTCTTTCCTCCTGCCTCCTCCCCCTCTCCTCTTCCTCCTTCCTCCTCCTTCTCCCCTTTCATCCCTCCTACTCCTTCCTCTTTCCTCCTCGTCTCCTCCTTTCCTCCCTCCTTCATCCTCCTTCCGCCTCCTCCTTCCTCCTTCATCCCCTCCATCCTCCTTCCTTCCCTTCCTCCGTCCCGCCCCCTCAAGATCACAGGAGGGTCGAGGCGCGAGGGGCGCGAGGGGGGGGGCGCCAGCAGCCTATCATGGGCGCGAGGAGGAGGGCGTCGGGAGGGTCTTATTGGGTTACCTGCCGAGATGAGAATTTAGCGGAGGGAAATTACTCACGTGTCCCGTTATCTCTTCCTTTCCTTCCTCCGAGCATTCAGTCGGGTGTGTTTTTTTTCTTCTCTGTCTCTCTGTCTCAGTCTGTCTGTCTGTCTGTCTCTCTCTGTCTGTCTGTCTGTCTCTCTGTCTGTCTGTCTGTCTGTCTCTCTTCTCTCTCTCTCCTCTTCTCTCTCTCCTCTCTCTCCTCTTCTCTCTTCTCTCTTCTCTCTCTCTCTCTCTCTCTCTCTCTCCTTTCTCTCTCTCCTCTCTTCTCTCTCTCCCTTCTCTCTGTCTGTCCTCTCTCTCTCTGTCTTGTCTCTCTCTCTGTCTGTCTTGTCTCTCTCTACTCTATGTCTGTCGTCTTTTCTTCCTTATTTGTCTGTCTGTTCTCTCTCTCTAAAAAAAAATTTTTTTTTTTTTTTTTTTTTTTTTTTTTTTTTTTTTTTTGTCTATTTCTTCCCTTTCTTCTCTGTTTTTTCCCCTCTGTTTCCTTCCTTCTCTTCCCCTCTTTCCTCCTTTCCTCTTT
>NW_020870710.1:145720-155720 GCF_003789085.1 Penaeus vannamei
ACTACATTACAATTATAGCAAAATTGAGTAAACCAATGACTAAATCTTTTGAGAAGTAAAACAAAACATCAAATGAACTCTATGAGAGCATCCATAATCAAAGAGAAAGAGAAGAGGATATCTAAGGAGGTAATGATACCTTACCGGGTTTATCTGGAGTGGGCGTCACGTGGGGATTGTCGATTGGAGAGTCAGATGTTTGTCCTCCTAAAGCTGGCCAAGCGTAAGGGAAGGTTAGAAGCCAGGAGAAAAGCCCGCAGTGTAGAAAATAATAGAGTGGGGGAAAATTTCTGAAGCCATATCTAAGAAGTACTCTTAAAGAGAAGAAATAGTCCTAAAGAGGTAAGAAATATTGCTTCTAAGTAAAGTTTAGAGAAGAGTATAAAACTGATCAATACAATAGTGATTGGTGAAATACCATAATCAAAATTACTAATTCTTTTCTGGTTGGCATATTTTGTCATTCCAAATATTTTCTAATAATTTTCCTGTAATTTCTGTGTTCCAATAGCTTTTAAATTAAACATACACTTGAGCAGTGAGTTACATTATCACACTTTTCAGAATCATCTTTTAATTTTCATATTCACTATAAATTTTCTTTAAACATAAATGATGAATATATCAGTGTAAACATAAAAATATCCCTAATAGGGGTATCATTACAAAGATAAAAACGGATCAGTAAAATGTATTTTCTTTAAAATATATGAGAAAGGAAAGACTACATAGGGAGGGGCAAAAGTGAGAGTAAGAAGAAAAAAAAAAAGAAGAGTGAGAGAGAGAGAGAGAGAGAGAGAGAGAGAGAGAGAGAGAGAGAAGAGAGAGAGAGAGAGAGAGAGAGAGAGAGAGAGAGAGAGAGAGAGAGAGAGAGAGAGAGAGAGAGAGAGGAAAGAGAGGGAAGAGGAGGAGAGAGAGAGAGAGAGAGAGAGAGAGAGAGAGAGAGAGAGGAGAGAGAGAGAGAGAGAGAGAGAGAGAGAGAGAGAGAGAGAGAGAGAGAGAGAAAAGAGAAGAGAGAGAGAGAGAGAGAGGAGAAGAGAGAGAGGAGAAGAGAGAGAGAGGAGAAAGAAGAGGAGAGAGAGAAGGAGAGAGAGGGAGAGAGAGAGAAGAGAAGAAGAGAGAGAGAGAGAGAAGAGAGGGAGAGAGGAGAGAGAGAGGTTAGAGAGAGAAGAGAGAGGAGAGATAGAGAAGAGAGAGAGAGAGTGAGGAGAAGAGGAGAGAGAGAGAGGGGAGAGAGAAAAGAGAAAGAGAGAGAGAGAAAAGGAGAGAGAAGGGGTCTAGAGATAAGGGTTAAGAAGAGGTGATAGAGATAGGGATAGAGAGAGAGATAGAGAATGAGAGAGAGAGGAGAGGAAAGTGAGAGAATGGGTGAGAGAAGAGTGCAAGGGTGATAGAGAGGGAAGAGAGAGGAGAGAGAGCGTAGCGCGAGAGAGAGAGAGAAATGGAGAGAGAAGTAAGGGAGCAGAGAAAGAGTGAGTAAGGGTAAGAGAGAAAGAGAGAGAGAGAGAGAGAAAATTCATTCTACTGAATAATATTCCTGATCCCGCAGGTTCCAGTGATTATAATTTAGAAAAGTATATGAACAGGTCTGAATTAACTTTTTTCAATCACTTACAGTATGCCTGCCGACTTTGTGACTGTAGTTTGTAATCCAGGTAACTTGTGAATTCTACTTGAAATATAATAATAAAAAATATAAAAAGATGTACAATCCTAGGTATCTATGAATACTATTATTTTCTATTTACTGTAGCTTCAACTCTTGCAAAGATCTCCAGCTGGTCATCCTTAAAATTTAGTAGTGTAAACAATGTTGTTTATGTTTTTCAGATTGAGCTGAACATGTGCTAAACACATGTGCTACAGAAGTGAAACATTATCAGCTGTGGTTGGAGGAAGAGTAAAATGTTGGGGGATGAGGTAAAAATATGTTAATGTGATAGGTGTGTATGTGTTTATTTACAGTCTTACCTGTATTTGTATGTTTGTTGTGAGGGGTGTTTGGATTTGTATGCTGTGACAGAAAATTATCTAGAGGGGTGAGGCATGGGAATACCTACTCACAACCTCAATATGCAATTGTCTACTCATTATTGTGCAAAGAGTAACTGCAAAATAAAGGTTTAAAGTGGGGAAATATAAGCCCACAGAATGTGACAGTCAGGCAAAGTGGTGACCATATTACCTATATAACATGTATTTCAAAGAATTATTTACAAATGCCATTTTTGTAATACATCTGGTAAACTACATTTTGCAAAGTAGGCAGGCCTTCTGTGACTACCAGACACTGGAATTTCAAGTAAAAACAAAGACAATGTCAATAAAGAGTAAGATATCTCTAGAGAGAAGTATCCATTTCTGTTAAAATATCCCTGAACTTTTTTCTTTTTCCATATTTTTTTTTGCTCACCAGTAATATTTACACTAATAAGATTTAAGCAAACTGGCAATTGATGAGAGATGTCATCTGCAAACCCATGAGGTGTAATAGAATAGCAGAAAACTAAAGCCACAAAGCCAGCATGATACTGACCCAGATTCATTCCCTACTACAACTGTATCTGATAAAAGCAAGAGCATCAAAGAAGACTACAGATTTTTACTACAAACTGATATCCACCACTGCTATAGTAGAATATAATCTGCTAATGAACACACTTTTACATGTTGCATATTATTTCAACAGATAATTGTGATCTACTCTGATTACTTCTGCTAAGCCATCACCAAGTTAGTTGTCTAATTACTGAATCAACTATAAATTAACTAAATTCAGGTACATGTGCACTCACTTTGCATACAAAACCTTATATTAACCTTCACAATGGCATTACTGTCTTCCCATCTGCTATAGCTGAATAATTCAGTAAATTAATTTCTTTGCATTCCAAGAAGCTTACATTTTTGGCTTTTGTATTTTTCTTGTATTAATTCTATATTTTAATCACCTAAACTACACATACAAATGTGAACAAGCACACAGACATGACACATGACTACACATACACATCCATTTTATTCCATCTACACAGACACACAGACACACAGACACACACACACACACACACACACACACACACACACACACACACACACACACACACACACACACACACACACACACAAAAAAAAAAAAAAATCAGACAAAAGGGATCCACCATCATATTATACATCTCATTTTCACACATCTTCATATGTTTTGATAATTCTAACATTATAATCTTTAAAATATTGCAGATGAGAAGACAATAAATTTCCCTGCATATGTGAAGAAGGGAACTGTCAGTGAACAGAAAGACTTTCCATACCTTCAGTGGTAGCTGTTACTACGTCAGAGAACATGCCATCCCCCAGCATATTTTTGCCCTGAACCTGGAAACTATGTATGGCCAGGAAATTATGTATAGTTATACTGGTGCTTCCAGCAGGCTTTACATCTATTTGAGACCAAGTTCGAAAACCTAATGCTCGGTACCTAAAGAAAAGAGAGAAAAGAGAAATTAGTAACACTCATTTTTTAATTGAATAAGAAATGTTTGAATTACTGTAACAATTGTTCATGTTCCATTAAATGTTTTGATACACAATGTATCCTGAATGACTGCTCTATCTGCAGTTCATCTCATTTCTACATTATTCACTACTAAGTAAAATTAATAAATTACCATATAGTATATTGCTGCTCCCAGTCCTTGCCCCCAGGATAGCCAGGTAGCCAAGATAATTTCACACTAAATGGATCTGTTTCACTTGTGATATTGTATGGTGGATGAGGTGTTGTGCCTTCCACCAGTAACTGTGTTGCTGTTACCAAAGTTGCAATTTCATTGCTAACCATGCACTCATAATATGCATGATCACTTTTTCGGAGAGAACGGATGGTAAGATTTCCTCCCACAATGTCAGTACGATCCCTTGGCAGATTTTGGTTATCACGCTGAAAATGACATCAAAAGAGATCAGCATATCATGTACTTTTAAAACTTTTCAATTATCTCTCTAGAGCAGAAGTTCCTAATTGGTGGTTCACAGACCCATGATCCTAGAGGTAGAATGGAGGGTTTGTGAACAAAATTCAAAATTTCAAGAGGCTCCATCATGAAGCGTAGTATATGCTTTCACAAAGCTAATTTCTAAAAAATTTATCATTTATTTTCAGAAACTTATTCAGCTACATAATTGTATTTTGTTATACTAAAGAGAGAGCAAATACACTGATAGAAAACATGCAGTATAATGATATACATATATGTTATGAAATTCATTCATATTACATACCCTTTTCCAAGTAACTTCTGGAGTTGGAGAGCCTTGACCTCCACATACGAGAGTCACTTCCTCTCCTACCTGTCCGTGATACTGAAGCTGGGGTCTAGGCGAAAATACTGGTGGATCACGAACTATAACCTGTATGATGGTATTGTAATCATTAAAAAATAAATGAAGGACCATATTAATAAAAAATCAAAATGAAGTCTGTTATGTAATCTTGCTACTATGATTACAATATGAAACTAGTCTATTCTGCCACTGAAAAACAGATAATTTATACACTGATCTATTGATGTATTTCATTAAGAGCTGTTTCAATCATGGGTAACACAAATTACCTCCATATCACCAGAGGAACCGGCCGTGGTGTGGCGGTTGTAAGGTGTGCAACTATAGCGTCCCTGATGAGATTGATTGACCTGAAAGAAAATTCAGTAACTGCAGATCCAATCCCTGTTCTGTTACCTTGAGAAATTCTAGATGCTACATGATCATAGAAATAAAAATGCTATTTATTTCTCTTTAACTGGTGTTTATTCATACATTTTTCAAATTACTTTGAAGCAACCAAAAACTGCCAACAACACCAACAGACACACACTAGCATTTACTGTTTGACATTCAAATAATGTGATAAGTAACAGCCAAGAAATAGTATATGAACTGAAACTGCCTGTAAAGTGTAGATATCCATTTTCATCGGGAGCTGGGGACAGATATATATGTGCATATAATATAGAACAAGCATGCTGTTTCATTAAGATTACCTTATTCTCAGTATACAATATTTCAAAACATACCTTAGTTATAAGCAGAGAGCCATTATTAAGTTTGACTACAGTATTTTCTTTCTCTGCATCAAAGAGACGCTTGTCTTTTATCCAGGTAACAAACTGAATGGGAGGGTTGCTTTTAATAAAGCACTTGATAATTCCCTGCTGCCTGAAGGGGAGATACTGCACAGTTGGAGTATAAGTTACTCGTGCTGGATCTGTAAAAAGGAGAATTTGCTTATCTTCAAAACCTTCCATGAGCAAAACAACTATCATCCCATCATAGGAAACAATGATAAGGTAAAAGGTCATACAAAATCAAAATAGTACCTTTGCAATTATTAACCATAAGACCTCTCAGAGTCAACTTACATTCTACATTGAGGTAAGCTGTGGCACGTTGAGGTGTCCCGATGCCATTGGACACTTCACATGTGAAGAACCCGCCATCATCTGCACTGGTAGGATTGATCACAAGAGCCCCATCTTTCCTGACGATAGCACGGATATCAAGCCAAGAAAGCTTGTCAATGGCTACACCTTCCCTCTTCCAAATGACTGTTACATTGCCTGGCAAAGCTTTTGCTTCACAGGGAAACTCAACCTTTTCTCCCTCTTGACGTGTTTGGTTCTGTGGTGGAGTAACAATTACAGCACCACCTGAAAAAAAATGATAATCAATAAAAATGGATCTAATAGCTCAAATTGTTGATCTTTCATGTAAAAAAGTGAATATTTTGCTTAAATATTCAAATTAAAAACACTACTTACAATTATACTTTTATTAGTACATACCAGCAATAACAACTTTGGCTTCATGGTGAACTCGTCCTTCAGCATTACGTGCTACACAGACATAGTCACCAATATCTTGGTCTCTGATCTTGTTGATTCGAAGCTCTGTGCCATCATTAAAGATGCCAACACTGTCAGAGGGTACTACAGGCTCATCATCTCTAAACCAGAATATCTCTGGTTTGGGGGTTCCCTCTGCCTCACAATTAAGGATGATGGAGTTACCAATATTAACGTAAGTAACATCATCTGGTGTTGTTGTAAACCGAGGCGGAGCTGCGAAAAAAAAAATATTGTTAAATATCATAGCTTTGCAATATACAGATTCAGTATGCTTACAAAAGCATACATTTCTTTGCAATGTTAAAATAACACATTCTTAACTTCAGTAATTTGAATGTTTAATATGTCCCTCCATCTGATTAGAATTGCTGCATACATGACACATCAGCACATGGATACATCCTAGACTTGGCATGAACTATGAAAAAGAAAAGGGAAAAGAAAAGAAAAGAAAAGAAAAGAAAAGAAAAAGTAAAGAAAAGAAAAGTAAAGAAAGAAAGAAAGATAGAAAGAAAGAAAGAAAGAAAAAAAAGGATTTCTTTATGACTGCCCCATATCGTACTGGAGGAGATACACCGTAAGTGTCATTCAATAAACTTCATATTTTTGGCAGTTTGGTCTTTTTTGTTTTGAAGAGACCCTCAAGGGAGGAAAATGAGGTAAAATTAAAATTTTGCTCTAAAAATGTTATGTCATGCAGAAATACTTACAATTCATATATATTGTTTATTATTGTTATGCAATTCCTGATGTAAAAATCTGGAGACTCCTAGAAGGAAATGGATATCCCCTTTGTGTATGAAATAATTCAATTATATCAGAGAACAAGTGGAAAAAAATAACATATACTATAAATTTTTAGTCACTAAGAATAATTTTCCTTTAACATCCTTACAAAATTCTACCAAATGGGAAAATCTTTCATCTACAAATAAAATCTCAGAAAAAATTAAGAGAATTATAATAAAAGTAATAATAACAATAATAACACAATAATGATGGTAATGATGCTTTCAATGTTTAAATTGGATTTGAAAGTATTTTCTTACCAAATTATATCTTTAGACAAAAATGTGATAACATGTCTGGGCTCATTTTTGTAACTGTTCTGTTTATAGATTATTTATATCATTTGTAGCCTGCGACTTCAAAATCACACCACTCTATATTTTTGGCTAAGAGGATATCTCAAAACTCAGAGAAAAAAATTGGTATAGTTTTAAAATCTTATTTGAAACACAATATGAAAAAAACATGGAAGTACTAACAAGAAAAAGGGCATATTTATTTGGAACTGGTCTCATTTTTTTGAAATGTATATTCTCTTCTTAATGAAACTAATGGTCAAAAATGAAGGGTAGGCATGTAGCTGTAAATGGTACAGTGCACTATATGGAAGGCCACACGCCCTTTGGTTGTGCCTCTCAAGTGCTTTCACGCCCATGCCATAGTGTGGCAGCTAACTGCACAATAAGATGCTTTGTTTTTAATTTTGTTTAATTTTAACTTTTTTTACAATTTTGTGTAAAAATATTTCTATATAATCATGAATGTATCTCTGGAAAAATAGTAAAGATGTGGAGAGGCTTGTATCTTAGAAGCATTAGTGGTATGATGGCTAACATTTTATAATGACTTTTACTCACCAGTCAATTTTACAATAAAATTAGATTGACAATAAATTACAGTTCTTATAAATGAATGGTGTTTTATATTTCTAAATTGGAAGTACTATGCACACTGGTACTTCGGTGAAAGCAACGCACTTTGCTTTGCTTTTTTCCACTTTTTCTGGTTGCACTTTAAATTGGTATCTTCTATCAAATATCACCAGTTCAGAACAGATATCAAGCAATAAAAGTAATAAAAAGTGATCCTGTTCTAAATTTACAGTGTTATTTATTACTTTTATCCATTACCAGGAACATTATACGGTACAGTTGTATCTCCTGAACCAGTCATTTACAATGGAAAAATCAGATTCATATCAAATACACCATAAATAATTGAAAAAAGCAAAGTTTGATTGTTATGGAAAAGAAAATTGTTGTAGCATTTTTCTAGATATAGAGGTTTTTCAACTTTTTTACTCTCCATACCTATACCCCATGCAGGATGGTCCCCATAATGAAATGTAAAAGGACTAAAAATACACTGAGAACTTCATTGATGTTGAACACAACTAACTTTACCTACACTCATGGTTAGGTGATATCAGGCTCAGCCGATACTGCCAGATCAAGAGTGACAGGCAAGTGTTTCCTAGTTTTAGTTTGTGAGTTACTATTGCATGTCGATACAGGTAATATACTTTTAGCAGGAGTGGAAATATTGTGATAAATATGGTATAAATATGATGCTTAAGACCATGACTAATGAGTGATTTACCTGACTCCTCTGGTCATCAGGTCTAACATTCTCTTACATGCACTGTTTGGCAGGGCATGTCTGCACCTCCACAAATCCAGGAACCACACTCACCATGAACATCTAGGTGGATCCACGTGCCGTTGTCGGGGGATCCAGTCCGGTCCAGGTAGAAGACCTTGCACTCATACCAGCCCTGGTCGTCCTCCCTGACATTGGTCAGGTTGAGGGAGGCCAGGCCGTACGTGGTGTCCTGCGACACCCTGGACGCGCGCCCCTTATACGTGTCCTCCACGTGGGGGTCATAACCCTCGTACCAGATGTAGATGGGAATCTTGTGATGCTGTTGAGGAATAACTTGGAATCAAAGGCGGAAGATTTGGTCATGATGCATTCACACTCGATGGCTTCAAGGCCATGTATGGCACACGGCACTCAGGCGAAACAAAGCAAAGAGCGTAGACACCCATAATATCTCACTTTTTCACACACACACACACACACAGCAGAGCATTGCGTGCTTTCCCCCTTCCCCACAACAAAGACTCTCAGATCCCTGCACATTAAACCCACAACTGGTCAGCTATAAAAGAGATAGTGTCACATGCGTTTCTCTCATGGACCATTTATCGGACAGGTACCACTACTGCTGCCAGACCGAACAGAGTGGAGGTCAGCCCTGCCTGTGTCAAGTACTAAGAGGATTATATATAATTGTAGAACAAAAGAATTTAGAATTTGGTGTGTGAATTATGTATTTATGAATAAATACATGTGCATTTCCTTTCAACTGCAAGAATGGTTTCCAGTGTAAGACATTTGGTAAACTGTCGACAGATGCCACGTCAGCGTTCTGAAGCGTAAATTTTATCAGATCCGAAGGGCGAGGAAAGTAATGAAATGCGAGTGATGCTGACCGTAGATTTCTTCACAATGGCGACGCCTTGTATTTCGCAGATGAATCCAATTTTTATCAGTGAAAATCAAAGAAAAGATTAGCGAAAAATATTACATAGCAAAAAGAAAAAACACATTATTATCTCATAATGTCAACGCTCATAAAATGCGGACGACGACGAAAGCGAAACCACTGCCATCTTGTCCTCTAAGGCACAGGCATTCTGCCAACATGAAGGCACTAGATAAACGCCGGCAACGGCATTCTAACAACATGAAGGCATTAGATAACCGCTGGCAAAGGCATAATGTCAACATGAAGGCACTAGATAAACGCCGGCAACGGCATTCTAACAACATGAAGGCATTAGATAACCGCTGGCAAAGGCATAATGTCAACATGAAGGCACTAGATAAACGCCGGCAAAGGCATTCTAACAACATGAAGGCATTAGATAACCGCTGGCAAAGGCATATTGCCATCATGAAGGCACTAAATAAACGCCGGTAAGGGCATTCTGGCAGCATGAATAAACGCCGGCAAAGGCATTCTGCCAGCATGAAGGCACTAGATAACCGCCGGCAGGACACTGTCCAACTCGAGCTTCCTCTTCGAAGCGCTGAGCGTCCGAATGAATACATAATAATCGCTTAGCATAAGCACTTAATGGTGTTTAGCGACTGCGTTGATTCACGGAGAATAGGAAAAAGCCGCGCTTCCAGTATTCCTTATAGAGGACGTTTAATTCTATATTCTACAGTGTCTGGAAACTCTCAGCACGAGTCCCATAGACCTTTTTTCTATTGATCACTCCGTGTAAATACTAATC
>NW_020870711.1:0-5000 GCF_003789085.1 Penaeus vannamei
CTTTTCCTCCTCCTCCTCCTCCTCCTCCTTTCTGTCCTACTCCTATTCCTCTTCTTCTTTTTCTCTTCTTCTCCTCCCCTCCTCTCCTCTTCTTTTCCTCCTTCCTCCTCCTCCTCCTTTCCTCCTCCTCTCTTCCTCCTCCTCCTCATTCCTCCGCCTCTCTTCTTCCTCTTTCCTCCTCCTACTTCTCCCCTCTCTTCTTCCTCTTCCTCCTCCTCCTCTTCCTCCTCCTCAACCTGCCACCCAGCTCACCACGACTCCCACTTCCCTCTTCCTCTCCCTCTCTTTCTACTCCTTTCGCTCCTCCTTCTCCTCTTCTTCCATCTTCCTCCTCCTCCTCCTCCTCCTCTCTTCCTCCTTCTCCTCCTCTGCTTCCTCTTCCTCAACCTCCTTCCTCCTCTTCTCCTTCCTTCCTCCTCCTCCTCTTCCTCTTCCTCCTCCCTCCTCCTTCCTCCTCCTCTTCCTCCTTCTCTCCTCCTCCCCCTCTTCTTCCTCCTCCTCCTTTTTCCCCCTCTCTTCTTCCTCTTCCTCTCCCCTCTGTAGATCATCAGTTCATTGAATCCGAGAAGTTTCTTGAAAGTTTTAAGAGAAATCTACCTTTTCTTCCTAAGACATTTTTCCTTTTTGAATCTTCTACATCAGTAACTTATTGGATTTATTATTATTTATTATTAAATTTATTTATTATTTTATTATTAAATTTATTATTAAATTTATTATTAGATTTATTATTAAATGATTATTTCTTTCTCTTCGAATTCGGAAGCTGGGAAGAATGTCTAAGGAACCGAATTAATTTTATTTTTATTTTTTTTGTTTCCGTAAGACATCTGGGAATACTGTAGTTCCTCCTTTTATTCTTTGCTCCATGCACCGTGTTCGTCGATCTGGGTGGAAGCGATTTGACTTATTGGATTTAATTACTTATTTAGTGATTATTTCTTTCTTAATTATTATTTTTATTATACTTTAATTACTCATTCGGTGATTATTTCTTTCTTAATTATTAATTTTATTGATACTTTAATTACTCATTCTGTGATTATTTCTTTCTCTTCGAATTCGGAAGTTGGGAAGAATGTCTCTAAGGAAGGGAATCAGTTTTATTTTTATATTTTGGTTTATTGTGTTATTATCAGGTATTATTTTGTTTATGTTGTTTATATTGTCGTTATTAACATCATCATATTATCATATAATCATAAATATCATCATAATCATCATTATTACCATCATCATTATCATATCAATCACCATCATCATTATCATTATCATATCATTATCATTATCATTATCATTTCATCTTCATCATTATCATTTCTTTATCTTATCTTATCATTATCCTATCATCATCCTCATTATCATCATTATCATCACTGTCAGTATCTTTTTCATATATAAGAGTTAATGTCATTGCTATTATCATTTCATAATTATAAAAAAAAATAATCATTACCATTTTAATATTATTATTTGCTGCTGTTGTTGTTCTTATCACTATTTTATATCATCATTATTCTATTATGATTATTATCATCATTATCATTTATTTTGTCATTGTTATTATCATTATTTATTATTATTTATTATTATATTATTATTATTATTATTATTATTATTATTATTATTATTATTGCTGTCATTATTATTATTAATCATTCATCATCATTATCATCATCATTATTATTATTGTTATTATTATTATTATCATTCATCATTCATATTATTATTATTATTATCATAAATATTAATTATAATATATTGCCCTTACTTGCATGTTTCTTTTGCTGCCATTGCAAGACGATATTGCAGCGGTAAAAGGTTTTAAGCCGACATTGGAATATAGTAAAAAAAAAAATAAAAATAGTTTTAGTATCTTCTATTCACAATAATCTCTCTCTATATCTATCTATCTATCTTTTTCTCTCTCTGTCTATTTGTCTACTATCTCTATTTCTTTCTCTCTCTCTCTCTCTCTCTCTCCTCTCTCTCTCTCTCTTTTCCTTCTCTTTTTCTTCCTCTCTTCTCTTTCTTCTCTCTTCTCTCTCTTCTCCTCTTCTCTCTCTCTCTTCTCTCTCTCTCTCTCTCTCTCTTCTCTCTCTCTCTCTCTCTCTCTCTCTCTCTCTCTCTCTCTCTCTCTCTCTCTCTCTCTCTTTCTCTCTCTCCATCTCCCTCTCCCTCTCCCTCTCTCTCTCCCCCCTCTCTCCCTCACCAAAATTGACTCAAAAACAAGACTAAAATGTAATAAAACAGGACAAAAAAATATATATATATTGCATAGAAACACGTTGCCATTTTTTTATTACTTTTTATTTTTTTACTTCTCCGTGTGCAGTGAAATGAATATTTTATGACTTTAAATGTGAACACAAGTAAAAATGTTGAACAAATGTCGTTTTTCTTTCCCTTTGACTTTTTTACATTTTAGTAAATGTCTTTTTTTTTTTCTCTCTTGCTTTTAATTCTACTTTTTACATTCCTTTGTCGTCACGGTTGGAAGATAAGAGTGGATTATGAAAGTCTCGTGGTCATATAACAATAATAATAATAATAATTATTATATTATTATTATTATTATCATTATTATAGTATTTATATTCATTATTATCATTGTTAATTTTATTATCATTATCATTATCATTATCTTATTATTATTATTTTTATTATCATTATAATTATGATTATCATTATTATTATTATTATAATCATAATAATAGTAATAGAATGAATAACATTTAGAATGACGGTAAGAATAATGATAATCTTCATAGTGATAATAATATACAATAATGATTATGATAATAACGATAGTAATAATGACAATAAACATACTACTACTAGACTACTACTACTAATGATAATCAATATAATATTGATATAATGAATGGATAATGATGATGATATAATAATAATAATAATAATAATAATAATAATAATAATAATATAATAATAATAATAATATAATAATAATAATAATAATAATAATAATAATAATAACAACAATAATATAATTAATAATTTAATAATTAATAAATAATAAATAATTAATAATAATATAATAATAATAATATAATTAATGATATAATAAAAAATAATAATAATATAATAATAATAATAATTAATAATAATAATAATAATAATAATAATAACAAATAATGATAATGATAATATAATGATAATAATGATAATGTAATGAAATGAATTGATTAATGGATAATGATAATGATAATGATAATGATAATGATAATGATAATAATAATAATAATAATAAAACAACAACAACAACAACAACAACAAACAACAACAACAACAACAACACAACAAACAACAACAACAACAACAACAATAATAATAATAAATAATGATAATAATAATGATAATGATAATAATAATATAATAATAATAATAATAATAATATAAATAATAATAATAATAATAAATTAATATAAAATAATAATAATAATAATAATAACAACAACAACAACTAGAAGCACTCAGAAAGCGCATACTCTCGCCAAAGAGAGATGGTCACTGATGCAAGAAAAATATTCACACGAAGAATTATATCAAAATTCATTTCTCAGGTACACAGGTGACGTCCGTAACATAAACCTCTTTGGTGGAATTGATAAAAGTAATGATAATAATATAAGTGATCCATTGATGATGGATGATGATGATGATGATGATGATGATGATTGATGATGATGATGATGATGATGATACATGACATGCAATTATTTCCAAAAAAAAATCGTGGACCCGGATAATCCAGAGAAAGCTAACACAAAGATGTATTACTTTTTGGTAGAGACAATATTCAATACGTTATCGTGACGATTGAAGGTCTTGCGAATATTGCTCAATCGTGAATCGATTGGAAGAAATATCAATGGATATGATTTGGATTCGCCGAGACTATGTATAATCTATTCCAGTCTTCCCAATCCGGATGTGGTCAATTTTTCAATTTTGAGATGTGTTCAGGATATTTTGGTTGACGTATATTGGCTAAATGTGGCTTACTGCGCAATAATTTCAAATAAAGTAGCCCTAGCCGCTTATCCGGTATCAGACGGGTCTAAGCCTACCTATATCCAGATAGTGTAGTACTTGCTATAACTGAACAACGAATAGAGAAACATAGCAGCATGATCCAGGTCCAAGAACTCCCATTGAAACCAATGTGTAACAGTTGATAGAAAGCACATAATTACATAATTAGTTGTTGTTGTTGTTTGTTTTTGTTGTTGGTTTGTGTGTGTGTGTGTGTGTGTAAAAATAAGACAATATTATTTCAGGAGTGGATGTTTTGATTAATAATGGGTCTTTAAATTTCAGACTATTAAATATAATGGTGTTAATTTTGCCATTTCTAATCTAATTACCTTTCTAACGGATATTTATTATCGTTTTCCTTCCCTTTACAAGCCCACTTTTAGTAATGCATAATACAAGCCCACACATTGCAGAACAGGCTGGGATCGCGTTCACATCCAGAGTTGCAAGATTAGGGTTGGGAACCAGTGACCTAGGGCAAGCTGCAGACTCGTCGACCGTGTTAATCTGCTTGATTATTTGCTTCAGATGATTAAAAAAGAAAGAAAAAGAAATGAAAGAAAAAGGTTCATTGATTTCACTCAACGCGGATCAACGATTTCGTAAAGATCTGTTCTGCTTTCATGTCCAGAGAGGCGTGACTGGGGTCGCCTGAAAAAGGGGTGGGAACCAGTGACTGTTCAGGGGACAGTATGATTTAGTTCCTCTGTTGTTTCTTCGTTCCATATATTAGGCATATGATAGCAATTTTTTGGCATTCATTGTTACTGAAAAAAAGGAAATACCTACATCATAGCCATAAAGTGGAGTAAAGTGTGATAAAGTGGATAAGTTACACGACTCTTACTTACATATCGTTCACTCCCTCCAAAAAAATTTTCATGCGCACAGTTGATTAAACTAGAAAAGAGTTTTTTTCCCCTATTTTTTTCCTTTCTTTC
>NW_020870711.1:10000-17500 GCF_003789085.1 Penaeus vannamei
TTTTTCTCTTTTCTTTTTCTTTTTTCTTTTTTGGTTTTTCTTTTCTTTTTCTTTTTCTTTTTTTCCTTTTCTTTAGTCTTTTATGTTTATCTTTTTTGTAATGTTCTTATTCTTATTTATCTTTTTCTCTTTCTGATTTTCTTTCTTCTATTGTGCTTTTCTTTCTTTTCTTTTCTTTTCATTCTTGCTTTTTTCTTTTCCTATTTTCATTCTTTTCTTGTTCTTTTCTTTTTGGTGTTCTGTTCTAATTTTACTTTATTTTTCTTTATATGTTATATGGGATCGTTTTTCTTTTTCTGTTTCTTGTTCGTGTCTTCTGCTTCTTCTCTGGATGCGATATGATTGGTGGTTCGCTTTCGGATGTAACGCACTACGCAGTATGAGTTGTTATATATGTTCGTCGGAATAGTGTATGTATTTATGTTTAATGTATATTTATTTTTATTGTAATTTATTATAGTTTATTTTTTTCTTTTGTTTATTTCTAGACTCTGAAAAATGGATGTAGTAAGGCGACAGCGCGAAATTGAAAATGATAAATTGGCATAAAAGCTCCGGTGTGTGTAGAGCAGATATTAGGATTTTTACATGTACTACATAAGATGATTTATCAAATTAGATTATTGATTATATTATTATTAGCTTTTCAATGGCACGCTTTTTGTAATGAATCCTGTCCTTTGATCTATTACTACAATTCCGAATAAAGGACATTTTTTCGACTGAATTTACGTGTGTTGTATTTTACTACTATTATAATATTTGAATTTATATGTCAATCCAAAGTTTAATAAGCCAGTAAAATAAAAACAAACAGCCGGTACCTAATTAAAAAAAAAATAAATAAATAAATAAAAATAAAATAAAATTTAAAAAATAATAAATAAAAAAAATAAAAAAAAAAAAAAAAAAAATAATTATATATATATATATATATTATATATTTATATAATATAATATAAATATTATATTATATATATATTATATATATATTAAAACGAAAAAAATAAGGTTTTGCTGTGGACAGTACCTTTTCCACTGCGACTTTGTTATCTTCTTTCGCATGCAAACTTTCAGCTTTATAAAGAAAACATCGATCTGTTCTGCTACCTACATGCTCTATAAACTGCTCAACAACTAAACTCTAACCTTATAGATTAAAACTTTAAGTTTAAGTTTAGATTCTAGAGTTTAGAGAGGCGCAATCTAGCACACAATAAAACCTTGAAAGATAAGACGCTTCCTTGATTGGTTGTCCTCTAGCACGTGACCACAAAGAAGCTCTCTGATTGGTTGTCCTCTATCATGTGATCACAAGAAGCTCTCTGATTGGTTGTCCTCTTTGTATGTGACAAGAAAGAAGCTCTCTGGTGGTTATTCCTCTAGACGTGACCACAAAAGAAGCTCTCTGTTGGTTATCCTCTAGCACTGCAAAGAAGATCTCTGATTGTTATCCTCTACACGTTGAAGAAAGAGCTCTGATTAGTTATCCTCTATCTATGTGACCACAAAGGGTGATCCTCTTATCTCTATCATGTGACCACAAAGAAGCTTCTTGATTTCCGGTTCCTCTATTCATCTTGTCGATCCACAAAAGAAGCTCTCTTGATTGGTTATTTTCTCTGGCACGTGATCACAAAGAAGCTCTCTGACTGGTTATCCTCAGCATCGGTGGATTACCAACAGAAGCTCTCTGATTGGTTATCCTCTAGCACATGATTACACAAGAAGCTCTCTTATTTGGTTATCTCTGAAGCAGCGTGAGTCGACAAAGAAGCGTCTGGTGCTGATTTGGTTATCCTCTTAGCACGTGATCGCACAAAGCAGCTGCTCTGATTGGGTGTATCCGTCTTAGCACGTGATGCACAAAGCAGCTCTCTGCATTTGGGTTTGTCTCCATTCATGGGTGACGCACAGAAGAAGAGCTCTCTGATTGGGTTAGCTCTATCATGTGACCACAAAGAGAGTCTCTGATTGGTTATCCTCTTTCATTGTGACCACAAAGAAGCTCTCTGATTGGGTTTCCTCTAGCACGTGATTACAAAAAGCTCTCTGATTGGCTGTCCTCTGCACGTGAATGTACAAAGAAGCTCTTCTGATTGGTTGTCCTCTATCATGTGACCACAAAGAAGCTCTCTGATGGTTGTCTCTATCACGTGATCACAAAGGCAGCTCGTCTGATTGTTTTCCTCCATCATGTGAACCACAAAAGAAGCTCTTCTGGATTGGTATCCTCTATTCATTGTGACCCACAAAGAAGCTCTCTGATTGGTTATCCTCGTTTCATGTGACCACAAAGAAGCTCTCTGATTGGTTATTCTCTAGCACGTGATTACAAAGAAGCTCTCTAATTGCGTTGCTCCTCTCTCATGTGACCACAGAAAGAAGCGTGCTCTGATTGGTTGTTCTCTATCATGCGTGAGCAAGAAAGAAGCTCTCTGGGTTGGTTATCCTCTAGCCACGTGCATCACAAGGAAGCTATGTCTGATTGGTTATCCTCTAGCACGTGATTACAAAGAAGCTCTCTGATTGGTTATCCTCTAGCACGTGATCACAAAGCAGCTCTCTGATTGGTTATCCTCTAGCACGTGATTACAAAGAAGCTCTCTGATTGGTTATCCTCTAGCACGTGATTACAAAGAAGCTCCCTGATTGCGTTGTCCTCTAGCCACGTCGTGATTACAAAGAAGCTCTCTGATGGTGTCCTCTATCATGTGATCACCAAAGCAGCTCTCATGATTGGTTATCCTCTAGTACGTGATACAAAGAAAGCTCCTCTGTATTGGTTATCCTCTAGCACGTGATTACAAAGAAGCTCCCTGTTTTGGTTTAATCCTCTAGCACGTGATCACAAAGAAGCTTCTCCTGATGTGGTTGTCCTCTATCATGTGATCAACCAAAGAAGCTCTCTGATTGTGGTCTGATCCTCTAGCACGTGATCACAAAGAAGCTCTCTGATTGGTTATCCTCTAGCACGTGATTACAAAGAAGCTCTCTGATTGGTTGTCCTCTATCATGTGGACCACAAAGAAGCTTCTAGATTGGTTGTTCTCTATCACGTGATCGGACAAAGCAGCTCTCTTAATTGGTTATCCTCTATCACGTGATTCACAAAGCAGCTCTGCTGATTTGTTATCCTCGTATCATGTGACCACCAAAGAAGCTCTTCTGATTGGTTATCCTCTATCATGACCACAAAGAAGCTCTCTGATTGGTTATCCTCTATCATGTGACCACAAAGAAGCTCTCTGATTGGTATCCGCCCCATCTATTCATGTGACCACAAAGAAGCTCTCTGATTGGTACCTCTATCATTGTTGACCACAAAGAAGCTCTACTGATTGGTTATCTTGATCATGTGACACCAAAGAAGCTTCTTTGATGGTGTCCTCTATTCATGTGACCACAAAGGAATTGCTCTATCATGATATCGGTTATCCTCTTAATTNACAAAGCGCATACACAAGCCGCAACACAAACGCAATTCCAACAAGCCACCAACATAATACATAACACAAAGCCACAAACAACCCGCAATACCAAAGCGAATCAAACCAGACACGCAAACAACCAAAGCCCACAAACCAAACGCACGCAACCAACAGCCATACAAACAGAAACCAACACAACCCCCCCCCCTATACACACAACCCTCCCACCTACACACGAACACAAAAGAACCCCTCAACAACAAGCCTTCACACAAGCCCAGGCACCCAATCACAATCACTACTTCCACATAATAAACATACACACAATATAATCTCTGTTTGTTTTCCTCCCATCACTGCTTGTGGAAGCACTAGATAATACAAACACATAAGCTGAAGGTTGTGCATCCTTCATTGCAAAAGATTACTGACCAGCCTGAAGATAAAGTATGTCATGAAAGACTTGCACGTCTGATGCAACGGGAATTTTCTGTTGCATGGATGTCGTTTTCTTACCATATTTCTTCTCTTTCCATCTTATTCCATTTATCTTCTTAATTTCATCTGTCTGTCTGTTCTGTCTGTCTGTCCTGTCTCTCTCTCTCTCTCTCTCGTCCTCATCTCTTCTCTCTCGGTCCCGTGTCACACCCCTCACTGGCGCCTTCTCCTCTCTCGTCTCGTCTGCTCTCTCTCTGTCTCTCTCTCTCTCTTGTCTCTCTCTCTCATTCTCTCTCTTCTCTCTCTCTCCTCTTTCCTTTAAGCCGTTTTCGTGACATTTCTATTTTTTTTCGTGTTTTTTTATTTTCCTAACTGAGTACACTTAAAGTAATGTTCATCTTTGGGAAATGTTTCTTAGGAATATGTGGTAGTCTTTCGCTGTCGGCCTTTTTGTTTCCTGTCACAGCCCCTTAACGTCTCTGTGTTTTCTGTAAGTATATGATTTTTTACATACAACACACACACTCACACACACACACCACACCACACACACTCAATATATATATATATATATATATATATTATATTTATATAAATAGTTATATATATATATATATATATATATATAGAGAGAGAGAAGAGAGAGAGAGAGGGAAAGAGAGGAGAGAGAGAGAGAGAGAGACGAGAGAGAGGAGAAAGAGAGGAGAGAGAGGAGAGAGAAAGAGCGAGGAGGAAAGGAGCGAGAGAGAAGAGAGAGAGAGAGAGAGAGAGTAGAGAGAGAGAGAGAGAGAGCAGAGTGAGGATGAGAGAGACGAGAGAGAGGGAGAAGAGAGAGAGAGAGAGAGACGAGAGGAAGAAATAGAAGAGAGGAGAGAGAGAGACGTGAGAGGAAGAGAGAGAGAGAGAGAGACCGAGAGAAGAGAGAGGAGATGAGAGAACAGACCAGGAAAAAGCGGGAGAGAGAGAGAGAGAGAAAGGAAGAGAGCAGAGTAAGAAGAGAGAGAGAGGAGAATAATGAGAGAGAGATCAGATAGATAGATATGGATAGTTAGATAGATAGATAGAAATAAGATTAGATTAGGAATTAGAATAGGATAGATTAGAGAGAGGAGGAAGAGAGAGATGAAGAAGTAAGAGAAGAAGCAGAGAGATAATACTTGATGCTTTAACTTGCAACGGACAAAGGGTACCAATAAAAGTTCCACGTACCGGAAAATTTCCTCATCCTCATCCTCTCGTCTCTCTCTCTCTCATCTCTCTGCTCTTCTCTCTCCTCCTGCTCATCTCGTTTCCATCGCTCTCTCTCTCTAACGAACGTGTCTTCTCATACTCTCTTCCCGGGAGTTCTTCGATCTCTTTCTCTCTGCTCTCTCACTCAGCCAAGTCCCTGCTAGTCTATTCTATCTGTGGACAGAACATCGTTTCTCTCCCCCCCTTCCTCCCTCTCTTCTCTGTTTGTATGTTCTATCTATCAGTTTGAAGTTCTAATTCTATTTCCTTCCTTTTCTTCTCTCCATCTTGACGACTGTTTGTTTGTCTCTCTCCCTAAACTCTCTCTTTTTCTCTCTTTCCTTTCTTTCTCTCTCTGTTTTCCTCTTCTTTTCCCTTTCTTGTTTTCTTATTGTGTCTCCTCCTTCCTCTTCTCCCCTCTCTTCTCTCCTCATTTTTTTTATCTCTTTCTCTCCCCTTTATTCTCCTCTCGATGGTCGCCGTGCTATCCCCTTTCCGCTACTTTTATTTACTCTCGTTGCATAGTACCCTGTATATCTCACTGTCCCTTTCATGCCTCCCCCTTCCTCTCCCTGATAAAACGGATCTCCTCCTCGCCGTTTTGGTGGAAGGACCTGTATTTATTTTAAAAAAAAATCGTCTCCCTTGTGACCCACCGACCTTTAATCCCATCTCAATATCTCTCTTCTCACTCTCTCTATCCCCGCTCTTCTCCTTCCCCTTTAATTCTCCCTTCCCTCTCTATTTCTTCTTTCTTGACTTATCTCTCCCCTTCCCCTTTTGTATCCTCACCCCCCTTATTCTCGCGCTTTCCCTTATCTCCCTCCAACACTATTCTCCCCTTTTCCCTTTCTCTCCCTTACCCCCCCTCTCTCCTTCCCTCTCTAAATCTTCTCCTTCATCCCCTTCTCCCCCCCCACACACACACTCTCCTACCCTCCCCCAGTCCTTAACCCATCAACTCCCTTTCTCCCTATTCTCCCTTCCCCCTTATCTTTCCTTTCCCTCCCTTATTTCTCCCTTCCTCCCCTATTTCCCCCCGTCCTCCTCCCTTTCTGTCTCTCTTCCCCCTTCCTCGCCTTATCTCTCCCTTCCTCCCCTTCCCTCCCTATCTCTCCCCCATCCCCACCCCACTCCCCTACCCCTCCTTAACCCCCTCCAACTCCCTTTCTCCCTATCTCTCCCTTCCCCCCTTATCTCTCCTTTCCCTCCCCCTTTTCTCCTTCCTCCCTATTTCCCCCCCTCCTCTCCCTTATCTCTCCCTTTCTCTTCTTCCCCCATTTCCTCCTCCTCCATTCTCCCTCTCTCCTTTCCCCCCTAATCTCTCCCCATCCCCCACTCCCTACCCCCCCTCCTTAACCCCTCAACAACCCTTTCTCCCTATCTCTCCCTTCCCCCCTTATCTCTCCTTTCCCTCCCTATTTCCCCCTTCCTCCCCTTATCTCTCTCTCCTTTCTCTTCTTTCCCCCTATTTCCCTCCTCCCTCCCCTTATCTCTCTCCCTTCCTCCCCTTCCCCCTATCTCTCTCCCATCCCTCCACTCTCCTACCCCCCCTCCTTTCTCCCTGGATTTACCCCCTTTCGGATCGGTCTTGGACCTCTCGTGACCTCAGTTGACATTCAGGTCAGACCTTCTTAAGAGTCAAAGGATGATTGTTTTGCATTTCTCTCTTTCGCTCAAGTGGCGTTTCCGGTCGAGGCTTATTGCATTTTTTTTTTCCTTCTCTCTCTCTTTTTTATTGTGTTTATTCGTGATTCGCGATTGCTTTTTTTTTTTCTTTTTTTTTTTTTTTTTTTTTTTTTTACTTCTGTGTTCGTTTTTTTTTTTTTTCGTATGTATCTCTTCGTGGTTATTGCATTTTTTTTTTCCTTCTTCTCTCTCTTTTTTTTATTTGTTTTATTCGTGATTCGCTCTTTTTACTTCTATGTTCGTCTTATTGCATTTCTTTTCCTTCTCTCTCTCTTTTTTTTATTGTTTATTTCGTGATTTTTTTTTTTTTTTTTTTTTACTTCTATGTTCGGTCTTTTTTGCTTTTTTTTTCCTTCTCTCTCTCTTTTTTATTGTGTTTATTTACGATTGCTTTTTGTTTTTTTTTACTTCCATGTTCGTTTTTTTTTGTTATGTATCTCTTCGTGGTTATTGTATGTTTTTTCTCTCTCTTTTTTTTATTGTGTTTATTCGCGATTTTCTTTTTTTTTTTTTACTATTCATGTTCGTTTTTTTCGTAAATGTATCTCTTCGTGGTTATTGCATGTTTTCTTCTCTCTCTTTTATTGTGTTTATTCGCAATTGCTTTTTTTTACTTCTATGTTCGTTTTTTTTCTTTATGTATCTCTTCGTGGTTTATTGCATTTTTCCTTCTCTCTCTTTTATTGTGTTTATTCGTGATTGCTTTTTTTTT